>OY728151.1:830974572-831574572 GCA_963277665.1 Viscum album | reverse complement strand
CTTGGAATGGTGATTATGTTGGAATGTTGTGCGACAGCTGTGGCCATAACTTCCTGAATTTTCTTCTCATATGTGGTATACTTGTGTTAGATCTGACAAGGGTATGTTTTTGGTTTCAATTGGAGTTGATTCATGACCCGAGTGGAGTTTCTTATTCAGAATGGCCCAAACACCCTCATTAGCAACATTACTTTGGTGTGGTGTTGAGCCATCAATCCCAGGTGATTATGGCTTGGATTTTCATTCCTTGGATTGTCTTCCAGCTGCTTCGGTGATTGTAGTGGTGGAAGGAGTCTTGTGGAGTGTGATGGGGTTCGTCATGTCATGATGGAGGTTCTACTTTGAATGGTGAAAGGGTTTGAGAAGCTTTGTTTTGTGATCTCTCCAATGATCCCGATGGTGGGAAGATAGTGCAACTGAATTGAGCACATGGAACGTGCCCTTAAGGAGGATTCAGAGTAGGCATTTCATCTTTGCAAAGCTTTACAGATTTGGTTGTTTGAGAGGGAATTGAATTTTTCATCAGATCAAGCCTGTGCTTTTACACAGGACACTTGCTTGCCGAAATACCTTGCAAAAATAGAGAGCTTCATCATGTTTAAATGATTGGAAAGGGGAGCTCCATGTTTTTAGTCTGTTTTTTACTTTATTATATTTTGGGTTTGATTTTTATTATTTCCATGATGTCTGTGTCGGTTCCCCCTTTTTACCTTAAAAGGGGGTTTTATCAAAATAATAAAAAATTTGAAGGCCTTCGGGCCATTGGATTGAATGTATTATTGGGTAGTGTCCTACCTCCTATATATATATATTCCATGAAGAATCCTTGGATACTATGTGGTAAATTGAGAGACATATTATTTACTAGTTTAGTTTTTTACCCTGGATAGTATCCCTCGATTGTGATTATTTTAGATAAAATATGTTTCCCTAATGAGGCTAGTTGAGTGAGATTCATGTAACATGTAATAGAACTATTAATCTATCGGTAGTTTTTTACACTGATGTTCATTGAGTATTGTCCAATTAGTCCGTATAGTGTTTCCTCATGATATTTATCATATGTTATGATTTATTTATTCCTTATCTAGAAAGAAAGTTGTCATTTTTTCATTTAGTATATTTTTTTGTTGATTTATTTATGGTTGGTGTTTAAATTTCAACATGGTTTTCCTTAAATCATCATTATTATCATTTAATTATTTTTTAGGTCAATATTTTCCATTATATTTGTTTTATTATTTATTTGTACCTGAATAGTGTGTAACAGTTTTAGATAAAATGTATTGGTTGTTCTTATGGATGTATTTCAAATGGTAAACATAATGTTAAATTTGGATTTTTAATGGAAAGATTTTGAGGGGGGGGGGTGTTTATGTGTAGTTTTATCCACGATAGGAAAATGAAATGAAAACCTATTTGATCCAATTTATTTTAAAACTATTTTTATTGGTTTTATTTATAAAAGGAATGATAGAAACTCATGATGGTATCCTAATCATTATTGGATCACACCCTACAAACCCATATAGGTGGGTATGTAATCTTCATATTTTATAAAAGTTTATAGGTCATATCATTTGGGTTTATTTATCATTACTCTATATTGGTAAGTTAATGCTCTTTGGTTTATAATGGTGTCTTGAGAGACACATGGTGATTATGTGGTTATCCACACAGTTTTGTTAAACTGGTTTAGGTCATGTTGGGTATTGGAATTCTGGGCCTTCTATTTTGTTTTGGTTTCGTCTTATGGATTTTAAATCTTGTATAATATAGTTTTAATTCATTGGTATAATCATTGTATGTATTATTTATTTTTTATTATCATCTTTCCTTATTTGGTTTGGTAATTTATATTATATCTATTTATTTATTTAGCATGATAATCAAACACATATAGACCTCATTTTTGTTTCCTAGTTGGAACCAAATATTTGGATAATGGAATTTAGAGTGTTATATCATTCCCAATGATCATGGTTTGATACCCTTAAGCTTTTCACCAGCTGGACTTGATTGAGAACACACATTGGGCCCTGTAACGGGATGACCAGGGTGATATGTTAGGTTGAACCAATCCAGTTCATAATAAAAGGTATCAAATCCCTATTTTGATTTGGGGGGTCAATGATAGACTGGAGATATAACCACCAGATCTTGAATGGTGGGTGCGTGGGAGTTCCTAAAGAGCATTTAGTTATGTAAAACCCCAAGTTTTTTGTGGGTGGTTTGGAGTTTTATTTTTAATTTTGGTTTTATGATTTGTTATTTTTTGTTTAATTTGATCTCTCTTGCTACTAATATAAGTTTTAGGAAGATCCTAAGAGTTTTATAAGGATATTTATAGTTTTGGGTTAAAATTAGAGGCAATACAAGGGGTAAATGGTTAAAGTTAATGTCATTTCAAATAATGAAAAATCCATGGGAAACTATTCTAGGTGCCTTTAGTGACACTTGTAGGTCGACACATGGTTTGAAAAAGAAAATTCAACCAAACCATACACAATGTTATTTAAAACCCCTTTGGTACTTATATCTTCTCATAAGATTGTTTTTTCTTGTTTATGAGTGGTTTAAGGAATTTTTAACGGTTTCAAATGTGGCTTGTTTAAGTTTGGATGTGATGATTCGTGATTTGGTAATTGAAATTATTATTAAACACCATGTTTTAAATGTTTTAAATTTATTATGTGATTTTTTAAACTTATCATAAATGGTTTGAATAAATAAATTGTTTTTTTGGGTTGATGTAGTTCTAAAATTGGCATTTTTTTTTGATTTCAAGTAAAATGGGGTGATTTAAAATTATATTGGATTATTTTTTTCAATTAAATGCATTGATTTATTGATGTATTTTGTTATTAAAAAATACTATTATTAACCCATTTGTTTTTTTTCAAGAGGAAATAAGGCCTTATTAACTACTTTTGAAATTTAATTTATAAAGGGTGTTTTATGATTTTGATTATTTTGATTTGTGATTTTTTATCCCTCGTATTGGGGTTTGGGATAGTTTCTTTAAATATGGAATTTTGTGATATTTTAGAATATGAACACTAGAAGGGAGTCATCATGTAATGGATAGAATTATTCATGTAATCTTTTTAATGGTCCATGAGAGGGATTCTTAATCTCTATAATTTCCCAGACTCTTGACATAGTGGTAGGGTTGGTTTCATCTTTGTTCTTGGACCATGTGTGAGAGTTTACAAATTGGTATCTATTAGAGTTTTGTGGTGACCAATTACCCCATTAAGTGATAGAGTGGCTAGATAAATTTTAAAAAACATTCAATTCATTAGGGACTACAAAACAATCTTGGGTGAGGTGCACAATACATTTGAATAAAGGGTTTGGTATGTATGGTGGGCGTTCACTATCTACACCCAACCATTTGTAATCTTTTCTTCCAGATATTTTGAGGTTGTCTTCAATCATTGATTCTATTGATGTGAGCCAAAATTTTTAAAAAATACAATCCTTTTTAAATGATAGATCCCCTTAAATCAATCAAAAACCATGAAATTTATTCATTAATTTACACTCTTTTAAAACTGGAACGTAAATTGAGTAACAAATTTACTATTTATTATTATTTATTTATCCATTTTATACATTTAACTAGAATCTATATAGTAATTTTTGAATATTTAATTTTCTAGTTTAATTTCATTATAATATGATCATTTAATTTATCTAGAATAAGAATACATTTTAAACTATAAGTATTTATCGACAAAAAAATTTGGAATTTAGGTGTGTTTTAGATACTATTTTTTTAAATAATTTTGATCTACAAAATATTTATTTAAATTATAATTTTTAAATGAAGATGAATTTAAAATTAAAAAATTTAGTTTTTTTAATGTCGAGTTTAAATGGTTTAGTGCACATATCTATTTTTTATTTCCATTAATCATTTTAAGGGTGTAAGGGGTAAATAAATTTATTACATAATAATTTATATTTCTTGATAGATTTAGGAAATTCAAATAATCGATCAAGCCACCATCGGAATAAATTTTTACCATTCTTATATGCACCACATAGATATTCTATGAGATAAAAAAATAATTCCACATTCAATTCCTTAATTTCGTGAAACTCTCTATTTGTCTATGATTTTCTCATGTGGATATCCATTACACCATTCTTCCATAAGGTGGACCTACCAGGATAAGACAACCTTTTTTCCATATGACTATATTTTCTTCAATTCACCTTCAACCATTCCCTTATTTTGATGCAGAATTTATCTTTGAGACAACACACCTGCACCTTTCATATTGATAATCATTGTTGATCAAGCCACTGTAAACCCAACATTAAGCTATTCTATCTATCATTCTGTGCCAAATTACTCTATGTTAAAGAAATATTATGATTTTGAGAATCCTTATTGTGTGCCCCACTAATTTTCACACATGAAAAAACCATCTTCTATGGATATCTACTCTATATGAAGAAAAATCCTGCCTTTCACGTCTCATCCATTAAATTATGGCTCTTCACCTACAATATATATTCAAAAATAGGGGGAAAAAACCTATCAAACACATTGAGGATCTATCTATCCTTGATTTAAAACCCGAATTGGGAGTTTAACTAATCAAGAATGATGTTAATGATGAAACCAAAATAGGGTTCAACAAATATGGATAACTAAAACTGATTCTAATCTAGGTTGAAAGTAAACCTATATAGATGCACCTTTCTAGAGCTCCAGGTCAAGCAAAGAGCACTGAACCTACGATATAAGGATCAAGATTAAAAAATTACACAATCATTACTTTTATTACAAGTATTCAATATCTTAAAATTTTAGGATCTTTATAGTTTAAAGTTTTAGATAAGTAGGCCATAACCCATATTTAAATAAATATTTTCTCATAAAGTGGATGATTCAAGTTAGTATTCATTTTTCACATAGTATAAATCTATTAAAATATAAAAAGTTTTCAATTATTGAAATATCTTCCAAAAAATTATTTTAAACTCATGTTTTTCACTAATAATCCTTAAAACCCTATAAAAAAAATGAAAACATGGTATAAACACAAAAATATTATTAAGGGACATATGAAAAATAAAATAAAATTTTCAAACCAAGAATACTCATAAAAATTTTCCTATTTAAAAATAATATTTAGGGTAAAAATAAACATGTTATTACTGAATAAATCGACTTTTCTTCCCAAATATTTTGATAAAACATTTTATAATAAATCATAAAGGAAAAAATAAAACTCATAAGATATTATTTTCAATCCTGAAAAACTCATAAAAGATTTTTAAAAAAGTTATACATTTATCCCGTAAGAAGTAGCTTATAATTTATTTTAAATAAAATATCATTAACATAACTTGTGAAATCATAATATTTCCATAAAAAACCATAGAATTAATATATAATCATATTGTAAACAAAGGAAATCATGTTCATATCAACCTTATGATCATTCTTATAAATACCAATACATTGGAGATCTCTATCAAGCTCACCCATTCTTTGTTTATAATGGAACCACCCATCCTTAGTTTATAATGGAACCACTAATACTTAGTTTATAATGGAACCACCTGTCCTTGATTTAAAATGGAACCAACCATCATTATAAACAAGTCCCTAGAAACATAAAATAATCATAACACATGAAATATTTTATTTCCATCATTATACTCATAAAAATATTATTTATACCAATTATAAATCATTTCCAAATATTGAAATATGAATTCAATTTAAAACCATCTTTGAATATACCCTAAAAAATGGAATGATGGGTTTTTTTGAAGAAAACATGAAATATTTTAATGGAATACAAACATCAAATAACTATTACAGTGGGGGAATTATTGAATAATACATCCCCTTTTCCTTTTTGTCATAAAATTCCATATAAAATTCCTAAAAAGATTCCTCCTAAAATTTATTAAAATAAAGTCAAAACTGACATAATATTTCATTTAAAATTCACTTAGGTGCACATAAATACATTCATAAAATAATTTTAATAATATGTACATGGATGAAAAAAATCTTTAAATAATTTAAAATGAGGATTTTAAAGTAATATGTAACTTAAATCAAGTCTGACTCATCACATATGCTGTTTATCTTGATGAATAATGACTATGTGTTAATTATTTACATTATTAAGATTTTTTAAAGTCTATTATTCCTTTTATTTTATTAAATTTTTACAATCAATTACTTAATCAATCATGTTCATGTCAAATTTTTTGATGATATAAAAATCATATTTCCAAAATGAATTTTGTAGGTTGAGTATGGTAAAAGGGTTCATCATTAAATCATCTCTAGAATAAAAATCATGATATAATTATTATTTTTATATTTCAATTATACTTTTAAAACCAACCATGAATGATGGTTTTGAGAAATGAACTATTTAAAATCATCGAGATGGTAGCTCCCATTTATAAATGAGTAATGTTTCCATTTTCAAAAAATAGGTTGGAAAAAATTAAGTATTATTTTATAATTCAAAAATAATGATTATCTAAAAAATATCATTTTATGTAATGTATCATAATTTTAGTGTAATTTTTTTAATTACATGGAATTATTTCAAGACAAGGAGATTTGATGACATGTGATTCCAAGTCCTAGGGTGCCCAGAATAAAATTTTGACCTTATCTTAAAGTATGTTTAGTAAACATGTGATCAAGTTTTTATAACTTTTTAATTGGTGCGCAGATTGAAAATAAGAGGGTATCGTTGAACTCAGAACACCGTGATTCACCTAGAAAAAACTTAACTTTGACCGACAAGGGTCGGATGGAAAATTAATTTTTGGAATTTTTGGAAAATAATAAAATAACTTAAAAAGTTATTTTATTTTATTTTCTAAGCATTGAGAAGTGGACGACGACGTTGTGGTGCAATGATGAAGTGACGACGAGGCACATTAAATGAGGATTCTTAATGACTCGTTGTACAAGCGTAACAATATAATGTTGTAGTATAATAGAAACACTGCAACATGTTTCTTTTTATTAAACAAATGTGTCGGAGAGATGGCAATTAAAATGTGGGAAATTCTCTGAAGAACCTCTAGTGAGATTCCTCTCCAATGAAGAATAAAAAACGCTGGGGGAACTTCATCGACTCTGACATACCTTGAAGAATGGAGCTGGGAAACGATGAACGACATTTTCATCTTGAACCCTAGAGGAAAAAATACTATGACAATGAATGTTAAAGAGCTAGGGGTTTGATTTTGGTTTTATGATTTCTCTATTATTAATCTAAATGATGAATGTGGATTAACCAACTAACATGTTAATCTGAGGATCATGCGTTCTTATGGGAGGGAGAATTATTTTGGTATTTCTCTATCTGGGATTAATTTATCACTTTTTTTGACTGAAATACAATCCCTGAACGTCCTCACATTTTTAAACTTATAACTCGGAGGGCGCGGGCTGACACAAATAAGGCATGAGTCCCTCCACCTGTGCATTCTTCATGACTAATTTTTCCAAGTGGCGGCAAGGTGCATCTGAGTCCATCGAAGTGAAGAGGATGTCCCCCAGAGGATGTAGGCACAAGTTACCTAAAGAAAAAACCACCAGAGCATGTTCAGTGGTCAACCAAAGTTCTTGAAGGTGCGCTAGTGGCAGCACCGACCGTGTACCAGACGACTGGGCAACATAGCTACCGGCCATGCCAACGGCTGGTGGAGACGACGCACCTCGGCGACACGTCAAGTGGCAGAGTCCACGACCACTACGGCCATGGTGCCACGCTGGCACCATGTTGAACATTAAACCCATAGACTTGGTCCACAAGTGATGTGGAAGGATTTGGCTGCATGCAGCGTGGCATGCGGTGGGCCACAGTCACTCGACCGCGGTGAAAGGGAGGCCACGTGGTGACCTGTGGGGCAGCTGGGGTCCAGACGCGGCATCCGGACTCATCCCAGCTAGGAAAATAAAATGTTCTGCCCTTGGAGGACTAGGAAGGGTGCAGTCCACCCCCTTGGTTTGGGCCTGCAGCCCACAAGGCTGAGTTGGGTCATACCGGGTCGGTCCGATCGGGTCGGACCGGACCCGAACCCGATAGACCGTCTTTCGGAAAAACGTCCGTAACTTACAAAATAGGTGTCTGATTGACAAAACCCTTTTGGCATTGAAACCCTCACAATGAAGAAATTATTTTGGAATAATATAAGGATAATTCCAAGGAATTTTAATTTCAAAATATGGCTTGGGGGAGCGGCACTCTCGGGATGAGGCGTGCAGACGAGAAACAGCCATGGGGACCTCAGTGGCCTGGCAGACCAGCAGTCGTGTGGACCTCAGTGGCCTGAAATATGAGCATCCGTGTGGACCTCAGTGGAAATAGAAGAGCCATGTGGAACTCGGTGACCTAAAATATGTGCATTAGCTATGTGGACCTCAGTGGCCCAACATACTTCAGGGACTCATCAGTGATGAGTCCCTTAATAGTAAAAAATGTTCTTCACAATAACTGATGAAACTTCTTCCTATGATTTAGATTATACCTAGTGTGAGATGTCCTTGCTTTGAGGTATTATTTTTGTGGTTTTTCTTTGTGGTATTTCTCCTTAGTGGACTGGGGTCCCCTACTGAGTATTGTGTTAGTCAACCCCGAATGGGCTTCACCCGCATGTGTTGTGTCATGTGCAGACAACAAACATTTCAACGAAAGACTTGGTGGACCAGGACTAGGAGGGGACCCGTGAGATCTAGAAGATGTGGCATACTTCTATAACATCTAGTACCTAGCCAACCCTTACTACCAGGTGGGGTTCTCAGCGGGCAACTATCTAGAGTTTCTTTTGTACTTTCCTATTTTCCAGTTAGCCCTTGTTGGGTTTGTATTCCGGACCATTCATTTTTCAGTTGTACTTGTAATCAACACTGGTTTAGTGGAATAATTTTTCCCCTTTCCAGTTTGTGGGATTTGTGTGGGTGTGTGTGAACAGGTACCCAGGAAAATGCCTCCCACTTTTAGGTTGACACCTTCGGTGCTAGTCGCCAACCCCTGGCCTTAGGGAGGCGGGCTTGGTGTAGTCACAAAATGGGCCCTAGGGGAAGGTTCGTGACAAATTGGTATCATAAGGTGTCAGTTATACCTCATATACCAAGAATATTTTGTTTTTGTTTTGGGGCAATGATGTTAAATGTTGCGAGTCCAAATTTCAGATTCAAAGAGTCCAGTGCTGGTGCGACAACTGACGTATCCACACATGAGGACCTTGAATTCTACTTTTCAGTTGAATGCATAAAAACACTGGTTGAAAAAAAAAGTTTCTCATTATGTTATTTTCTATAAGATTCATCTCACCATGTATAATTCATTGACTGTGGACCATAATGATCTACTTTAGGATTCCTCTACATGGATGACCAACTAGGATTCTAATACGTGGTCAGGATGACAGCCTGACTAGTGATGAGGCGTCCGTTTAGGGACCAGTTCTCGAGATGGACCCACTGAGTGGTGCACCAGTTCTACCACCACCTGTTGGTTAACATCTATTACCGAAAGTACCAGTAGAATATGTGTACAGACTCAGTAGATTTAATGAGTTTCAGAGACAGAGACCTCCCAGGTTCAGGGGAGAGATGGATCCTCAGGTTACTGAGGATTGGTTAGAGGTGGTGATGCGGGTCTTCCGCTTTATGAGGATTCCACCCAACTAGATGGCGGTAATTACCACAAGCCTTTTGTAGGGATCAACAAAGAGATGGTGGATTTTGACCATCCAGATGTATGATGAGGTGACCCTCACTTGGACGTAATTTGAGTGACTTTTCTGAGAGGATTTCTTCCCTACGACATTGCGCTCAGGGCACATTCAGGTGCTACTTCACCTTCAGCAGGGAAACGCAATGGTAGCTGAGTACTCAGTGAGGTTCACCGAGCTTTACCATTACTCTACAGACATAGTGTAACACCCTTTATTTAGGGATCAAGCCTTTGAGAATGGGCTACACCGGTATATTAGGGCGTCCATGTTGTCTCTCATCACCCCCACGTAGGATGGAGTACTAGATCAAGATCTACTTGTAGAGAGATTCCTCGCAAAGTAGGCACCAATAGTGGGTGCCACCACCGGGCGACAGGTGGCCGAGCCATCTGTGGCAGGTAGCCGACAGATGGCCCATTAGTCCAAACTGGCCAGATCATCAAGTGGAAAAACCCATGACTCAAGATTAGTGGTGCAAGGCTGCCATGATGGCAGGAGACAAAAGAGGAGTAGGGTGTGATACTCTTACGGTGGGTAGGTACACATGGATCCTGACTGCCCGACCCACCATACAAACAATCCACAGATGGTCAAGGTACTGCCGAGACAGAGACAGAGGTTCAAGAGAGTAGGTCCATATGAAAGCAAAAATGGAAGGGGATTAGGCCAAGTAGTAAGTGGTGGGTGACAGTTTGAGATACTACTGCCACCACCTCCAAGTGGTCCAACTCAACCTCAGGGGGCAGGCAGACATGGGAGAGCTCAGCTTCAGGCAGTAGAGTCTTATGACCATGACACTCTATAGTTGATTTGAGGTATTATATGTGTATTCTACACCCTAACTACAGTTCTTATAGATATAGATGCTAGTCACTCTTTCCTTTCCATGACTCTCGTTTGGAGTTCATAGATTCTAGTGGAGTTGTTGGCTTGATCCTTACAATTAGAGACTTATACAGGAGGGGATTCGATGGTTACACACTGGTTCTAGTAGTGTGATCTTACTCTAGGAGGTAAGATTTTCGGCTGGGATCTCCTAGTATCAGTGTCGAGGCCTTACAACATCATCTTGGTTATGGACTAGTTATCTATAGTCCATGCTCTGATCGACTATTTTAGGCAGAAAGTGTGGTGTGTCCATGATGATGGGATCGAGTTTTCCTTCACCAGCGAGAAGGGAACAATTACAACATAGGATGGACTTTATCATAGGAAGGTGAAACTGATCACTCACTAGTTGGCCATACTAACCCTTAGTATAGTGGATGAGAGGATTCCCAGCTTTCCTGTAGTGGTGGATGAGTATGAGGATGTCTTTACAGAAGATGTCCCAGGACTACCACCTCATAGAGAGGTAGACTTATGCATTGACTTATACCCAGGTACGAAAATGATATTCACACTATCATATCATATGTATCCCTCAAAGCTTCGTGATTTGAGGTCACAACTGGAGGACTTACTGGAGAAGGGGTTCATAAGGCCTAGTGTCTCACCATGGGTAGCCTCAGTGTTATTTTTGAAGAAGGCAGAAGAGAGCTTGAGGCTATGCATGGACTTTTGGTTCCTGAACTAGGTGACCATGAAGAACAAGTATCCATTGTCGAGGATTGATAAACTCTTTGATTAGATAAATGGAGCGAGGTGGTTCTAGAAGATCGAACTCATATCAGGCTATCACCGACTTTGGGTACGAGATGAAGACGTACTGAAGACAACCTTCAGATGCTGGTATGAACACTAAAAGTTCTTAGTAATTCCCTTCTGCATGAACAATGCCCCTGTAATGTTCATGGGACTCATGAACAAGATCTTCCAACCTTACCTCGATCGTTTTATGGTGGTCTTCATTGATGACATCTTGGTGTACTCGGTGTCATAGGAGGATCATGCTACATACCTGTGGATAGTCTTGGATACACTCTAAGATCACCAGCTTTACGATAATCTCTTGAAGTGCCAGTTTTGGATTCGGGTGGTCCACTTCATGGGAAACGTCATCTCAAAGGATGGAGTTGAGGTGGATCCGGAAAAGATAGAGGCAGTGCTTGCTTGGGAGCCACCTAGAAGCATGAATGAGGTGCATAGTTTCTTGGGGTTGGACGAATACCACCAGAGGTTCATTCCTAACTTTTCAAGAGTATAAGAACTCTTTTCAACTTTTAAAAAGAAGGAACAACACTTCATGTGGATGGAGAGGTGCCAGTAGAGTTTCGAGGAGCTGAGGCGGAGACTGACCTATGCTCCCATATTGAGGTTTCCATAGGAGGGAATCAAATACGTGGTATACTGAGATGCATCAGGGACCATACTGGGTTGTGTCCTGATGCAAGAACAAGTAGTGATCACCTAAATCTCATGGCAGTTGAGGCAGCATGAAAAAAACTATGCAACCCATGACCTGGTCTTAGCAGTTGTTGTAACACCCCAGGTAAATAAAGAATATGACATTTTCACATTTATCCATATTTGTGAATAAAATATTAATATTACTTTAAAGGGGACGCTATGCTCGATGGTGTACCCAATACGCAACAACGAGTTTCTTGGGAATCTTACGTTTCACTCTAATAATAAAATATTATTATTTTAAATGGTAATTAACGCCTTGCTTTCGTAATAGCGGGAATGAACAGAACTAACTAAAAAATTATTATATATGTTTGTCAAATTGTTTTACTTTTTACAATAAATGTTAGAGGATTAAAAATGCGAATGAATCCAATTTTAAGCGTAAACATTCTAATATTCTTTAAAAGGTCGATTAACCGCCTTTTGATGGAGAACCTATTTTAAATCCACGTTTTGAAAATTTTATGTGTTATATTTGAAAAAATAAAATTCTTCTTTAGAATCGGGACATCAAAATTTACTTTGTGTAAATTTTTGGTATTTTTCCGATAAAGTTCATTTTTTAATGAATAGTGAAAAATGTTGTATTTTAATTCAAAACCTCTTTTTAATCTATTTTATTTATATGATTTTATTATCTTTTGAATTGGTTTTAAAGTGAAATTAGAATATATTTTTACCATTTAATCCAATAGTGGTCTTTGGAATTAATTTCATCTTGAAATTGGACTTAAACTAGTGTCAATCTTTTGATACTTATTGTTTCACAAAAACATGCTATTTGCTCTGACAGCGGGAATTAATTATTAAATTAATTAATGTAACTTATATGTTTTGAATTTTGTAAAATAGACATCATTTTTTAATTCAGAATATCAAATATAGCTTAGGGTGAATTTTTGGTATTTTTCTGGAAAACTTCAATTTTTGATGAATAGTAAAACCACTAAGTGGTACTTAAAAAACTGATTTTTCGTTTAAATGAAATTTTACCACCTCTGTGTTTTGAATTTCAAAAATCCGACATACATGGTTGTCATTAATAAGTATAATGTGGTTCAATGGGATTAAAATGATTTTTTTGGTGAATAGTAACTTTTAAGTTTTAATCGTGATTAGAGGTAATTAGTGTAGTTTAAGGTAAAAATAATGTTTTAATAACATGAAATAACCTAGAAACATGTCCTACCCTCATTGGATGAGTCATGGACGACCAAGAAAATCCATGGGTCAACTTGGGGACCCCATGGAGCCACTTTGGTTGGAAAATGACATAAATACCTTTTTATTTAAAGTTAAAATTAAAATGTCACAAACATGTGTTGTTTTACTAAAACAATTTTTACATGGGGCTATATAAGTCATATGTTTGACTATAAATATTCATTAGAAATCTAAAAATATTTCCTACATCATGATATTTTTTTTTAATTTTTAGACATTATATAAATTAATTTATTTATGACACCGTGATGATGCAGTGATTACCTCATAAATGAACGATTTAAATAAAATGAGAATATAGGGTGAAATATAAGTCTTACACTTGTCAAAAACCTATTTTATGGGTATATTGCGAAACCTTATCACCTTATCATCGAAATATATCCTTTTGGGACCTTTTAAATCTGAAAATCATTTTATAATAAAGTAATATTTTATAACTTTCCAAGAGTGCCCCTCCTCTCCTCTTATAAAAGGTCCCCACCTCTACCACCTTACACACACCTCTCAAGCCTTTGGCTTGGCCAAAAACTGACCATTTCATCTCTCCACATCCCTATATTCATCATCGAAGCCTCACGTTGGTCAGAATCCTTTCCAAGGAAGCCTTTGAGCTCAAATCAAAGAGAGTTACCCGATTTAAAGGTAATGTCTTCCCTTGTGTTCTTTTGTTTTATTTTTCTTCTCCAAACCCCTAAAATCTTTTTATTAACTTTTTTTTGTAACAAAAACAGTATATTAAATATACTATGATTTTTTTATAAGAAGGATTAGAGCTACACTTTCACACACCTCCGTCTAATGGTTAAAGAACATACTGTTTCTGTGGATGACAAATTACTGCCTCACGAAACGATGATTGTTCAATATTATATTAACACCTTCAAAGGTGGCCTTTAAGATGTCAATATATTTATATATGATATATAATATAATTATTTTTTCCTTAAGATTATTTATTTTTCATTTATGGCATACCTTTATGGTTTCCATTATGGGTAAACGCGATATCTTCATTTTAGGAAGTGCGGACTACCGCCCCCTCAAAGTGATTTGATTCGTTAATACCATATGTGGGACGTATAAAGGATGGAATTAATTGTATTAAATATGATATACTACTAGAATTATAATATACCTTTATATCATTATTATTTAATTCCATTTAATACAAAAAAAAGAAATGAAAGTAGCGTTCATGCGTACGTACAACTTACCATCTCCATGAACGATACATTTCATTTCTTATCTCCAAATGTTATGTACTATTAAAAGTACATATATATAATGGATATATATGTAATATATTAAATATAAATGAAGTATATCATTTTGGAATTATAATATATATATCTATCATTTTGTTTTAATTCCATTAATATGACAAAAAAATGAAAGTAGCGTTCATGCGTACGTACGGCCTACCGTCTCCATGAACGGTGATTTTAAATTTTTTTATCTCCAAATGCTATGTAATAGTATAAAATGAATATATAATGGATATATATGATATTTAAAACATCAATACTATTCTGGATATGATGTAGCTATAACTACATGGAATATTCTTTTCCAACAAGTTCGATTTTTACTCATGTACCGAACATTGAAAAAAACGTCTGATATGAACTCACTTTATTAACCAATTATTATAAAATTATAATATTTCATATTAACTGAATAATAATCTTTAAATTAGGTCCTTAAGAAATTATAAATTGACCAAATTTTATTATCCAGGAGATTAAAGAACGATCGAGTCATGTCGGACACGAGCCAAGGGATCCTACCTCTCTCTTTCTTTTTAAGTACACTCTTTTATGTCATTCCTTTTAAGCTCATATTTATTATGATTGGGATGTTATTTTATATTACTCCTACTATAATTTTTATGTTCATATGATGAGAGACCATATTTTCTCTCTTCAATCAATTTTGGAAGTTTTGAGTGGCGCCGTTAGGCTGCCGAATTTTGGTAAGAGATCTAACCTCTCTTTTTCTTTTTAAGTACTCTCCTTTATGTCACTTATTTTAAGCTCATCTTTGTTATGATAGGTGATGTTCTTTTATATTCCTATTACTGTACATTTTATTTTAATATGATGAGAGACCCTATTTGATCTCATCAATCCATTTTTGGAAGTTTTAAGTGGCGCCGTTAGGCTGCCGAGTTTTCATAAGGGATTTTTCATCTCACTTTTAGTCCCGTGAGATTTATGCTAAATTTGCCACCATTTACTTTGATTGGTGTATGTACTTCCCATTATTATAATCTCTGTGTAATATAATTTAATTTATGTGTATTTACATATTCATTGTATTACCCTTCTTCAATGGGGTGTACGTTTTGAAAGTAACCCAAGTCGGTAAGGGAACCTTTCACCCTCCTCTTTTTAAAAGACTTATTTTGTTATGTATTTTAATTCACATACTATTATGTTGGTATATGTTCTTATATATCCTTATTGATGTAAATTTTATGTCCAAGTGATGAGATACCCTTTTTATCTCTCATCAACTCTTTTTCTGAATTTTGAAGTGACGCCGTTAGACTGTCGAATTTTTGCAAGGGAACAACTTAACCCAATTTTGATTCTTTGGGATAAACTTGTACTCCTTGAATATGTAGTTATATGAATATGTGTGAATGTCCTCTTATTGTATTAAACTTAATATCCACTTATATTTTGTGTATTCGTTTGTCACACATAATTATGTAATTGATTTATTCTGAATCCAAGGATACCGTCTTTGTAAAGGACATTGTCTCAATCTCCTTTTATTGAGGCATATTTTGTTTTATACACAAATTTATTTTATACGGTGTATAAACCCCTTTGACTTTTCATTTATTCAAAAGGAATCTTTTTATACGAAGCGTTTTACTAAACGACAAAAAGGAATGTTTTTCTTGTCGTACATATGCGGCGACAACAAATTCTCCGCCGCCGTGACCATTATTTGAGTTTCGGCTTCCTCTACAAGCCATAACTTTTTTTGAATGAAAAATAAATACCATGTTTTATTGTTATTTTATTTTGGTATTGAAAATGGTTTTCATAATGTTTTTATATCAATGTGTTTTATTGATATCTTGTGATTGAAAAGTGGAAATGTTATGTTTCCTTTATATATGTTTTATGTGATACGATTATGTTATGGTTCTTGGGAATTGTTATGAAGATGGGTGGTTCCGTGATAAAATAAGGGCGGGTGAACTCGATATAGCTCTCCAATGCATTGGGTAACGCGAAGGAGTTAAAAGTTAAGGTTTCTCCGAAGAGATTTAGGGAATATACTATGATGGGTATTCCAAACATAACCAAGAAGGTTACTCCCTACGTAAGAATGTTATGAATGCCTCAAGTTACCTTTATACCTTATGATTTATATGATTTATTCATGGTTTGATGAGGTATGTTAAAATGCTTATGTTTTATGAGTAAAGTATGATTTCATACATGGACTGATGTTTTCTTTTCAAACTTTTATATCCCTTACTGATCTTTTTATGCTCATCCCAAGTTTTTGAAATGTTTTTCACAGGTCAAGAGAAAGGTGCATGATATGATGATAGTGTCAAGGAAGTTTCAAGAAGGAATCCATGTTTTATTTTAAATATGTTTCCGTTGATGAAAAAAAATGAATACTATCTAATATGTAACCACTTTGTTTAAATGTGGAATGTAATTCATGATTTATGATCTAATTCTCTAAAACTCCAAACCTGAAAAGATCCTCAATGTGAATTATTCATTTAATTCAATATTAAGTAAGGTTTAAGGCCGGGTCCTTATAGTTGTGGTCTTTTCTTTGAAGATGTGGTAGAAATACTTGTTGGGTAAACAATTTTCTGTGTACTCCAACCACAAGAGTCTGAAGTATATCTTCTCAAAGAAGGACCTGAACTTGAGACAATGACAATGGATAAAGTTCCTCTAGGATTATGAATTTGAGATAGTCTATACTCATGGTAAGGGGAACGTGGTGGCAGATGCACTTAACAGGAGGTTTAGTTTACAACTGCTGAGTGAGGAAACATAATAGCTAGCCATGATACAAATATCCTTCATGGATAGTGATGAAGCAACTTACCTCTAGTCTATGACTATCACTCCCCAACTCCTTCAGCAAGTCATAGAGGCACAACTTGTGGATGTTGACTGCAAAGCCCAAAGTGCTCAAATATCCTCAAGACAAGCTCCTGATGGATTTTCAATAGGTGGAGAGCAAATCATCCTTTTCAGAGGATACACTGTAGTACCAATGAAATTATGGGAGGAGGTGTTGATGGAGTTCCATAAATCCTCTTTGGTGGTATATCCTGGTGTGGTGAAGATGTAACAGGACCTGAAATGTTAGTATTGGTGGCCAGGGATGAAGAAAGCAATGGCATAGTTCTTTTCATGATTCCTCGCTTTTCAGCAAGTGAAGGCCGAGCATCAGGTCCCAATAGGATTGACACAACCAATCGAGGTACCAAAATGGAAGTGGGATGGTATCTTCATGGACTTCGTGACAAGGTTACCACACATGTCCAGGGGCCATCATTCTATCTGGGTGATCTTTGATTAAATCACCAAGTCGGCCCACTTTCTACCCATTCAGAAGTAGGGATCAATATAGGTCCTGTGATGCCTCTATGTCTAGGAAATAATACAGCTTCATGGGATGACTTCGATGATCATATCATACTATGATGCATTCTTTACATCCCAATTGTGGAAAGAGTTGTAGGAGGCGTTCAAGACTCAGTTTCACTTGAGAACAACTTTTCACCCCCAGAATGATGGTCATATGGAGCAGACCATACAGAACTTGGAGGACATGATTCATGCTTGTGTCTTAGATTTTGTTCGCAGTTAGGAGGACCACCTACCACTGGTGGAGTTTTTGTACAAAAACAGCTATCACTACACCATTGGCATGGTGCTATTTGAGGCCTTGTACCTGTGTCTATGCAGATCACCTCTTTGCTGGATAGACCTAGGGGAATCAACACTCATGGGTCCAGAGTAGGTATGGGATACAACCGAGAAGGTGCAGATCATCCAGGATCAGATGAGGACTACACATAGAAGAAATAAGTTGTATGACGACGGGAGATAGAGACCCTTGATGTTTAAATAGAGAGATCATGTTTTCCTTCAGGTCTCACCCCGACGGGGATTGCAGAGATTTTCTTGGGGTGACATGTTATCTCCAAGTTTCATTGGACCTTTCCAAATTCTTAGTAGAGTTGGTGAGGTGGCATACCGCCTATCTCTTTCCCCATAAATTCACTGAGTACATGATGTTTTTCACGTGTACCAACTAAGGAGGTACGTGCATGATGCATCACATGTCATCGATTAGGATGAGATGGACATTGACATTGGGGCGAAATTTGTAGAGTTCCTGGTGGAGATAGAGGATCGAGAGGAGTGGGTACTTCATGGATGGTTAATTCCTCTGGTGCGTATTCAGTTGCAGCACGAGAACCTCCAAGAGAGAACTTGGGAGCAGGAGGCTTAGATTTGTGCATAGTACCCCCATTTGTTTGATTAGACTTATATTGGATTTCAAGGACATAAAGCCTTAAGGTGGGGAGACTGTAATATCTCCGAATTTCTATGTTTTTTTAATTATATGGAATTATTTCGAGATAAGGTGCTTTGAAAACATGTGATTTTGAGGTCCGGGGTGCCCAAAATATAATTTTGAACTTATTTTAAAGTACGTTTAGTAAACGTATGAGCATGTTTTTCTAAATTTTGAACCGGTGCATAGATAAAAAATATGAGGGCACAATTTAACTCGGAATGATAGGATTCACCTAGAAAGGACTTAACTTCGACTGGAAAGGGTTGGATGGAAAAGTTAATTTTTTTTTGAAAATTATAAAATAACTTAAAAAGTTATTTTATTTTATTTTCTCACCATTGAGCGGTGGATGGTGGCACTACGGTGCGACGACTAGGCGGCGATGAGGCACATTAAATGAGGATTCTTAATAGATCATTATACAAGCATAACCACTACGCTATTTCATAAATAAAATAGCATAACAACGCAATGTCACATCATAATAGAAACACTAAAACATTATTCTTTTTATTAAACAAACATGTTTAAGAGATGGGAATTAAACCGCGGGCAATTCTATGATGAAACTTCAGTGAGATTCCTCTCCAACGAAGAATGACGAATGCCGGTTTTTACATCATAGACTCTAATGTACCTAGAAGAACGAATATAGAAAGTGATGAATGATGTCGAAATCTTGAACACTCGAGGACAGAATGCTACGACAAAAAACTTCTAATGAGGTAGGGGTTTGATTTTGGTTTTATGATTTCCCCGTTCTTATTCTAAACGACGAACACATATTAACCCATGAACAAGTTAATCTATGGATCATGAGTTATTATGGGAGGGTGACTTCTTTTGTGATTTATCTATCTAGTATTAATTTATCACTTTTTTTTATTGAACTACAATCCCTAGAACTCCCCATGTTTTTAAACTTCTAACTTGGAGGGCACATTCCGACACGAACAAGGCCCGAGTCCTTCTTCCTGTGCATTCTTCATGACCAATTTTTCCAAGTGTTGGAAAGGTGCATCTGATGCCATCGTAGTGAAGAGGATGTCCCCTAGAGATTCTAGGCACAAGTAGCACGAAGAACGAACCCCCGAAGTGCATCTAGTAGACCACCAAACATCCTATCGGCACACCAATGGTGGCGGTAGCATGCGGCGGTAATGATCACGAGCCAGACGATAGGGAAATAAAGCCACCAACTATGCTGGTGACTAGCGGAGACGGCATTTCCCAATGACACGCTAAGCAGCAGAGGCCGCAACCACCACGGTCACAACGCTGGAGACCCGCGACACCATGTTGGTGCTGCGTTGACTGGTCAACCCACAGACTTGGTCTGCAGGTGACATGGAAGGATGCAGCTTCTCAGCCAAGTCAGAGGTCGTGTAAAACACAGTGCACGGTGGTCTGCAGTTTTATAACTGCTTCGGAAGGGAGGCCCCGCGACGACCCATGAGGTTGTAGGGGTTGGACGCGACATCCAGTTGCATTCCATCCAGGTGGAAAAACTAGTCCACCCTTGGATAACCAGGAAGGGTGCAGGATTCCCCTCGGACTGGACCTACCCAGTGGGCTATACCCACGATCCAACATGATTGGGACCCATCGAGCCGAGTTGGGTCAGACCAGACCCAAACTCGACCGACCCTCTTTCAAAAAAACGTCCGTAACTTACAAACTGGGTGTCTGATCGATAAACTGTATAGGCCTTGGAACCCTCGTGACGAGGTAGTTATTTTGGAATACTCTAATGAGACTTCCAAGGAAGTTGGATTTAAACGTACGGCTTGGGGGAGCAGTACTCCTAGGATTAGGCACGCAGACGAGCAGCAGCCGTGTGGACCTTAGTGGCCCGAAAAACTAGCAGTAGAGTGAGCCTCAATGGCCTTGTAGATGAGAAACCATGTGGACCTCAATGTCCTGGTAGATCCATGAGGACCTCAGTGGCCTAGAAAATGAGTAGCATCTGTGTGGACCTCAGTGGCTCAGTAGAATTCAGCGACTCATCAGGGATGAGTCCCTCAACAATACGAAATGTGATTCACTATAATCAATGAACCTTATTCATTTGGTTTAGATTATACATAGTGTCATCTGTCCTTACTTTGTGGTTTTGGTTTGTGGTTGCTTTGTGGTATTTCTACTTAGTGAACCGGGGTCCCCTACCGAGTACTATGTTACTGACCCCTACACGAGCTTCGCCCGTACGTGTTGTGTCTTGTGAAGATAACAAACGTTTCGACTGAGGACTTGGTGTCCTAGGACTAGGAAATCCCCAGTGAGATCTAGAAAATAGGTTATAATTCTACATCATCTAGTAGCTACTCTACCCTTACTACTAGGTGGGGTTTTTAGTGGGAGGCTATCCAGAGTTTATTTTGTACTTTCCTATTTTCCAGTTAGTCTTTGTTGGGTTTGTATTATGGCCCATTCATTTTCCAGTTGTACTTGTACTCATCACTTGTTTAGTGGTACACTTTTTCCCCCTTTCCAGTTTGTGGGATGTGTGTGTGTGTGCATAGGTACCCAGGAAAATGCCTCCCACTTGCAGGTTGACGCCTTTGGCGCTAGTCGCCAACCCCTGGCTTTCGGGAGGCAAGCTTAAGGTAGTCACGACATGAGCCCCGGGGGACAGGCTGTGGAATTTCATTTCTTTAAATACACTCATATATAGTATCTAAGTACCATGGTCATGAAAAATGACTCACATAACTTCATGGAGGTGGTAATCCACATGTACACACAAATGACATTATAACTTTTCAATGGATGGAAAGGTAAGAATGTAGATGATATATTATCATTAAAAAATGATAAATATGTTACGAAAATTATATATATATGTACATATATATAAATATATACTAAATCCATCCTTATATCCATCCATGAGTGGTAGTGATGGAAAATAAATTACATTGTTTCATGATGTGGTAGTCCTCCGTACACATGAACAATGGTTTCATTTGATATTTTATGGAGGTAGAGAGAATATAGGTTATACCTTTAATAAAATAAAAACTAAGTATTTGAATTATACTATTTATATTATTTCATAATGGTTTATGGATATTTTAATGTGATATAAGTACAAATGACATGAAAATGATCTATTATGAACTATACCTCTTCTTTGAACAACATCTTTAGGTTTTTACCTATATACTTCCTAAGTTGGTTTTCTAATCAAAACAGGGCCTCTACGATTTCTGAAGGGATGTAAGTATATTATTAGATTAGTTATTGGCTGATATATAGTGACAAAAACGTTTGAGGAAGAGAGGATACCAGGTTCCCCATTATATGTGAGGGTAGGGGAACTCTAAGAATTGCATAAAATATTAAATTAATACAAATTAATTTTTATTGTTAAGTGGATAAAAATGTATATTTTTCAAATATATGTTTATTATGGGTCTATATCCTATCATGAAAATAAATTTGGATAAGTTTAGATAATTGTTTCACCCTTATTACTTTGATGTAACCCTTGTTTACCCTTTTAACAATTACCACCATATCATGTTTTTTTACTCTTTAAGGACAAAGAAATATACAATAAATTGAAAATTTCCCAATAAATGGAAAATGAATGATATTTTAATCCATATCCAATTAACTTAGATTATTATAGGTTTTTTTATTAATTTTTAATCATTAAATAAATTATTGATTGTTAAATAATATCATTAATTCTATTTTTGGAACTATTCATTTTATTTGACTCTAAAAACATGAAAAAATGGAATTAAAATTTAATCAATTTAAAAATACATAATATGTTATTAATATCTATAAATTTCTTGGAAAAATTTAACTCATCCAAAAAATATCACTTTTAGTGTTTTAAAATCATTTGCATGGTTTTTCAACTGCTTACAAAAGCACTAAGTCAGCATTGTATAAGTGTTTAAGGTAATAATTTCATAAAAAAATTATAAATAAATTAACATGATAAAAAATTAATTTATAATTTAAATTTATATTTTTATTCAAACATTAGTTTATTTATGCGTAACATAAAATATTATAGATATTAAAAGTAAGAGATTGAAACTTTTGACATTTTCCTTTAATTAAATATTATACAGGTATAAATCTAAGCTAAGTTAAAAAGGTCATATTATCATTTTTAGATGAATCTGGTTGAAATAGATTAATATAAGGAAATACAATCATGTTTTTTAATGAATTTGAAGTGTTATCACATTATTTTTAACCATAATCTACTCATTTTACCTTTATTATAGTAACAAAACTTTACTATTTTTACTATTCATAATGGCCAAAAATAAAATTGAACTATTTAAAAATTTTGTTATACTAATTTTAAATATTTAATCCATTTTTAAAAAGTCAATTCTTATAACTAGAAGAATTTAATTTAATATTAAACCTGTAAAACATGATGAAAAACTATTTTTCAGAAAAATACGTTTTTATGTATAAAAATATTTTTTTTAGAAAATTCATATATAACATTGATTAAAAATAGCATAATTTTATTATTTTTTATCATAAGACCATAAATAATTTTAAAAAATATTCCAAAATGGAATTTTACTTTGTAAATACTTGAAAATAATTTTTTTTAAAATATCTATATTATTCAATATTTATTAAAAAATAAAACCGTTTCAAAGATTCTAAATAATTCATGCTAATATAATTTGGGAATTTTTAATTAAAAAAATATGATCATTATATCAAATTTAAATTCTATAATTTGAAAACATACCTTTTATATTTAACCATATAATGTATGATAACCCATTTTGGTTTGAAATATATATTTTTTCCCTTTTGACAGAAAAATTAACTATTATTTTTATAAAGAATATAATTCAATAAAATATAATTTGTAAATATTTAAAAATGTTTTATATATACATTACCTAGTTCATTTCATTCTTCCCCCCTTTTGGAAATTATATCCTTGCAATTTTATTCATTAATTAAATAAGTGGAGGTATCTTTCTCTCATTACATTTTAAAATTCCTATAATTCTTCTTCCATTATATGGTTATTCAAAAAAAACATTAAATTGGTTGTTAAACTTATTTCTTTTTACCTGTTCTCTATGTTCAATAATTAGAATATGATTTTCCTCCTCAAAAATTTTCTCTTCCAACTAAACTAATATTGGGATAAAAACAGGTGATGTATCTAGCATAAATTTTATTAACAATGAGACATGAAATAAATGATGCACCTAGGATAAAATTATAGGTAAGTCCATTCAGTAGGAAAGTAACCAACCTTATCAAGGATTTAATATTATCCAATGAACCATAGAATGATATTCCACTTTTTAATAAAACATATAACACTTTATAATAGATATAGTTAATAAAAAATTTGATCACCTACCTCAAAAGAAAAATATTTTATATAGTTGTCCATATAATTTTTTTGTCTAATATGATACATTATTATATGTTGTTGAATATTATTTACCTTCTTCATTATTTCATCTACCATTTTTTCCCAAAAACTTTCTTTCCTCAATATCATCCCAACAAGCTGGTGTTTATGATTGCTTTCCATATAATGCCTCAAATTGTGCCATCTTTATACTGGAATGGTAACTATTGTTATACGAAAAATTCAATTAATGAAATATTTTGATCCCAAAATCCATGGTAATCCATTGATCAATCTCGGATCATAACTTCTATATTCTGAATCATTCACTCATATTTTTCATCAGATTTAAGATTATTTTTTTACTGAAACTTAATTCTTTTTGCAATGAATTGTGATCAAATTTCAAGAAAATATAACTTGAAATGAGATGATAGTAAGATTTAATAGAGAGATTAAATCCATATAACTTGAATATATCCTTTATATATAGTCATGAAAGATGATACAAATACATAGTATCTGGAATAGTAAAGAAGTGTGTGGATTTAGTTAACTAGTCTATAATAAACAAATCATATTATTTTCTCAAGATGTATTTATTAATCCCTCTATAAAATCCATGTATATATTTTTTTATTTCCATTATGTAACTTTTAAAAGCTAAAATACCCCCTTTTATAAATTTATATTCATCTATAACCTATTCAAAATTCAAAAAATTTATAGTAAAATCATAATTATCAATTTTTATTCCTTCCCACCAAAAATTATTTTGATGGTCTCTATATTTTTATACTTATAAGATAAATAAAAAATAGGGAACTATAAGCCTTATTTAATATTTAATTCTTAAAACTGGGTCATAAGAAACACATAATGATTTTATAAATCTCAATGAAATTTCTTTGTTAATATTAAATTCACACAACTTACCTTTTGTAATTTTGTTCCTTTTCTTGTAACTCACAGTCTCCCTTCTGATATTGCTTAATTTTATCTGATAGAGATGATTGTACTAGAATCTAAAACAAAATAGAGGATGTTCCTATATGAAAAATTTCTAATCCAACACTAATCCAATCATTAAATAATGGATCATATTCCATATGTATCATAGTTAATGTATCATTATCTTTTTGACTCAAAGTATGAGCTACTTTTTTTTCTTTACTTGGATGGTAATGAATTGTGTTTTGTAATCCTTTATCAATTCCAATAATATCCTATGTATTAGGTTCAAATCTTAATGTCTAAATATATCCTTCGAACCTTTATTATTAGCATATATTTCATACTTAATTCCATATAAATGATATCTTCATATTTATAAATAAAACACTACAACCACTAATTCTAGGTGATGTGTAGTATAATTGTTATCATGGGGTTTTAATTGAAATAAAGAACAAGAAAGTACCTAATCACTATGTAATAAAACGAATCCATTTTATTTCAATGAATCATTATAGGAGATAAAAAATTCACCATTCATGGATGGGAGGTAAAAAATATAGCATTCACTAATCTTATTTTCAATTCCTAGAAACATTCATCACATGCATTTGTCTAGATGAACCTAAATCCTATTCATGTTAACTTAGTTAGAGAGATTGATAACTGTGAAATGTTTTCAACAAACCATCAGTAATATCTTGGTAATCCATGGAATATATGAATCTCTATAACATTTTTTGTTCTTTAACATTCATCAATAACTTTAGCTTTATCAGGATAAAAAATTATGGCATCTTTTTTTATGATATTTCCAAGTAATGAAATATGAAATAACCAACAATCACATTTTATAAATTTCCCATATAACTTATTTTCAATTTTGGTTTGAAAAAAATCCTTATATTTTTTCATGATCCCCATATATTTGATTCAGAGTGATTCTCACCGGAAGTGAGATGTTTGTGTCCCAAATTATTGATATAAAATAATAAATTTATGTATGTAATAGACTCTTCATTAGTGTTATGGTGTTAATTTCATTCACTTGGTCTTGTATTATTGATGGATTTAAGTGGGAAACATTTTCATTGTTGGGAGAATTGTGAAACCCAAAAATATCACTTTCTTATTATATTTATAAGGTTAACTTATGCCTTGAGTTCAAGGTGATTATCATGAATGTATTGAAGTTTTTAGTCTATCCCAAGGCTATATAGTTTAGTGTATGGTATGATAAACCATTTCATGAAAACATTGTGACCTTTTGATTATTTTACAGTAGTGTTTGCATGGATACCATATGGTTTGGTAAATATTATGACCTATTCAATTTTGGCAATTTCATTTATTTCATCTTATTTTTAAGTTTGGGTTCTACCCCTTTTCTTACATATTTCAATGCATGCCTCATGGGTGGTCTTATGAGAAAGTATCCTATTATCCCTTCACCTTATATATAGTGGTTCAAAGGTGACTACTTCCCCAAATCCTGAGTAGAGAGTATATTTTACTTTTTTCCATTCATCTCCTGTTGGTTTCTTATCTATTATCTCATATTTTATAAACCTAGTGGCCATATTGGATTACATACATGTCTAGGGTGGTATAATATTTTTTATTTTTTGATAATAGGGGTTGTGATGCTTCTCTTTTGACATATTCAGGTGGTGTTCATCAATGGTGACATAGTTCTACCACTTGAGGTAGGTGTTTTAATTTTTTTTTGTGATTTCTATGGAATCTTGGTGTTCTAAAATCATTTTTTTTAATTTTTTTTAAATATACTATACACTATCTCAGTGTAGTTTGTTAGAGGATTACATATATTTTTTGGGTTTCAAATTTTTTAAAATGGGTGGGGTTTATAATAAAAATGGGTTTCTATTCTAAATGGCGTTTGATACATTAATAGTGTTCAATAAAATTTATATAATGAAGTTTTTTAAAAAATGATTCATTATATTTTTTCTTATAAATTCTATTTTTATGTTCGTTTTTCACGTTTTAGTGATTTTACAAAATTTATTAGAGGGTATTTGTTCTATGTATTGGATTATTTGATGATTCCCTTAGTTATTTGGGAATGTTAGTTACTTGATATTGGTTATGTTCTTCATAGTTAATACTTTATTTTCAAATAGATTTCAAACTAGATTTTAAAATGGATAAATACTATATTTAAAGTGAATACATGTTTCAAACATGATTAAAATGATATTTATATTGTTATTAATATCACCCTTGATGATACATGTTGGTATCTATTTCTAATTATTATATGCATATCTAAGTTTGAATGAATATTGATTCATATTTATTATTTTGGGAAGTGAATCATTATTGAATGTGTTCTAGTGGTGGGATGTATTTTGTTATTGAGATATGTTTCCTTGGTTAATGTTTTTGTTATGTTTTTATATAATATTGGATAATATACCACATACTTTATCTATTATATGAGGAACACTAGAGTACTATATAAAAAATAAAGTGATGAATCCTTTTATATTTCCTTTTTTACCCAGGATTGTGGACCTCAGTTGAGATTCAACAAGAAAAGTTATGCGTTTCTAATGAGGTTAGTTGAGAGTGATTTAGGTGATGAGTTTTAAGAATATTATTCTAGAACCATTTTATTCTAGCTATGAATGTTAATTATTTTCCTATTGGTAGTTTTGATGTTTCCTAATGATATGTATCATATGTGTTTCTTTCATTATTAATTTTATGGCTGGTGATTTGTTATATTTTTCATCAATTATGTTTTAATGTATTAATTAGTTTATGGTTAATCTTTAAATTGATATATTAATTTCCTAGAATCATTATTTTAATCCTTTAATATATTTTTATAGAACTCCTTAACATTATATTTTTCAATTATTTTTTATTTCTATTTGATGGGAGTGTAATGGTTTTAATAAAAATAGATTTTCTATTTATTATGATGTATTTTAAATGGTAAGAAAGGTTTAATTTGGATTTTCTAAGGCAATATTTTGAAAAAATGGAGCGTTTATGTGAAGCCTGTTTTCAAACAGTGAAGCTGAAATGTTATCCAATTTTATTTTATTTTTAGAAATAATTTTTTTTGTTTCTTTTATAAAAGCAATAAAGTTGAGTAATGGTGTTATCCTACTAGATATTTTCACACAACCTATATAATCAAATTGGTGGTTATATAGTCTTCATGTTTTATACAGGTCTAAAGATATATTATTCTATGTTTTTTTGGAATCACTATACATTGGGAAGTGGGTGATATTTGGTTCAAGGTGTTGACTTAAGAGTTACATATTGATGGTACGGTTGTACCCTCAGGTGTGTTAGATTAGTCGAGGTCATTTTTTGAATCGTGGTACTCATCCTTCTATTTTATTATACATTTATCTACTAGGTTTTAAATAATCTATAAAAATGGTTTCCATTCCTTGGTAATAACTTTTATGTATTTATTATTATATCATATCAATGTTCCTGGATTTATGGGATCATATTTGTTAAATATGTTAACTTATTTAGTATGAGAATCCAATGCACATAGATTATATGAAAAATTATTGGATAGAGCCTAGTTTTTGGAATATGGAATTTATAGAGTGAAAGAATTCTCATGGATCATGGTTTGATACCCTCAGATATTTTCACTTTCTAATGATGATCTAGAACATGATTCAAGCCCTGTAACGGGCTGAACCATGTTAGGTTTCAAGTTAATCTAGGCTAGTTTGTTTTAGACTCACTTACTAGAATATCATCATATAATGAAAGTAGAGTTTTAAATACAATTTCAATATCCCATGGGAATCCCCAGCCTATAGGGATTGGTGAATTTCCCCCCAATATCATCTCTAGTATTATCCATTGGGAAGAAATAAACCAATATTATTAAAATACCTCTCCCAAGAAAATTATAAATTCATTAAATAGGATTCAAATTAGTAAATTCCATTATTGTTAACCCAACTAATGATATAGAACATGACATTATTTAACAACATCTAAAATTAGGGAAATTCAAGAAAATTCCACTCATGTGGTGGTATATGAAAGAGTATATACCATGAATCAAAGGAAGTACCTAGATTTGGGATCCAAAACCAATATTTTAATACCTGACACTCCTTGGGATAGTTCCAATGAAATATGAAAAAGGAATTGAAACATCTATATCCTACCCAACACTAGAAAATGGAGATTCCATTTTAATAATACACTAGGTTACTATGTTTACGATTAGAATAGATAATCATAAGAATATCAACGATGAATTGATCAGGGGAACCATACACAATGGGAATTATTTATAGGAAAAATTATTCCTACATACTTAACTTATCCCACTTTAATGAGAGGATATTACTCAACCAAAAAAGGGAGTATCAAGACACCCAGTTTATTTTATATCACATTAATCAACACATTTTACTGTAGTATTGATTAATTCTGAAGAGTTCCCACCACTAGGATAGTATCAGTTACCAATTATAAAAATGAACCTAAGGAAAAATTGTACAATGGTGTGAGATGAATTGTTAAGTTATAAAATAACTTGGATGAATGATATGGATGAATGATGTTTACTAGTACAACTGAGGGTAATGTGGTATCTTGATTTAGTGGATTTAACTTCACCTTCACCCGACTTTTAGAATCATTAATCCACAATATTCATTGTAATTAGAGATCGATAGAATCATATCAACCATTTTTTTAGTACATCCCAATATTGGTAACATCATAACAATACAATGTAAAAAACATAGATACTATAGGATAGCCTTATATGTTCAAAATTTCATTAGTAAAATAACCTTGATTCTAAGTCTATTATAAGTTGGGATGATCTTTATCAATAATCCCTCTATCAATTTAGAATTATTCTTAGTAAAAAAACAAGCGTAACATCTCTAATTTCAATGTGTAATAGAATAATAGTGTTATAGATTTCACTACAATATATAAGGATATAATATACTCCTTAAAAATATAGATTCCCCTTGAAAAATTACTAGATATATGTATAAATAATACACTAGATGAGTTTTCAACCATGATCATCCCCTTGAAGTACCCTTATGGGTTCTCAGAGTTTGAAACTATTGTAAAAAATCTAGGGTAAACCATTATAATAATTGATGAATGATATTAAAAAGAAATAATATCACCACTATGAAGGTTTGGAATCTAAAATAGTTGTTACTACCCTCAATCTAGTGACATGAAGGTTGATATTATGTGACATTAAACATAAGAGGAAAATAATTTATTCCTTTTATAATGATTAGGTTTTAGGGTTATTTATCTCTCCTTTGTAGAATAGCCTGATCACATTTTAAAAATTCACAAATATTGATGAAGAATACTAGAATGATCACAAAATTACTACCCTTATTTTCAAATGATAGGCCACACAATCTAATAATTCCTTATCTTCAAGGATTTACTATGAAATATAGTTAATGATGGTCATAAATATTGGATTTTCCTAAGGTGCATGTGTCAAGTGTGTTAGAAAATATCAATAAAGAAGAAGAAGAATAAAAAAGGCATGAGTTGGTAATATACAATATTTTTAGGAATGGATGATCTAGAAACTAGTGAATTGTGCATATAAAACATCATGAAATAGATTAATAGAACAATTAGGATTTCAATTCCCTCCATAGAAAATATTTTTGTATCATATTCTTCTCATCCTACGAAGACCAGATGCGATTATTATAGTATATAATAAGATAAGAATCCCACCTTATGTATTGTAAAACAAAGAAAAAATCTAATGGTTTTCATATCCTTATCATAGAGAGAATAGGAATCATCACACTAAATGATAGTTTGGGAAAAACCCCACCAAATTAGACGAAGGGAACCAAACCAAAAAACGAGACCCTCTTTTGACGATGATCACTAGTTATCCTATGTTAATATTATATGATTGTTAAATAATTTTATTGAGTATGAAGAGTTTCATGATACATGAGCCTGTGATTTCATCAATATGGTATCATATATATTGGAATATGGGGATGAAACACTTACATTTTCATTAAGTGTTTCCACACCTAACAATGCTTCATATTGTGATGTTGACAATACATCGATTACTAATGTGTCATCCCTAAAAATCATCACTCATACTATAATATGTGAAGCAATAGAGTATGAATAATGTCAAAGGAAGATAAAATCACTAAGATAACAAACTATATTTACATTATTATAAACTTATCATTGAATTAGGAAAGTCCAAGAAATTTTCATATGTTATATCGATCATCCCCCAAAATCTGTCATGGCTATCTTTATTGAATAATATATTGCTCAATTTTAGTGAGAAAATGAGAAACTCTAGAAAATAATTATAGATACTCTATTACAATGAACTCCCTTTCGTGTTTATTTTTATGATAAATCCCCATTCACTAGTCCATCCCATAAAACATTATCCTCTTTAATAGAGAACCAACTCGGTGGATCATCCATGATACTTTCTAGATGGTTAAATTCAAAAATTATTTTATGAAGGTTCATATTGAAAGTAATTACCCTATCTCATAGGGTTATGGGAATATTTATTTTATTCACCACCTGATTATGTGAATTTTAGACATCATTCAACTTTTGTTACTACTATGTAGTCCCCAAACCACTTGGAGTTCTCCATATTAATTAATTATTTATCAATATCCCAATCATCAAGAGAATCAACACATACCACCAAATTGACAGAGAATAATACATAACCACCTAGATATAAAATTATTCCATGTAAACATTCTAATCAAGATATATCATGAACACATAGGAAAAAATATTTCCATCCTAGGTTATGATATATTCTATAAAAATGATGTGTGTTTCTTGAGTAGTTTACCCTTTCCTTAAAGAATAATTTGTTTGATCATCCAAGGATCAATGGACCCAATGATACATATTTAAGATAGAATCCTAATTATTACCTTTACCATCAATTATTAGAGCATAAAATCAATAAATGGATCATATTTTAGGATTGGTTTCAAAAGTGGGTAAAAAATTCATATAGGAGTCATTGAAACCAAAATTGTTTCTTCATCCATATGAACTACTTGAGTAGAACACATAATTTCTATAGTTGAATTAGGTCCATATACCTATCAATGATATATTACACAATTTATATTACTTTAGTAATAATTAATTAGTTTGATACATTATATATTCATTATATAATACATTTATCATGATTCTAAGAATTAGGAGGTTTAAGGAAGAAATAATGAAAAATTATCCATATTATTTCATCACCACCAACATTTAGGGAATTTGATCCAAGAAGGATTTATAATTTTAAACTAAATTTAAAATTATATTGAATGAATATTAATAGAGTTTTAGAATCCTAAGACATATAAAATATTATACTGAGTTAATATCACCCCAACATAAAATAATCATGTCTAAAAATCAAGTTCTAATGCAACATACATGTTTCATGACTTCAAAATACAAAACACAAGGTCCACTTCATAATACCGTAAACTAGATGAGATAATGAAATTATAATTACACCTTAAATTTCATGATGTATAGTCCTAATTTTTATGATACAAATGAAATGAAAATAGTTACTTACAACATGGCCCAAAACTATATGATGCATGGTCCATCCCATATAACCTTAAACAATTTGGAGTGTTTAGTCACATATAAACATAAACTGTGTACCTAACTTTTTATATGGGGTCATCCTATACCATACCCTTATATTTTAATTGGTAGAGTTTAAAGTCATACTTGAATCATATTATTATCATAAAAATAATGGGGTTTACATAATCAATGACCAATGTTCAACCCATCAATTTTTAAGGCCTCACTTCAATTATTGAGTGTTATAATTTACCTTGTTATTGTAATAAGATTTATTATATTTACACAAATGATCATCCCAAAACATTATGGTATAACTTTAGAGTATTCCAAACCATTTTGGACATCTCCTATTCCTCTAAACATACTTTATAATATGATTTCTAAATTACCAACAACTTAAAAACCTTGAATTTAGATTCTCCTCTTGGTGAAGTTAAAATACACGAGTTAAGATTTCTGTCTTGTAAAACCACAACCATTAGTCAAGATTATACTCTTGGTTTCCTATTTTATATAAATTAGTAATGGGTTCATCAAATAATCTAATAAAATCTCCTATAAATAAATATAAAACACCATTTTCCCTTTAATTCTCTAAGTAAACCCAAGTGAATTTTTCCATCCTTAAAGAGAGTCACCCAAAATACATGTTCTATTTTTAATGGGGTAGTGTTGGTTTATTCATTACTAATTACCAACATATTCTCATAATTCTCCACTCTATTACATTTTATTTAGAGATATCAAGTCATGAGTTACATCATCCATCCTCCCCATGATTAAAAGAATAAAAAATATCTTTATGTTTTATTCCCTTATGAGATATAGACACTATTTAGGAGGTTATAAGTCATTGTATAATAAACTATATGAACATTTGTAAATGAATTATTAACTTATACATCAATAATCATAGGTACTTGAAATTATACCTTAATATTCCAAAAATGTGGTCCTTATTACATGACTATAAATTGTTTGGTACAAAGTATAATATACATGAAATTAAAGTCTTCAATGTGTCCAAAATATTATGAAATTAAACTAATTATAGAGACCTACTCCATGTGACCTCAAATTTAAAAACTTCCTCTAATTAAAATTATGATCTACATGAGATTTATCTTTTCAGAATATTTGATAGCTATGGATACATCTTCCTTCACTAATATCAAGGATCACCTATCAGATTAAAAAATATCCCATTTCCATAACCATGTGTGGAATAATTATTTTTACCCTGAGATACATAGTGATGATAGGATCTCTAATCCCATGCCTAATCAAAATTTTCCATTTCTTTATCTAATTCTTATATGGGGATGATACATTTACTTATTCACTTCTAGTTTCATCCATATTTCCCTCACTAGGGTAGCCATATATTTTCCCCCTCATCTCTTATACATGATCCAAATACATGGATTTGATTCCTTTTCAATAACTATATATGTATTGAGTAATATTATAATAAAAAACATAGTGACACCTAGATCTTAAATCCCAGTCCTAACTATAAATAACTTTCCCATTTAATTTCATCCTCCATGGTGTTTAAGATATCCAATTATTATCAGGTTTCCTCTAATGTACCTAATCTAGGATAAAACCATAATATATCAAAAAATGTGTGTATATTTATTCTTATTATAATATAATATTTAGATATACCTATATATATATATCCAATTATAGTCCTAAACACAAATTTATACCCCATTAAACCATTGTTTTTACACAAGTGTTTGAATTATACAAATTCATGATTAATATAACCTCCTAAAACCTTAAATGTTATCCACCTTAATTACATTCCATTTTATTCTATGTATGATCCATATTTTTATATATTTCATTGGGGAAAATACCTTGTTTTTAGTTCTTTGGACTTAAATATTGTGAAGTGTCTTTGTCTAATATATATATACTTAAATAGAATGAATCATCTTTTACCCAATGTTTCTTGTATTAGTGCTAGTTTTATCATTCAAAACATGTAAATTATACCCTTAAAATTTTAAATTCTACTTCACTATTAGTTAACTATGGAAATATTTAAAAATTTTATAATGTTAGTCCTAGTAGTCAGATACAAAACTACATGCATGTTTATTACTCTTTGTTACTTCTTACACGCATGATGTGAATCATTCAAATTTGATTTAATTTTCTCTTTTATAGATAATAAACTTCATATTGGTCAAATATATATTCCCTTAAACATTATACAAATCTATTCCAAAATGTGTTAAATTAATCTTCAATCACCTAATTTTGGACCAAATTGAAATACCTTAAATTGAAAATAAATAGGACACAAATTATTTTTAGTTTGAACCATATATAGGGAATCCTAAGAAAAATTCATGTCTCTCATGTATTATCCATTCAAAATCACGACTTATTAAAAATTCATATCATAAAAAAATTATGATGGAAAGAGACATTGGGTCTTGTTAGGTTTGAAATTGGTAATGGGTACCCTAGGAAAAAAATAAAGTCATAAATCACTATGAAATTAAATTTCATGGATTATGGAAAAGTTAAACCACAAAATTTAAATAATAAAAAACATTTAGTGACTAACACTTTTCCCTAGAATAGTAAAATCTATAATTAGTAGACGTAATAGTCTTGACAAGCAGTGGAGAAAACCCTCCTTAATCCATGCATGTGAGATCAAATAGTGTCATGGGTACATAATTAATTAAGATAATAAAACTTCTTAACATTGATATATAATTAAATTTATAATTTTTTTAAAGGTGGGGTTTTGTTTTGAAGGACCAAGGCACATTTATTTAAATAAAAAAATACATTATAATAGTTGCAAGTAGGAATTTTTTATAATATTTCTCAAATAAGGGATGTAAGTCCATAGAAAGTTCCTTCAAACAGATGATGTCGGTGTTTAATCCTTTATTGGAAAGACTATCCACCACTAATTACTCCTAATAAAATGCATGATTGATAATTTGGTTGATCTCTAAGTGATATTTAATGAATTTCATCTATCTAGTTGCAAGAGGCCAAGATAGATTCTCTATGCCATTTAGGACCGCTTTCACTATGGTAGTTTAATCAATTTTAAGACATATGTTGGTCCAACCAGTTTTACTTCAAAAGATAACAACAGTGATAACACTAAACATTTTAGCTTACAATGAGGAGGAAATACCACAAGTTCTCTAAAAGAATATAATAACTTTTCCATTTTCTCTATGAATCTGCTTTATATCTTGATGTTTGAGTCATCAAAAACCTAAAACCTTGACTCAATAATCTCTTAGTAGCTATGTTAGAATAATTAAGTTGAGATTAAAATTCCTGAAACCCTATGTATTGAGTATAGATTATCATCTTTGATTCCCAACAACCATTAGTGCATAATATCATTTAAATATTTCATAGTGAATGATAATAGTGTGATTGAATGATTTGAATGGAACCCCATTTGAATGGTAAAATTATTATTTCCTTTGAGCAGCTAAGTAACCCATAGGAAATTTATTGGTCTAGTTGTAAGGGTCATCATTTAATCCATGAACTATTTTTATATGGTGTGAGGGTGGTCCTGTTATTAATAATGGTCATCCTATTCACTCATCTCATCATATCTCATTAGATCAGGCATTATTATGTTATGACCAAACATTTATATAACACAATTGTAAAAGTGTGTTCTAATTACATTGATGATACAGACTCACCAATTGTACTCATTTTCAATTCATGATTATGATATCCTACTCTGGTTCCCTTTAATATATAGGATGAATTTTCTATGAATGAAAAAATTACTTGAATTGAGGGAGTCTAGTTGGAAATACAAATGCATTATGTTTAGACAATCCTATTGTAAACCCAAATAACACGAGTCAAGATACTTTTTTTTGGAAACCCCAAATCATTTAGTTGATATGATACCTTTTAAAAATTCTCATTAGGTATATGGTCCTCATCACATGACCCTAAACCACATGTAAAAATGGAATATCTCATAATAAAATTAACATCTTAGAGTGATTAATTCTATATGACCTATTTACCTTATGTAAGAGATTGATTTATGTAAGATTTACTAATATGAGAGTTTTAAAATTCAATTTAGGTATCTAAATTTTTAAAAACAACATCACCCTAGGATAAATCCCTTATATTATCTATTTTTCATGAGTGAGATATATGTTAAGAATATATTCCAAGAACTACATGTTGATAAATTTATATTTTCATAAGATATGTATTGATGTTGGGATCACATATCTTGAATCCAATGATAAATTTAACTTTCATATAAAATATACTATTATATAATATCCACATTCACATTTGGTTTTATTCATCAACCAAACACTGCAACCCTATATGGAGAATCCTATATCTCATACCCCTAGTACAAACATTGACCTTTTTCTAGTTATGAGAAAATATATAAATGAAATTTTACATAATATGAACAATATATTGATTGATTACTATTCTAATAAGACATGTATTGAAATAAATATATATCCAATTTTATATCCATCTGAAAATTATACTTTCATTCAATTATCCCTAAAATCTTATTACTTAGGCCCACCACTTTATGTTAATTGTTTCCCCATTAATCATATGTTAAGATATAAAATTACTTGAGTTAATTATTCTTGTTAGAAAACAAATTTTCCTTAAGTCAAGTATTATTATTGGAAAATATAAATCCATGATTCAAATATTCCTCATGGAGAAATCAAAATTCTTGGGTTTAATATTCCACCTCGCTATATCCAAACCCTAATGTCATGTATTCCTATTAGAGAAAAAAATTCATTGAGTTGATTATTCTTATTGAATACTTAAAAATCAATGAGTTGATTAATCCAAATTGAAAAAAATTAAATTCTTGTGTCAATTATTCCTCTTGGAAAAACCAAAATCCTTTAGTGGATTATTACTCTAAGTGAAATCAAAATCCTTGAGTCAATTATTTATCTTGGTGACACCAAAGTACTTGAGTTAGTTATTCCTCATGGATAAATAAAAAACTCATGTATATTAATCCTCTAGGAGAAATTGAAATCTTGGATCGATTATTCTTATTTGTGAAAATAAAACTCATGAGTAATATAGTACTATTTGCGACATCAAAATCCTTGATTCATGTGTTACTACGAGAGATATAAACAACCTTGTGTTGATTATTTCTATTTTTTAACATCCTTTGGTCGAGCCTCCTCCAATGAAGTACTCAACTCTCATATAATATAGAAAATTTTAGTATTTTACATTACAATAATATTATATTCATTATGTGTGAATATAATTGTATGGGTGAATTCATTGGCACCCATAAATTATATACCATTCACTTTTTCTTGATGAATATAGTTTGAGGCTAACAATATGACATGAGTTGAGTTGATAATGAATTATTTTCGCACTCAATTAAGAAGAAAAAATGGGATCTACATATAACAAATTATTCCTCACATATCGAGGTATAGGGTTCCTTCAAATATATTTCCAAATCATGTGGTGTTGTGGTGAGAATATTTCACTAAGAGTAAGACATGTATTTCATCAATTACTAATGAAAATTTTATAAAAACCATAAAAAACATTTTTAAGTGTATTATAGACAATTTATAAATTTTTAAAACACTTGTTATGGGCGGAAGATATATAAAATGTGAAGTTAATTTCATAGTAATCAATTAAACTACTAGGGGATCCCAAATGGATTCCCAGATAAATAGTTATGTGAATTTTATGTTAGGATTAATTTTATCATGGAAATAGTTTCCAGTAAAGAAAATATGTGAACCACATAAGAAATAGAAGGAGGGAACAATCCTCAAGTAATTCTACTTATTTTAATAGATCATACCATTTTTGGAAACCTAACAAGAACCCTTTGGATCTGTATGAAAAATTTATGACATGTAAATCATGGTAGAAAACCTATATGGAAGTCCAGAATTATCACAACCTAAAATTATAATTAATAATCCTAAGAAAAAAAATATTTTCATCCATTTAAGACTAAATCAATGGTTATTCCAATTTTTTGAGGTAGAGTTTGATTAAATCGTTAGGTAGGAAAAACCTTTTCTCTCATGTTAGATTAAATCAATGTCATGGTCGATCATTTGAAAAAATAAATGATTAAATCCCTTTCTAGGTGTAAAATTAAAGCCAAATACTATTTAATTGGTGATACTTTATGGTCGATTAATATTAAATTGTTCACCATATTACTTATCGAAGGAACATTTTAATTTTTGGTTCATAGATAAAATCCCTAAATGACTATACACCTCTTTTACATCCAAACATACACAAATATATAGAAAATGGTCACACACACCCCCTATAAATACTTCCCCATCACAAATTTTGACCATGGGGAGAAAATTTATAGAGCACAATTTTCAAGAGAAAAATTAAATTCATTTTTGAAGATCTTACTTTTTTCATTGCTTTGGTGAATTTATTTATGTAGATTCCCCATCTGAGTCTGGGAAAGGAATATGGATTCCACATAAATTTTATGAGGTGATGCCTCACTCTCAATAATATTTAGTATAAATCCTATATATGATCCTTTTTGAAGGATTCTCATATAGTTTATTTATAGAGGGATAACAATGTAATTCCTCTGCGTTTAGTAACCTTTAAATTCCAATAATTTTGGTGGACCCTACGAACTCCCATATAACACCAATATTATAAAAAATTGGTTATTTATACATTTATTCCATATTAAAATAGTCTATATCCATATAATATTTAACACAGGGTGATCCAATTCACGAGTGATTCTTTTTAGAGGTGTCTACACATTCCTTTATAGAATTTAATCTTTTTTCATAAACCAAATATTTTATAGGATTATAAAAAATTGTATAACAAGTTTCCCACTTTTTTATGGTCTAACATTATAGAAGAGTGTGTATAGTGTTACCCCTTCTATGAAATATTCCTTTTATGGGTGTCTATACCTCCTAATATGAAAAACCTTTCTTATGAATGAACCCAATATTTTGAGGGACTCTAGAATCTTATAGAACATGTTTCACCCTTTACAAAATTCCACTAGTATATCAGATTAGGTGTGGGTTGTAACACCCCGAGATTTTATGAAAAATATTCTTTTAATTTCATTAATGTCTTGTGTTTTATGCTACACCAAGATTACCTTTCTCTATACGCAACACCGTATTAGCTTGCAGTATACGCAACACTATTCTTGGATCGTGTTACACACAATTTTGATAATAGTTATTCTACGCAACATTGAGTATATATATATATATATTCAATTTATAAATGAAATATGGTTGGATTCTTTTATACGAAACAACGAAGGATTCTTTCACAACACGCAACCCTGACTTGTCTTGCATTACAGGCAATCACGACCTTCCTCGATAGCGTGTGTTGTACGCAATACCGGGTTTTACTAAACAACGATATATTATTATAATATTATTATGAACTATCCATTATGAATATTGTTAACTAAATTTTTAATTTTATAACATTATTATTCATCTTACACATTTTCTAGAACATGGTATAAGAACAAAATAATTTTTTCGGGTAAAACAAGTATTTTTCAAAAAATGCAGTTTTGCCGCCTTTTGATGGCGCACCCACTTTAAATCTAGTTTTTGAAATGTTTATAAGTTCCATTTGAAAAAATAAAATTATTCTTTGGAATCAAGAATTAAAAATTTACTTTGGATAAATTTTTCATTTTATTCTGATGACTTTCATATTTTAATGAATAGTAAAAACACGCTATATTTTAATTAAAAACAACGTTTTTCATCGTAATATCTTATGTGGTTAAATTATAATATTTAATGGTTTTAAAGTATAAATAGAATATATTTTTACCATTTAATATAATTTATTTCATTAGCATTGATTTTACCTTGAATTCGTAGGTTAAATCAATTCAATCTTTTGCAATTTTTTAAAGAAAAACCCATTTTCTTTCGACAACGGGATTAATTTTAATTTAATTTCTGAAACTTTTGTGTATTGAATTTGGAAAAATGGATTCCATATTTGGAATCAGTGTGTCCAAATTATGTTAATAAGATACTTTTTATTTTTGGGCATTGCGAATAGTAACTACGGTAAATTTTATTTACTATAGTTAAAGGTAAATCGGGTAATTAAGGGTAAATATAAGATTATAAAATTATCCTAAAACTTGGAAAAATCCTATTGGATGACTAAAAGTCAAACCATATCACATAAGGGTTTGATTATATTCATTTAATGTACTTTTTTCCATGAAAATAATTTAAAACCAAAGAAAGTGACAACAAGTCACTCTCTTAAATATTGTAAGTATAATAATTTTAAGTTAGTGATAAACTTAATGAAACTTAGAAAATTAATAGTATAAAGAAAGATAAAAAAATTATCTACATTAGGAGAATTTATTTATAATTTTTTGGGATTAAATAATCATCATTAATTGTGACACAATAGTGATGCAGAAATTATTTATCTAGTGAAAAATCAAGAATATAGTTTTTATTAAACTAATAGTGACCATAAAAGGCTCAAAAACCTGGAAAAAACTTATTGGACATGTAAATTTAATCTATAATCATCCAATGGTCTAATATTGGACCATTTTGAGTCTTATACAAGCAATTATGACACTTATATTATTTTATTTTAAATGATGCCAAAGTTGTCACCTTCATAATATAATAAATATAAAAATTTAAATATTGTGATTTAAGATGATAAATTAGAGTAAAAGTATTATTGTGAAAGGTAATAGATTTATCTTCATCATAGGATTTCATTTTAAATTTTTATTCAACAAATCAGTATATTAAATAATTATACAAAAATGTTGTAGTAATTATTTTATTAAGAGATAAACCAAATAAATGGTTTTAAAAATAATAAAATAAATATTATATGAACTATTTAATGTGATCCACTAATTTTATAGATACATATGACCTTTTATAAATCTATTAAAGCTTTTAGTTAGAACATATCTTCTGTATATATTTTATTTAAATTCAAATAAATGAATAGTGTCAAAATTGACACTATTGTTATTTTATAAAAATAACATATTATAAAATTGTTTAAAAATCACAAAAATATTTAAAAATTATAAATTTAAATTTATATGGTCTATAATGTTATAAAGTAAACAATTATGGAAAATTCACAACAAATAAGTAATTATTTGTTATAATTTAAAATTTAGAATTTTATTCCCAAAAATAAACATAAATAGATTAAATAATGATAAATCAAAATGATAAGGTTTAAAATAAGATCCAAAAATGTATAAATTTGATTGGTTGATGCGATTACAACCCTATGTCGTATAATATTCTAATATGAGTCATTTTTGGAGGTTTTTAAGTGGGGTTAGATTTATTATAAATTATTATTTTTAAGAATTCCAAAGGTGCCCCTCTCCTCCCTTATAAAAGGGCACCTCCTCCCTATCCTCCTCACACCAATTTGAGCCTTCCAGATCGTCCAACCCCTGCCAAATTATCTTCTCCACTTCACTAGAAACATCCTAGAGGTTCTGGTCTACTTTAAAGACCAATATTGGTACCCTAAGAGGAGGTTTCAAAGAGGCATATCGAAGAAGAGGTAATTTCTTCTCCCGATTCTTTCAAGCTTCTTTCTTCTTCAACTTCTTATTATTTAGTTGTTTCATTATAAATTAATAACATCAGTATCACTAATATACTGATTTGTTATTATAAATATGAAAAAACCCCATTTCACCTTCTATCCATCCTACGGAAAACAAAATCACCGCGCGTGCGTACTTACGGAATACCGTCTCCACGCCGTGGTGTAATCTGTTTTTCCACCAACACCTTACATGGATGGGTATAATGGTGTAAAGAATAACTATACATAGTTATTATAACATCATACTGATTCTGATATATTGTATCATCCACTCCAATTCAATTCAATAATTATGGAAACGATATCATCGCTCGTGTGTACGTACAGACTACCGTCTCCACGACGCGATGAGATTCATTCTCCATGTTAACCATTTAAGAATGATTATAAAGTATATATAAGAAATAATAATGAAATATATTACATTATAAAGATACTTGATTTATGTATATATGTATGTCATCTACTTAATTTCATTCAACTCAATAAGGAAATGAAAACAGCGTTCATGCGTACGTACGACCTACCGTCTCCATGAACGGTGTATTTCTTTCCATTTATCGATATATTATATATATGTATATTCTGAATATATATTATATATAAATCATGTTTTATATTATGGAATTATGTAATCGTGATCAAAGTAATCATATGAATAATTAAAAGTCAAAACACGGACAACAAATGAAACGATTTTACCCAAAACGCTCTTTAACCTGGAATTTACAAAATAACGGGTAATATAAAGTCATAAGTGAACCATATATGATATCATAACAATTAATATGATTCTGTAATAAGTAAATAACATTATTTAAATCATTATACAGGAGGTTCGGGTACGTACAAAGCATATCAGACATAAGGTAAGGGAAATATCATAATCTCATTTTTATCCAAGAATGTTTATACTTTTAAATTTAATGGGGTGTATTTTATAATCCACATTCATGTTTCCTCAATATGTAATATTATTTCCATCCACCTACAATTGTTTAAATCCAATTTTACCCTTCGATGAGTTTTTAGTAAAAGATAAGAAATGAATCTTTTGTCGTTTTTCGTACGAGGTACTTTTTTTGACTTTTCCGACAAAAGGACGAGAAGAATGTTTTTTTAACTTATACGGCATGAATGGATTTTTAAAAAATTATTTCCAAGAAGATTCCTTTATAAGTTTTCATGTTTATTTTTAATCAACTTCTTTTAGTTTAAAATTTTATGACATGTTAAGAAAGGAAAAATGTTTTTGAAGTAGAAAGGATATTTTCCTCAAGAATGGAGTTCAAGAGTTTTATCAAAATTATTTTCCATATAAGATAATATAGGGTTCTATTTCTATCCCTATTATTACATGGATTTGATTATGTTGTGATGGAAATATTTTTATGAATTCCTTTATCTTATATGAATTGTTTTATGTTGTCACGATGTTTAAGATTCCCATTTTTATTACATGGGTTATGCTATGATGTATGGTTTATGATTTTGTGGCACACATAAGAATGGTATCATTATGATATGGGTGGGACCTATATCTCCATACAATGCATTGGGTAAAGATTTTATATCTCATGAGATAGACATGGCTGGAATGGCAAGTTAATCCGGTTCAGTGTTACAGGACTGAAACGAGGAGTGAACTCGATTCAGAATGGGACTTTGTCCACTAAGATTGTCTTGGCAGCAATGCCTTGGCTACTATGGAAATCATTACATGTGCTTAATGGATGCCACAATTACATGTTTTATTCCCATTCTATTTTTTCATTCTTAATGTTTCTTTATGATCTATGCCTTACGTACTTCCATGTTTTATGTCATTTCTCAAGCTTTTGATGTTTAAACATTATGTTCATGTTTTAAGTTAAAATGTATATGGTATGTTTTATTTTATCCATGCTTACCCTTACTGAGCATTTGAGCTCACCCTTTTTATGTTTTCTTTTCCCCAAGATTTAAAGAAAGGTTTTAGGTAAGAAAATAAAGGGGAAAGATCTTTATGGGAGATGTTGAAGATCTTTCACCATGATTAGAAGATTACGTTCCAAGTTTCCAAAGACACTAAACTATTACGGTCCTTGTGTGTTTGTTTTTGTTATGTATTAAGTATTTCGCTAAAGTAATTCAATGTCCATGTACGTCAATATTTGGGTCTCTACAGTTGGTATCAGAGGAAAGGTTTAGTCAACCTTTGGAAACTAGGATGCGAAAACGTTAGTGAGATCCCTAGAGATATTTCTAAGGTATGTCTAGGGATGTACCTAAGGATAAGAATACGTATAGGATATAGTCCTAGAACTACGGTAACGATCTTAGAATTTAACCTAAGATGTTAGATATTGAGGGTGCTCCCCCTTTACTATGTTGTTTTCCCTAGCTTGATTTTTTCTCTCACACTATTCTTTTTGGGTTTTAGAAAATGGCTGGAAACAGGAAGATTCATGATAATGGAGGATATGACGGAAAATGGAATGATTTTCTTCATGAGAAACTAAATGAAACGGGATCTGGAAGTCCAAACATCGTTATTATGCCTAATCAGCAATCTCATAATATGATCAATAATCTCAACTTTGGTAAGTTTCCCAACTCAGATAATAAGAGAAAGATGGAGTTTCATGATGATCATAGAGGAAAGAAAGTTCAATTTCCCTCATGTAAATCATGTGGGAAGAGGCATCAGAGAGATTGCTTCAAAGGAACTGAAAGATGCTTTGGGTGTGGTAAAGAAGGACACAAAGCCAGTAAGCGCAAAGGAAAAGGTTCAGTTAACACCATGGACAAGGATAATGGTATTTCTACGACATCAAAAATGATTAGATGTTTTAAATGTGGAATTTATGGGCATTATGCAAACCAATGCCCTAATAGAAAATCTCATGAAGAGAATCAGCATGGTCATATGGGTAGTATTTATGTGGATGATGTTGAGGAGACTCCAAATGATATATGAGCTGAAAGAAGTGTTGAAGCTCAGTCGGTTGTTTTAGAAGGTAGTGGAATGATTGTATGTTTATTGAGAGTTATGTTGTATAGTTAATGGTACTATGGAATAAAGAATCATCTAAGGATTGTTACACTATTTTTTTTCCTAAAAGTATTTGAAAGTATATATTGAATGGTACCAGTAACCATGGAATGTTATTCAGATATTTTTGTAAAGTAGATGATATGCGCATAATGAAGGAATAAGAAGATAATGAGATGTTTGATTGTATTCATGAGCTCATGATTGATATAAGGACTAAGTGATATCATTGTCTGAGTATATAGAATTTTGAGGATTTTGGTATGTGGAAAGTGTTAACTTTTAACTGCATTCATGTTTTCACTAAGGTTCAATGGGTATTAATTTTTCAAGAGAATACATGATTAAGGCCTTTGAACGTTTTTAATGTGACCAACAAGACATATCTTATGATATATGGGGATCAAAGATGGTATTAACATGCTTCTTATATGAAATCTCTGGTAATCGTTTTCACTATAATATGACAATGGACTGAAATATTATGGATAAGTGTAAAGATTGGAATGGATTATGTTGTACATAAGTTAGTATTATTTAAGGATAGAACCTTTTTTTGATATTATTGATGGGATTATATAGTAATGTTGTTTTAGAAAAAGGACAACCTGCAGGACGGGCGACAGCCCATTGCGTCGGACAAGGCTGTGGGAATCGAACACACAACCGAAGTGCGACTAGCCTTTATCGCCTACCACTATCCTACATGAAGTCCCTGGTTAGTAGAAACTAGTTTTATTTTATTAAGAGGTATGATATATGAAGTATAAGTTCATTTTTGGAACCATATACGATTAATCTAACCATAAGATGGACTTATAACTTTTGCTAACCTTTTGTTTGAAAGAGATGGAATGACCCATCATTCTATCACATGATCTGCTAACACATCACAAATAAAAAATTCAACTTCATTTCTTTAAGGGATGAAGTGGAAATTGTTCAATTCACGAACAAAAGTAAGATTGTACCAAAATCATGCAAGTATTTCTTTTAATTCATCAAATTTAGGGAAATGATCTTGAAAACCAAAAAGATTGTCCTAGTTACCTTATATCCGATGAATCAGATGGTACCTTAGATCATCACAAATCAATAGCTTTGTGATTGTTGGCTTTTTCATAGCCATGTTCTCTACCACTCTCCATTAGAACTTGATGGTTATATTTTTCTTCCATATCCATATTTTCACCTATGTCCTCCTACGTTGAAACCCAGTGATGAGTTAATTTTGGTAACCGTTACATTTCATACTTTAGTTTTTAAAGCCATGTTTTGGTATTCCTTTTTACGATGTGGGTTTCTATTAAACAAACTTTCGAGTAGTAAACCATTTATAACCCCGACGAATTTCGAGGGTGAAATTCATTTTAAGGGGGGTAGAATGTAACACCCCGAGATTTTATGAAAAATATTCTTTTAATTTCATTAATGTCTTGTGTTGTATGCTACACCAAGATTACCTTGCGCTATACGCAACACCGTATTAGCTTGTAGTATACACAACACTATTCTTGGATCGTGTTACACACAATTTTGATAATAGTTATTCTATGCAACATTGTGTATATATATATATATATACAATGTATAAATGAAATATGGTTGGATTATGTTATACGAAACAACGAAGTATTCTTTTACAACAAGAAACCCTGACTTGGCTTGCATTACACACAATCGCGACCTTCCTCGATAGCGTGTGTTGTACGCAATATCGGGTTTTACTAAACAACGATATATTATTATAATATTATTATGAACTAGCCGTTATGAGTATTATTAACTAAAATTTGAATTTTATAACATTATTATTCATCTTACACATTTTCTAGAACATGGTATAAGAACAAAATAATTTTTTCGGGTAAAATAAGTATTTTTCAAAAAATGCAGTTTTGCCGCCTTTTGATGGCGCAACCACTTTAAATATAGTTTTTGACATGTTTATAAGTTCCATTTGAAAAAATAAAATTATTCTTTGGAATCAAGAAATAAAAATTTACTTTGGATAAAATTTTCATTTTATTCTGATGACTTTCATATTTTAATGAATAGTAAAAACACGCTATATTTTAATTAAAAACAACGTTTTTCATCGTAATATCTTATGTGGTTAAATTATAATATTGAATTGTTTTAAAGTATAAATAGAATATATGTTTACCATTTAATATAATGTATGTCATTAGCATTGATTTTACCTTGAATTCGTAGGTTAAATCAATTCAATCTTTTGCAATGTTTTAAAGAAAAACCTGTTTTCTTTCAACAACGGGATTAATTTTAATTTAATTTCTACAACTTTTGTGTATTTAATTTGGAAAAATGTATTCCATATTTGGAATCAGTGGGTCCAAATTATGTTAATAAGCTACTTTTTATTTTTGGGCATTGTGAATAGTAACTATGGTAAATTTTATTTACTATAGTTAAAGGTAAATCAGGTAATTAAGGGTAAATATAAGATTATAAAATTACCCTAACACTTGAAAAAATCCTATTTGATGACTAAAAGTATACCCATATCACTTAAGGGTCATATTAGATTCATTTAATAGACTTTTTTCCATGAAAATAATTTAAAACCAAAGAAAGTGACAACATGTCACTCTCTTAAATACTATAAGTATAATAATTTTAAGTTAGAGATAAACTTCATGAAACTTAGAAAATTAATAGTCTACAGAAATATAACAAAATTATCTACATCATGAGAATTTATTTATAATTGTTTGGGATTAAATAATTATCATTAATTGTGACACAATAGTGATGCAGAAATTATTTATCTAGTGAAAAATCAAGAATATAGTTTTTATTAAACTAATAGTGACCATAAAAGGCACAAAACCCTGACCAAAACTTATTTTTCATGTAAATTTAAACTAAAATCATCCAATGGTAGAATATTTGACCATTTTGTGTCTTATACAAGCAATTATGACATTTATATTATTTTATTTTAAATGATGCCAAAGTTGTCACCTTCATAATTTAATAAATATAACAATTTAAATATTGTGATTTTAAGATGATAAATTCTACTAAAAGTATTATTGTGAAGCGTAATAGATTTATATTCATCATAGGATTTTATTTTAAATTTTTATGCAACAAATCAGTATATTAAATAATTATACAAAAATGTTGTAGTAATTATTTTATTAAGAGATAAACCAAATAAATGGTTTTAAAAATAATAAAATAAATATTATATGAACTATTTAATGTGATCCACTAATTTTATAGATACATATTATCTTTTATGAATCTATTAAATCTTTTAATTTGAACATATCTTCTGTATATATTTTATTTAAATTCAAATAAATGAATAGTGTCAAAATTGACACTATTGTTATTTTATAAAAATAACATATTATAAATTTTTTTAAAAATCACAAAAATATTTAAAAATTATAAATTTAAATTTATATGGTCTATAATGTTATAAAGTAAAAAATTATGGAAAATTCACAACAAATAAGTAATTATTTGTTATAATTTAAAATTTATAATTTTATTACCACCAATAAACTTAAATAGATTAAATAAGGATAAATAAAAATGATAAGGTTTAAAATAAGATCCAAACATGTCTAAATTTGATTGGTTGATGCGATTACAACCCTATATCATCTAATATTCGAATATGAGTCATTTATGGAGGTTTTAAAATGGGGTTAGATTTATTATAAATTAATATTTTTAAGAATTCCAAAGGTGCCCCTCTCCTCCCTTATAAAAGGGAACCTCCTCCCTCTCCTCCTCACACCAATTTGATCCTTCAAGCTCGGCCAAACCCTGCAAAATTATCTTCTCCACTTCCCTAGAAACATCCTAGAGGTTCTGGTCTACTTTAAAGACCAATCTTAGTGCCCTAAGAGGAGGTTTCAAAGAGGCGTACCGAAGAAGAGGCAATTTCTTCTCCCGATTATTTCAAGATTCTTTCTTCTTCAAATTCTTCTTCTTTAGTTGTTTCATTATAAATTAATAACATAAGTATCAATAATATACTGATTTGTTATTATAAATATGAAACAACCCCATTTCAACTTCTATCCATCCTACGGAAAACAAAATCACCGCGCGTGCGTACGTACGGAATACCGTCTCCACGCCGTGGTGTAATCTGTTTTTCCACCAACACCTTACATGGATGGGTATAATGGTGTAAAGAATAACTATAAAAAGTTATTATAACATCATACAGATTCTGATATATTGTATCATCCACTCCACTCCAATTCAATAATTATGGAAACGATATCATCACTCGTGCGTACGTACGGACTACCGTCTCCACGACGCGATGAGATTCATTATCCATGTTAACCATTTAAGAATGATTATAAAGTATATATAAGAAATAATAATGAAATATATGACATTATAAAGCTACTTGATTTATGTATATATGTATGTCATCTACTTAATTCCATTCAAATCAATAAGGAAACGAAAACAGTGTTCATGCGTACGTACGGCCTACCATCTCCATGAACGGTGTATTTCTTTCCATTTATTGATCTATTATATATATGTATATTCTGAATATATATTATATATAAATCATGTTTTATATTCTTGAATTATGTAATTGTGATCTAAGTAATCATATGAATAATTACAAGTCAAAACACGGACAACAAATGAAACGATTTTACCCAAAACGCTCTTTAACATGGAATTTACAAAAGAACGGGTAATATAAAGTCATAAGTGAACCATATATGATATCATAACAATTAATATGATTCTGTAATAAGTCAATAACATCATTTAAATCATTATACAGGAGGTCCAGGTACGTACAAAGCATATCGGACATAAGGTAAGGGAAATATCACAATCTCATTTTTATCCGAGATTGTTTATACTTTTAAATTTACTGGGGTGTATTTTATCATCCACATCCATGTTTCCTCAATATGTAATATTATTTCCATCCACCTACAATTTTTTAAATCCAATTTTACCCTTCAGTTAGTTTTTAGTAAAAGATAATAAAGGAATCTTTTGTCGTTTTTCGTACGAGGTACTTTTTTTGACTTTTCCGACAAAAGGACGAGAAGAATGTTTTTTAACTTATACGGCATGAATGGATTTTTAAAAAATTATTTCCAAGAAGCTTCCTTTATAAGTTTTCATGTTTAATTTTAATCAAATTCTTTTAGTTTAAAATTGTATGACATGTTAAGAAAGGAAAAATGTTTTTGAAGTAGAAAGGATATTTTCCTCAAGAATGAAGTTCAAGAGTTTTATCAAAATTATTTTCCATCTAAGATAATATAGGGTTCTGTTTCTATCCCTATTATTACATGGATTTGATTATTTTGTGATGGAAATATTTTTATGAATTACTTTATCTTATATGAATTGTTTTTTGATGTCACGATGTTTAAGATTCCCATTTTTATTACATGGGTTATGCTATGATGTATGGTTTATGATTTTGTGGCACACATAAGAATGGTATCATTATGAGATGGGTGGGACCTATATCTCCCTCCAATGCATTGGGTAAGGATTTTATATCTCATGAGATAGACATGGCTGGAACAGTAAGTTAATCCGGTTCCGTGTTACACGACTAAAACGAGGAGTGAACTCGATTCAGAATGGGACTTTGTCCACTAAGATGGTCTTGGAAGCAATGCCTTGGCTACTATGGAAATCATTACATGTGCTTAATATATTCCACAATGACATGTTTTATTCCCATGATATTTTGTCATTCTTAATGTTTCTTTATGATCTATGCCTTACGTACTTCCATGTTTTATGTCATTTCTCAAGCTTTTGATGTTTAAACATTATGTTCATGTTTTTAAGTTCAAATGTATATGGTATGTTTTATTTTATACATTCTTACCCTTACTGAGCATTTGAGATCACCCTTTTTATGTTTTCTTTTCCCCAGGATATAAAGAAAGGTTTTAGGTAAGAAAAAAGGGGAAAGATCTTTATGGGAGATGTTGAAGATCTTTCCCCACGATTAGAAGATTACGTTCCAAGTTTCCAAAGACACTAAACTATTACGGTACTTGTGTGTTTGTTTTTGTTATATGTTAAGTATTTATCTAAAGTAATGTAATGTCCATGTACGTCAAGATTTGGGTATCTACATGGGTAGTCCCTTTTATAAAATTATTTTTCATATTATAATATCCCACATATCCCCCATACAAGAGCCCTTAGTAGAGATCCTCTTATTGGTTTCAAAAGAATATCATGATTCAATATACACCTCTAAGGTTCCTCATATACCATGAGTCAAGATAATTATATTCATTGTATTGATATTATCCTCTTAGTTTAATAAATTACATTGAGTCTTAATAATCTAATCAGTTACCAAATAATATGTTGAGTGAGGATATTAATCATGGTATCCAAATATTCCTTAAGTTGAAATTCTCCTTTTGAATTTCATAAATGCCTTGAGTTAAGATCCTCCTCTAGGTTCCCTAGAATTTATTCATTTACATCATCATCTAGATTAAACCAGAGATGGATTATTTGATATAATCCTAACTAAAATCCATTACATGGTTCGTTTCACCTATTAGTCTACATTGGATGAGATTGAACTACATGGAAGTGGTCATGGATGCATGAACATAAAAGGTATCACTTTATTCTTCGTCACATTACCTTAAAATGTAGCACATGTCTCGTTAAATGGTACCAAAATATATAGGTTATGATTCCATTCATAGGGATATATAGAAGACCCCTTTTATATTCCCAATCATCCATCATAACACTTACCACCTACATTAATAGGATCCCAATACCACTGTTGATATCGATAAATTCTGGAGTTCCCTCCTATATTACTCCAAACTACGGAGTTACCAACTACTTAGATCAAATAATACACTATAACACCCCGTGACTTCAAAATATATTTTATTCAAGAATAAATAAATGTTTTCAATAACTTATAATGAAATAAACACTAATTTATAGTGAAAAATACAATACATTATGAAAATTATAAATTTAATGATTTTAAAAGTAAGAAGGTGTCTAATTAAATTATAAAATATACTATTGAATATATTGAATCCATTTGGAACTTTTTTTAACTTATTTTTTAGTTAAATTTTATACATTAAAAGAATTATATCAATAAAAATTTCAATGAAATAAAAAATTAACTTAATGAAATCCATTTAATGGTAATGTAATGATAATAAATTATAGTATAATTATTCCTATTTAATTTAAAAAGTTTTTAAAAACATTATGGTATTTTATTTATGTTTATTTATTTAAAATATAATTTATAAATTTTGAGTACAAAATATATAGAATGGTACTATTCATACATTTTAAAAAACTATAGATCATTCATACATTGATTAATAATTAGTTATATATAAAAAAAATCATTTTGAGGTAAAAAGTTGTATTTTTCTAATAATTTTTTTGTGATTATTTTTTAACATAATATATTACATTATTCACTATTGTTTAATTATTTTACTAAAATATAAAGAAAATATATTCAATAAAATAGATTAAAATTTATATAATGGATTTCACTATAAAATGAATGATAATGAAATAATTTTTATTCTCAGAGAAGCATTTTTTACAATAAGATTTACAATTTTTTTGTAGTGACCCTAATCTAACCGGCCTAAAGCCGATGTTTTACTTTATTACATAGGAATAAGATATAAGGAATTGGTTCCTAAAGAACATAATAGTTTAGTTATATTCTTAAACTAGATACAAACTTGAGTCTTCCATTACATTTGAAAACACAAATTGCAACATTTTTTTTGAGAATAACATTATTGCATAAAAAATATCTTTTTATATCAAAACTAGTAAACTTCATGGATTCTTGAGAAAGGGAAAAAATAAGGATGAGTGTAAATTTTCATCAAGGGTTAAGGAAAATGGAAGATATAATGAATCAATAAGAATAATCAACATAAAAAGGTAAATAACTAGACACACATCACATTTATATAACTTGACTATAATGATAAGATAATACATAACTAATATAGAAAGGTTAATCACTAAAACAAATTCCATTTAATCAATAAAATGATAATGAAATGCATATAGAGATAATATCACTAAGAAACTATAATTTGTAATAATAATTGAATTCTTAGTGATGTAAATGCTGGATTACTATAAACCATTATCATAGGCATCATAATACCTCTACCATCAAGACCTTTTACAAGATAGATTAAAACTATAGGAAAAAACCAATTTAATTCTAGAATAAGTATTTGTCTCATGAGAAATATTGATGCATCAAGGGGCTATATTATACCGGGACCACCCATCACTGTAGGTTCAAGACACCCTCATATATCCAATAATTTATTTAATTCATAAAAATTGTGTCGTATCGTCAAATATCTGCATTGATAAAAGAATATGAATTTAAAAATATTTTTCCCAAATAAAAAATTAATATTAAATGTAGAAAACCCTCTTTAGAAATGATATACGGATTAAGAAATTAAAATATCTATAATAAATAATTTGGATATTTATAAGAAATTTAATTTCCAATGATCACAAGAAAGTGAATATTTCATTGGAATGTTAATGACTACAAAAATGAATCCATAAAGTGAATATGAATATATTACAAGGTAAAAATGTTCACAAACCAACAATTAAATGAATAAGGATGGTATCAATACAACATATACCCATGGGGTTAATAATAAAGTGTTGTTGTTGTTGACGAATAGAAATACCAAAAAAATATTCTTAAAAACATTCTTGAGGGAAATACCCTCTTAATTTTGAAAATAACTTTAAAAAATATTCAATAATCATTTTGAAAATATTTTTCAGTGGAAATAATTTTTTAAACTTATAACAGAATATTTAAAATATTTTATTAGTCATTATGGAAGGAAATTCCATTCATGCTATACATGTTAAAACAAAGATTCCTTTCACATTTTCTATAAAATCCAATCGAGAATTATTTTGAAAAATACATGAAGATTGATTTAATTTTAAAAAAAAATATAAATAGGTAAATATATATTCAATAAATCATTTGTAAAATTTTAAAAAACTTATTGAGAATATTTTTTTTAAATATGGTTTTTATAGAAAACAAGTTTTTGACCGAAGAGAGAAATGATGCTATATTTTCATAAAGAAATTTGCAATTATTTTATGTACCAAATAGTTCAAAAATGGAAATATTAATTGAAAAATATAATTCCCCACCAGAATAGAATAAAATTAATGGGTTTGTTAAACAATGATCAAATAATATCCTTCAATTGAAATTTAGAACTAGATAATCTTTATTAGAGTAATATTATTAAATAAATCCATACAATGATCATAATGTTGAAGTGAGAATTAATAAATTAATAAATTATATGTATAAAATTAAAAAAAATAATAATAATACAATTATAAGTAATTATACACATAATCATAGAATATCAAATATAATGATGGATTAATATAACCCAATGAAAAGAAATTGAGTTATGAAATTCATTACCACTTGGTAACTATTAATTCAAATCCCCATAGATGAAATAGTTAAAATATAATCATAAAATAAAATTAATAAATAATTAATCATGATATTAACTTTTAAATAGTTAGTATATACACTATCTAAAATTAATTAGGTTTTTGACATTATAATATGCCTTATTGAAGGGAAATTGATATGAAGTCCATTACCTCACACTTCCTTTGGGGTGAACATGATTTAACCTCAAGTATAGTGATTTTAATAATGCTATTAAATTATTCCATAACCATATTAATATTTTTAATTTCATATATTATCATTTTTTGATATCTTATCAGTCATTCGTTAATAACCATTCATTATTTTCATTATTTCGAGTGTTAATTACCTTGATTTCTCATATATGTTTCGTCATGAAATATCTAATTCTAGCATATATTATATAGTTATATCATATCTAGGATAATATGAATTAAATAATTATAATATGAATACATGAATTATAATTATAATACTAATCATGAATGATGTTCTTGAGAAATAGAGTACGTTACAATCGTGGAGATGGTAGGCCATTCAAATGTATGAGTAACATTTCTAGTTTTCAATGATCATTATAGAAAAGAGGTATTTAAGATTTTGTATTTAAAAAATAATAATAACATTATATATATGATATTATTTCTTTAAATATAATTATATACATTATCCATGTTGTGTGGTGATGAAAACAGAGTCACATCACTTCGTGAAGGTGGTAGTCCGCACATACACGAATGATGTTAACATAGTTAAGTGAGTGAAAGAGTAAAAATGAATATTATATTTTTACAATGATAAATATTTCATTAATATAATAATTATGTCATGTATTTCACATATATTTATTAACTTTTACATTGTTACATTTTGTGTAAAGCGTTAGTGAAAGATCAATCACATCGCTTCATGAGACGGTAGTCCACCGTACACAGGAGAGACATTATCATATCCCTTATAGAATGTAATGTGAAAAAATATGTATGATAAAATGAATCCATCGGTATAATTATTTTATTTATTTCACATATATTTTTTATATCCATCATTATATATAACCATTAAAAATGGTAAAGGAAGAATAAATGATATCAGTTCGTGAGGTGGCGGTCCTCTATAAACACGTATGATGATTTCATAACCCATTTGATGGAAGCAGGGATGGTTGTAGGTAATTAAATTATTATAAAAAAATCATTTATATATAATATTTTTATTTTATTATATCATCGTTTTTTATAATAATTTAGGGATGTTGAGAAAGAAATAAAATAAAATAGTTTGATGAAGAACATTACCTCTTATTTGGGTATCCTCATTAGGATATCACCAAATAGTTAATTTGATTCATATTCCAAAAATAAGGATTATATGATTATAGTAGGGGTGTTGGAAGTGATCTTAGAAGGGATATTCTGATCCAAAATGATATTAAGGTGTGAATAGTAGCGGACATGGTGAAACCTTTTAAAAGTGAGGTGAGTGACATACTTGTATATTTTGAAAAGATTCAATCATACCTACATTTTTATTAGTATTTTTTTTCCAAAATGATAAATTATATATCATATAATAGATAAGGTCTAAATATGGCCATAAAATGGGTTTTGGACAAGTTGGTGGGTCATTTTATTCATGGTAATTAATTTTTACTATTTCACTATTCATTTTGGTAAAAAATTAAGTTGGACTTATTAGAAATTAATTTTTTTTATTATTATAACTATGGAATGAATTTTTAAAATTTCAATTCACATAATTGGAAAAAATTAATTTAAAATTAATTCCATAGATGCGATGAGAAAGTGAGTTTTTAAGGAGAAAACGTTCAAAAGTTTATAATAATTATATATCAAAATTCAATATTAAAATGATTTGAATGAACTAAATTGGATTAATTGAAATATAATTTAAATAATTTTATTTTAAAATCAATTAAATTTTTTAAAATTTATAAATAATTTAAATAAAATACAATTTCCAATTAAAATTCCATATTTTTAACTATTCTTAAAAAAATGAAACATTTCAGTAAAAATCTAAAAAATTTACCCAAATATAAGTTTCATATTCTGATTTCAAAAATTAATTTCATTTTATAAAATAAATTTTCTAAAATAGGGAAAAAATATTTTTAAATTATACATGCAAAGTAAGACCCATTTATCTTTTAGAAAAATAAAATTATTAAAAACATATTTTTTTTTCATTAATTTTTTTTTCTTATTTATAATCAATAAATATACATAATTTTAATATTTATTTATTACTATCTATAAAATCCAATCTAAATACTAGTTTAAAATGGTATACTTTATTAAGGTTTATTTAGATTCGGGGATGCGTGTTCTGCATGCTATCAAAGAGATTAAATTTAAAGAAATATGTTTTTGTGGGTTATTTAAGCTCAATGTTGTGTACCGTATATGATATAAAAAACAATGTTATTATTTTAGAATATGTCGGTGTTACATTATAACTACCTTATATAAATTTCACCCCCATAATTTAACTCGATTTTTTTTAATCTAGGGTTTGATATTTGGAAATAACAATATTGAAAACGCACATTTTAAAAGGGTTAATAAAATGTCCTATTAATAAGAGAGAAGGGTATGTACCAAGATCATATGGAATTAAATATAACTATGTTTCCAAGTAGGAGAAAATTAGTGTAATGTGAGGATATGTACAAGTTTGGAAAGCATAAATAATTATAAAGGGTGATTTATGTCATTGATCACAATAAAGTGACTTATCAATGGAATGTTAAGGGCCTCAAAACAATAAATCCATGATGATTTAAAGGTATATTTATTCATTAAATATCAATATAATAGGACAAATTTTTTGTTTTAAGATCCTTTTCCCAATTTTGATGAATTATTTTACTATATATGAATAAAAAGAAATATAATTACTTTGTACTTTTCAATTTAATAAGAATAATTTTATCCTTTAATTATTATTAGATCAATTTCCAATTCATCACTTACTACATGAAATGAATATAAAAAAATGGTTATTTATTATTAAGGCACTAAAATTCACTTTTAATGAATTGTAAGGTCCATAAAAGAGAAACTAGTATTTCTATCTATATATTACTATTTTCCAAAACCAATATGGTTAGCACAAGTTATCAAAAATAATAAATTAATCTCTAAACATCAAAAGTAAAACCACTATTTCATAATTAATATTTATTTTTAAAATCATTTAATTAATAAACAACTACATTATAACTTAGATATCACGCATGCCAATTATAGGCCCTAAACCCTTATCATCTTTTGGTTGTGGGTTCAATCCCCACATCCTTTCTAAACACAATGAGTTATCACCTAGAGTGCAAGGTACATTTTATAAAACTAAATTAATATAATTCATTTAAATTTGGTAAAATAATATGATGGAAATCCATGAAATAAAATTAATCATTAAATAACATTTTTACTAAGGTTTTTAATACAACCCTTTTTTCACAAAGTCTAATAATCTTATTTCACAATTATTACAACATCATTATTGATAATTTTCACCCTAATGGTTATATATATATATAATCTCATTTATATAAAATGTAAATGCATTATTCCTCAAACCACTTGTCCACTAAAACAAATAATTTCCAAAAATTTCACCAAAATGTGATTAATCTTGGAAAACTGCACTCACAAAAAACCTAAAAAGTGGTATTTAATTATTTTAACTTATGATCATACATAAACTCAAAACCCATTATGGTATTCATAAATCTTAAGTTAATGAAGACATATATACTTCTAAAATTTAACAAAATCATTAAATGTTTCATTATTCTTAATTCCAAAATACAATTGGTAAAAATACATAAAAAATTTAATTTTTTTGAATCCAAATATATAAATACTTCATTAATATTATTTCAAAATATGTTCTTTCTTGAATAGGGTTTATCATTTAGAAGAGGTAATTGGTTAAAATAATTCATAGGCTCCCACATTCAAGACAACGAACTAGTAATGGATCCTTAAGATGTGACTTATTTCCTTCCATCATACTTTTAATTTTTACATAGAAATCATTTGAATTATTCCCTTATTTTCCATATATAAAACATTTTATCATTTCTTTGGTACACCTTATTTTTAATATATGACACTATAGGATTAACCTAAGTTAATAATTATCATTATCTATTCAAATACCTCATAATTTGTTTTAAAAAAAAGGTGAATTATACAAGTCATATACCCTTGGAGTGTTAAACTCATTTAGAAGTAAATAGCATTTCCTTACTCCATGTGATGACATGATTAATTCCAATACACATTTTTCAGATTTATTACCCCTAGGAACATCTATTCCAAAAACACGTCCACCTGTAGTATCTAGACTGAGATTTATTAAAAGGAAAAATTGAATAATATCAACCATATGAAAACATTATGATGCTTTTAGATACTTATCCTCAAATTATATCATAAAATTATGATCCCTAATATATGATTTCCTAAATCTAGTTACCAAGGATTCTACTAAAATTCATCTGATACCAAGTGTTGTGACCTTAAACCTAGAAACCTTGATTTAGTGTCGTACTTTATTATATTAGAATAAGATATAAAGAATCACACCCCGAAGTACCAGATAATTTAGTAGTTTTCATAAACTAGATACATAATTGAGTCTTTCTATATACTTTAAAGCATAAATCACAACATATTTTTTTGAGAAAAAAATTATTCTATCTAGAATATACTTTCATATGAAATAAAGTAAAATTCATGTATTCTTAATAAAGGGAAAAAATAATGGTTAGCTCAAATGTGAAGTAAGGGTTAAGTAAATTGGAAGCATTCCTGAATAAATAAGCATAATCAACATGGAAAGGTAAATAAATGAACACAAAATCCAGGTAAACATCATAACTATCTTGATATTATAAATCATAACAATTATGGAAAGGTAAATAAATAAAAACACAAGCCATTTAATTAATAAACTAATAATTAAATATATAAAGAGATAATATAATTGAGAAAATATCATGGATAATAATAACTTAATTTTTAAATAAGGAAATTCTTAATTATTGGATTCCATGATCTCAAGCATCCTAATAACCCTACTATCAAGACCTTTCAGAAGACAGTTTAAAACTATAGGTAGAAACCCTTTTTAATACTTGATTAAATATTTGTCTCATAAGAACTACCGATGAATTGAGGGGATATATTATACTTTACCCACCCTTCACTTTAGTTTCATAGTATTACCCATATTTCAAATAATTGATTTAATACATGAAGAATAAACCTTATCATCAAATATCTGTATTAAGTAAAGAATATGGATTAATAAATGTTTTCCAAGATAAAAAAATAAATTTCAATTTAGAGCACTAAATGATAAAAATGATATATATTTTAGACAATTAATATATCTATGATAAATAATATGGATAGTTAGGGGAAATATAATGTCCAATGATCACAGGAAAGGGGATATTTCAAGGGATAATTAATGAATAACTAAAATGAATAAAGAAAGTGAATACCAATAAATTTCATTATAAAAATGATCATTAATCAACTATAAAAATAATAAAGATAGTATTAATAAATCATGTACCCATTTAAGTAGTATTAATGAGTTCTTGTTAGCGATGATTAGAAATACAATAAAATTATCTTTAAAAAATTTCCTTAGAAAAATATCCTTTTATTATTAAGATCATTTTTAAAAATAAATGTGAAGAAAAAAATTAAATTTCATTGAAAATAATTTTTTACACTTATAATGGAATATTTCAATCATTTTATAGGTCATGATATATATAAATTATGTTCATTTTGTATATGTTAAAAAATTTTCCTTTCAATTTTTCAGTAAAAGGCAAATGAGTGTTGTTTTGAAGATGACATAAATAATCCTTTGAATATATTTTTTAAAAAGAAGAAATAGTTAAACAAGTATTTAATAAATTATATTTTAAATGTGAAAAACATTTTTTAAAACATTTTTTTAAAACTTGATTTTAGGAAAAAAATATTTTCGAATGAAGAGAGAAATGGAGTCGGGTTTTCTTAAAAATATTTTTGCATTTATTTTAAGTAAAAAAGAGTTTAAAAATGGTACTATTACATGAAAAATTTCACGAATAAACGTAGGATAAATAAATTAAATATTTTATTATAAGAAGATACAATAATTTCCTTCAATTTAAATTCATTAATAAAAAATCATGATTAGAGTGGGATTGTGAAATAAATTATAAAAATATTCATAATGTTGAAGTGATATTTAAAAAATGAATAAATTATTTATTTAAACTATAAATACACATAAAAATTGAAATAATACATAAGATAGTAAAAATTCATTATAAACATAATCATAAAATATCAAGGATAATGATGGAGTAATATAACAAGATGAAAATAAATCGAGTTATGAAATTTATTACCACTTGGTAACATCTAATTCAAATAACCATAGATGAAATAATTAAAATTTAAAATTAAAAAAAATATTAATTAATTAATCATGATATTAAATGTTATATGGGTATTATATACACCATATAAGTTGAATTAGATTCATAACAATACAATACGCCTCAATAAAGGTAAATTGAGACAAATTCCCTTACCACACACTTCATTTTGAATGAAAATTATTTAGACTCTTGTATACTAGTTTTAAACATTTTATAAAATCATTATATAACCATATTAATATCTATAATACCATATATGATCCTTTAATAACATATTTTCTCCATTTTCTTAATAATATTTCATTATTTTCTATGTTTCAATTGTTAATTGGTCTATTTTCTCATGCGTATATCATGATGAATGATCTAATTTTTGCTTATATTATATAATTATATAATCTATAGAATAATAATAATGACATAATAATAATTTTTATAACTCAATTATACTTTTAATACTAATAATTAATGTTGTTTTTGGTAAATTAAGTACATTACGATCATAGAGATGGTATGTTGTACGTACGTATAAGTAATGTTTCTATTTTTCAAGGATCATTATGGAAATAAGGTAAACAATATTTTATCTTTCAATGATTACCATAATATCATATATATAATATTTATTCTTTAAATATACTTATATATATCATTTATGTTGTGTAGTGATGAAAAGAGAGTCACTCTCTTCGTGAAGGTAGTTGTCCACAAGTACACAAACGATGTTATCATATTTAAGTGAGTGAAAACGTAAGAACAAATATTATCTTTTAAGAATGATATATATTTTATTTAATATAATAATTATTTAATTTATATCACATATTTTTATTAACTTTAACCTTATCACATTCCATGTGAAACATTAGTGAAAGAAGCATCCCATCACTTCGCTAGGTGGTAGTCCAATATACACACAAGTGATGTTATCATATCCCTTATGAAATGGAATGTAAAAAAGATATATATGATATAATGAATCTAGAGGTATAATTATTTTACTAGTTTTAATTATATACTTTATATCCATAATCATACCCAATTGTGAAGGGTGGTAATTGAAGAAAGTACGACATCAGTTCGCAGGTGGTAGTCCACCGTACACATAAATGATGATTCTATAACAAATTTGATAGAATTGGGGATGGTTTTATATAATAAAATTATATTAAAAACATCTAATTATTTTTAATATACTAAGGTTATTATATAATTATTTTTTAATAATAATTGAGGGATGTGGAGGAAGAAATAAAATAATACTACTTGTTGAAGACATTACCTCTTCTTCGGGTATCATCCTAAAAATTAAACCAAAGAATTCCCAGGTTATATTTTAACAAAAAATAAGGATTCTAGGATGAGATATGGTAATTTTAGAGGTTATTTGGTATGGTAATTTCTAAAACAAAAGGGTTTTATTATGTGAATACGAGAGGAGATGCGTATCGCTTTACAAGTGAGTTGAGTACCATACTTGTAATTTTGTAAAAAGATGCAATCGTACCCATGTTTATATCATAAAAAAGATTAAAAAATGGTCCATTATCGAACCTAAAAGATAAAATATCAAAATATTTCCATAAACTTAGTTTTATATAAGTTTTTAGGTAATTTTTAACTCTTATATTCTTATTTTAACCCCTTTGTAAATCCAGTTTTTCGTTAACCGCAATAATTATTTTTTACCTTTTCACTATTCATTTTGGTCAAAAAATAAGTTGAACTTATTATAAATTATAAATAATGTTGATTCGTAATATAGATTCAATTTTTCGAAATTAAATTCACATAAATTTAATATTTTCATTTAAAAATAATCCCGCACACGTGATGAGAATGTGTGGTTTTAAAGAGAAATTTTTCAAAAGTTTAAGATTTCTTATATCAAAATTTGATATAAATATTTTTATAATGCACTAAATTATTTTAATATAAATATAATTTATCTAATTTTAATTTAAAATCAATAGAAAATATAATTTAACTTTATAAATAACTTGAACAAGAAATATTTTTTCAATTAAAATTTAGCATTTTTCACCATTTATAAAAAAACAAAACATTTTAGAGAAATACCAAAAATTCACGCTAAGTTAATTTTGATATTCTGATATCAAAAATGAATTAATTTTATAAAATATTTTTTTAAAAGTGGTGAATATTAATTTTAAATTACGATCACAAATCAGGACGAGCCTGTATTTTAGAAAAATATTATTTTTTAGAAAAAATTGACTTTTCCTTTAAAAAATTCATTATAATCATTTGATAACCATAATTTGAACATTTTTTAGTAATAATTATAACCATAAATATAATTTCAAGATAATAATGTTATAAAATATTACATTTCATTTAAACTAATGGTTGTGTGTTCTTAGAGCTATTAAAGAGATTGGATTTAAAGAAATATATTTTGTGGGTTATATAAGTTTAGTGTTATAAGTTGCATATGCTATTGAATACAATGTTATTCTTTGAGAATTTAGGGGTGTTAAATTTTATGCATGGATATTATAATTATTTTTTTATACCATTATAAATTGAATATAATAAAATGGTTTCCATATTTTGAATCATAATTTACATGTTTTTATAAGGTCAATTTCATTTCTTTCATAAAAACATGACATTTGGGTGAATATATTGTCAATATGGTAAAGGTTAAATGTGTTAAATGGTTAAACTATGATATAATTCCACAAAATTCCCTAAAACAAGTCTAAATTTGATTATATTAGTCAATATATACCATAAAATTTCCTATATTCTAAAGTTTCTTCATGTGGTGCCACTTTCCTTTGAGAATGAAATTATTTACATTTAATAGTTCATAATATTTATAAGGGTTACACTCCTCTCACATATTAAGGATAACCCAATATCCTTTGTTATTTATAAATATAGCGAACCATATCTAGACCATGATTTATCCAAATGATTTCCTTACTCCCCTCCCCACAACCTAGAGGATCTGGTCTCACCAAAAGACCCAACCAAAAATGATTTAGGAGAGATCTAAATAAGGATTCCCTAGAAAATATTGCTGATGTAATGGAATTTTTTTAAGTTTCATTATTCTTGTAACTCATCCCAATATTCAAAATACTAAAAATCATAATAGAATTTATATAATTAAAATAACGAAATGTTATTTTTATGTAAAAATCATTACACACCTTCTTGGTATATAATGTAAAATAAAAATGTCCCACATGTATACATGAAGACTAACACCTCTATAAGGAGATTTTTTTATCATCGTATATCATATATAATTATATTGATTAGGTTATTAAAAATATATGATATTTATATCAAAATTACAAATATCATATCAAAATTATGATCATTTAATGATAAAATATTATCTAATTTCCTTTCCTCTCATCTATTGGAAAATGTAAACATCACTCGCGTGTACATTCATTCTACCACCTCCATGAATGATGTATCAAATTTTTCATGACAACCTTATCTAGTTTATTATAAAATTATATATAATAAATAAATATAATATTTATTAATTTATTATTAATTTATGATGATTACCAAGTTGCAATTACAAAAACTATTTATCTTGAAAATACATCTAAACTAGAATAATTAACACCCAAATACCAATTTTAATAAATAATTTTTAACAAACGTGTTATAAAAAATTATATGTGAATTATAAATTGTAAAAAAATTAATATGGTTATAATATGTAATTATAATAAATTTAAATTTATTATATAGGAGGACGGAGTGTGTTTAACTAAGAGGAAGACTAAGGTAATTGTTTTTCATCTCAATTTTTTATCTTTGAGACATGTTTTGATATTATGAACCTGAATTATTTTAAAAGGAATATATACTTATAATTTAACATAGTATATATTTAATATATTTATACTCATGGGTTTTAATGTTCAATTTCAAGTTATTTCTTTCAATTGGTTTTTATTAAAATTTTACTTAAGTTGTAAGGGTTTGTCTTAAAATATCAATCTTTATCTAGATTTTTTATGTTTGAATTTAAATTAGGGGAATAATATGTCATTTATCTATTAAAACTAATATATATTCATTTTATGTGGTTATCTCTATGTTTTCCTTGTATTCCTTATGTCCCCCACTCTTTGATACTAAAAATAAATGAATAAATGTTTTTAAGAACAACTGACCCTATCTCTCCTTTTATAGTTCATAATTTTTTTCTTACATGACTATATTCATTATATTGGTCAATAATTTTATTATTTTACAATAAAAAATATTTTTATGGTAATTTTCAAATATCTTTAAATTTCATTACAATGTTTTTAAAATTAATCTTTTAATGTTTTCTATACTGGTTATTTTTGACATTCATTACAAAGTGTAAAAGAATGTTTTTTTATTGTTTACCACATGAATACCTTTTCTATATTCCTTAACCACTATTCATATTGATTCTTACTTTTCATGTTTACAATATTTTCTAAATAATGTCAGATTCCCATTGTTTTAGTATTATTTATATTTTTGAAAAGTACCAAAGGAAAAAATAATTTATTTTATTTTAAAATAATATTTATAACACTTTTATAGAAGTGTTTTTGATCTATGTCAACATCCTTAAATGATAATTACTTTTCATTATAAAAATTAATGAAATTATAACATCCAAAAAAATTCTATATTAATTATGATGGTTTTTTTGAGGAAATTCTCATTAAACCAATTTCATTTCTATAGGTTATTTAAGTTATGAAGGATTGATGAATGATATTATGTTATTTTAGAATATATAAGTTAAATTTATCATTATTTGATGGATGGTTCTATAACATCCCATAAATTAATTAGGTATTTTTTTATATAATTGGATCCAAAATCATACATGAGATCATAGACCACGACAAAGAGAATATACAAGCGAATAAACCAAGAAGAACAAGGTATATAGGTGGCTATCCCAACCTTACTATGTAATGAATGTCCTGGTTGGTAGCCTTATCACATATTAATTATAATAATAATATTATTACACACCTAAATGTCACACTATTATGTGTAATTATTATATTTTTGTTATATTATCTGTCTTTGTGAATAATTAGTGACGTTTCTACACTCTTATGGATCGTGTCATTTGTTATGAAAAATCCCTTTTCCATAAATCCTGATTTTTTATTAATGACTAATTGGGTACAATTTTCAAAAGTTATGATTAGTTTCTTATTCTATTATATTCATTTTATGATCATGTATTATAATCAAATGATATATCCCATGTTTATCCATACTGAGCAACTGAGCTCACACACTTCTTACTTTTCTATTTCCCAGTTTACTAAGAAAGATATTAAGTATGATAATCATATAATGACAACTCGTGAAAATAATGACTATAGGAAATAATGTATATTATTCATACATACATTGGTTATGTATATACTATCCAAGGAAAATCCAGATTAACAATTCCAATGTGTGTATTATTATGATATGTGTTGATTATTATTTTAATATAATGTAATATTTATATATATTATGACTTGAATGCCTCACTTGGTTTCAAGGTAGTGTTTATTTGTTTTTGTTGAGTAGGTTATAAGGAATAAGAGAGTATAATGTAAAATGATCTATGTTTAAAGTGATATGATGTGGACCTATAATGTGATGGGTTAAATTAAGGTGACCTAATTTAAGACATATTTAGAATTATTTTCACTATCAAATGAAAGACCAATCTAATTAATATTTCTTGAGTCATATGATAACATTTTTAGTGAAAGTAAAATTTGTTAACCAGAATTAAATAGAGAAAGATATACTTATTATAAATCCATCAACATTAAATTATTTATTTTTATATGGTTTCACCCACTCTATTATATCTATATTAATTTCTAAGCATATCACATCACTAACTCAATGAATTGATATTTAAGTATTAGTAAGAGATTCTTTGGGCATGATGGTTTTATATAAAATATATTACTCCAATATAATATAATTTCATGGAAACATTCTTCCTAAAATTCATATAATTTTCACTATATTCATATTTGATGCGATTTTGGTAATGGATTGGCACTCTCTACATAGAGACCATATTAATTTTAAAATAATATAAGTCACACTTGATATCACCATAACATTTTTTTTTAATTTTTAAATTAAGACCACTTTAAGGGTAAGTGATAACCAACAAAGATCCTAAAGAAGGCCATCCAAGGAACCAAGTCTTAGACCATACCCTCCCAAAACAACAACCAAGACTGAGCTACAGTGTTTCACACCCCTCCGGGATGGGAGTGGGGTGTTCTTAGCAAGGAAGTTCAAGGATGGTCTCAGGAAGGAGATCCGCTCGAAGGTGAATATCTTCCAGTTGACTTCCATCACTTCCATCGTCAATCAGGCACTGATTGCGGAGCACAATCTGAGAGACTCCGGAGCTGCGAGCTAGGGCAGTTCTGCTTCCAGAGATAGTTTTCCTCTATATGACATCAAGAAGAGACATAGGGAGTCTACGCATGGTGATCCAAGGAAGTGAGATACATCGTCAGGTATCCAGGTGGTATGCTACCAGTGTGGCCGGTCAGGGCACACAAGGCGGCAGTGTTAGAGAGACCCCGTGGAGTGCCGATCTTGAGGCAAGATGGGTCACCTTCAGCGTTTCTACCAGGTTTTCTCACCATCAGCTGGTGACCGGGGTTCTTCCATGACTCCTCGTTCAGGATAATCACCACCAGTTTCTCACCAGTCATGGAAATGGAGTTCTTCCGGCTATTCGGGCCGAGGTGGTGGTCAAGGCCGTGGCAGTCATCCACCAGTCACTCAGCACCGGGAAGGTGGATCGGCTCAGAGTGGTCAGCCAGGGGCGCATGGCCATGGTGCAGGCCAGTCTTTCGCCGTGGATAAGACCTATCAGGAGGAGGATCCCATCCCTTCTACAGTTTGAGGTACGATTTTAGTAGCCTCAGTTTTATCTTTATCTCTTTTCGATATTGGTGCTACACATAGCTTTATCTCTATTGCTGTCGTGGAGAGCCTTGGGCTCTGCATCTTTTCTTCTGCCGACTCGTTGACACTAGACACACCTCTGGGGACAAGGAAATCTATTGTACACTAGTGTAGAGAGTGCCCTCTCGAGGTTACAGGGTATCATTTCTTATGGGATCTCTATATCCTAGAGATGACATGCTATGATGTAATTCTCAGGAGGGACTGGTTTGTCCCCTTCTAGGCATTCATCTACTGTTATCACCGCAGAGTGAGTTTTGTTTCACCAGAGGGTGAATATTTTCTTCATAGAGGCGAATGGGATGTTCAGACGAGTCGAGCGGGACTCGAGCATCATGGGCTAGGAAGGGTGACAACCCAAATTTCTAGTCTTTATCTGGATAACTAGGGGACTTCACAATTGGACTTTCCTCCAGTGGTAGATTGTTTTTGGGATGTCTTTCTAGAGGACTTTTTGGGGTTTCCTCCGTAGCGTGAGGTAGAATTTTCAATTGAGCTCGTTCCAGGAGCAGCACCAGTGTCCATTCCTCCTAATAGGATGGCTACACCTGAGTTGCAGGAGCTCAAGAAGCAGTTGGAGGCGTTGCAGGCAAAGGGTTTCATCCAACCCAGTACTTCTCCTTGGGGTTCTTTGGTTCTGTTTGCGAAGAAGTCAGACTGTACCCTTCATCTTTGCGTGGATTATCGGAAGCTGAACCAGTTGATGGTCAAGAACCGATATCCCTTACCGAGGATTGATGACCAATTTGATCAGCTTCGAGGTGACCGGGTGTTCCCGAAGATCGACTTGAGGTCTGGTTATCATCAGTTGCGTGTTAGACTATCAGATATACCCATGACAGCCTTCAAGAGCAGGTATGGTCTATACGAGTATACAGTCATTCCGTTCGGTCTCATGAATGCGCCTACAATTTTCATGGCACTGATGAACCGAGTGTTCCATCCTTACTTGGACTCCTTCTTCGTGGTCTTCGTGGATGATATCTTGGTTTACTATCACACTCGACACGACCATGCTACCCATGTTGAGATCGTTCTGAGTACACTGAGAGAGCATCATCTTTATGCTAAACTCTCGAAGTGCCACTTTTGGATGGAAGAAATTTACTTCTTGGGTCACGTCATCTCAGAGGAAGGAGTATCTGTGGACCCAGAGAAATTGAGAGCTGTAGTTTCTTGGGAGCATCCAAAGAATGTTTTTGAGGTACTGAGTTTTCTAGGGCTGGCTGGATACTATATACGCTTCATTCAGGACTTGTCATGCCTAGCAGCACCATTGACAGGTCTAACCAAGAAGGGGGAGAAGTTTTTATGGTCAGATTATTGTGAGTCAGCCTTTCAGGAGTTGAAGGGAATATTGACGTCATCACCGATACTAATCGTTCCAGAGCCAGGAAAGAGCTACACAGTCTATTGTGATGCTTCAGGTATCGGGCTAGGAGTTGTGATTATGTAGGGAGATGGAGTTGTTGCGTATGGGTCTCGGCAGTTGAGGCCAAATGAGAGGAACTACCCGACACACGATCTGGAGTTGGCAGCTGTTGTTCATGCCTTACGCTGTTGGAGAAACTATCTTCTGGGAGAGCACTTTGTGTTCTTTTCTGACCATAAGAGTCTCAAGTATATCTTCACTCAGCGTGATCTGAATCTGAGGCAGCACAAGTGGGTCGAGTATCTTCAGTCTATTGATTTCAAGCTTGCCTATATGACGAGAAAGGGAAACACAGTGGCAGATGCGTTGAGCAGGAGAACTCATATTCAGAAAGTTCAGAAGGCCAGTAGTGATTCGTGTCTTATGAATCTGTTCTCCGAGATTCATCTGGAGGTGCATGATAGAGAGGGACATACCTTCCTATCTTCTGTAGCTGTTACCTCTACACTACTTGATCAAGTATTAATGAGGAAACTATCAGACTCAGAAGGCTTGGTCCTGTGGGAGAGTGTGTCAAGAGAGGACCCTCTTCCTGGATGGACAGTGGGTGAGGATGAGATCTTGTGTTTCCAGGGACACGTATGGGTGCCAACAGACATACATGAGGAGCTGATGCAGGATTTTCATTCCTCAGTTTGGGTAGTTCATCATGGAATCACCAAGATGTATTGGGATCTTCATCGTCAGTACTGATGGCCAGGTATGAAGAATGATATTGCTGGTTTTGTCATGATATGATCTACTTGTCAAAAGGTGAAAGAAGGGCATCAATGACCAGCATGCCTCTTACAGCAGTTACCCATTCCGGAGTGGAAGTGGAACGATGTTGCGATGGACTTCATGACTGGGTTGCCGAGGTCGCCTAGGGGAAACAATGTTGTTTGGGTGTTCGTTAATAGTATCAAAAAAGTTGCTTACTTTTTTCCGATCAAGGAGACGTTCGGTGTCGATGATCTGGGACGACTGTACATCAGAGAGATTGTACGTATACATGGAGTTCCACACTCAATTGTTTCAGACAGGGATGCATGCTTTACCTCTCGGCTCTGGCAGGGAATCCAGAAGGACTTGGGTACACATGTACTTTTGAGTACATCATACCATCCCCAGACAGACTGCCAGTCCGAGCGTTCGATCTAGGTGCTAGTAGATATGCTGAGAGCTTGTATTTTGGACTTCGGTGGTTCTTGGGAGAAGCATATTCCTCTGGTGGATTTCTCCTACAACAACAGTTTCTAAGAGACCATTCAGATGGTACCATATGAGGATTTGTACTGTAGGCCATGCCGATCACCCTTATGCTAGCTGAAGGCAGGAGAGGCAACTTTTATAGGACCTCGTCTTGTTCAGGAGACTTCAGAGCAGATAGAACTGATTCGGAAGAGGATGGATACAATACAGTCTCGGTAGAAGTCTTATGCTGATCAGCGGAGACGACCTCTGGAGTTCGAGGTCAGGGATTAGGTTTTCCTGTGTGTCGCACTAAGGTTGGGACACAAGAGGATTCGAAGGTAGGTTAAGCTTTCACTGCAGTACGTCAGGCTGTTTGAGGTTTTTGAGAGAGTTGGGCCAGTCGCCTATCGGTTGCAACTACCCCAGAGGTACCGGTCCATGCACGACGTCTTCCACGTCTCTTAGCTCCGACGTTACTTTTCAGACCCGTATCATGTATTTCAGCCTGAGGAATTTGTTCTTGAAGCGGATGCATCATTTGAAGAGCATCCCATCCGGATTGTCGATCACAGTACGAAGGTTCTCTGTGGGCTGTCTGTCATTCTTGTACAGGTGCTATGGAAGCATGGGCGAGTACAGGACGAGACCTGGGAGAGGGATTCTGATGTACGATCACAGTAGTTGGAGCTGTTTAGGGTTTCTCCTTCTACGACTCTCTAGGTAAATTCGGGGACAAATTTCTTTAAGGGGGGAAGTTTGTAAGAACCCGGATCTTCGTTTCAGGTACACCTTTCCTTTTTCTGGAGTTTTTGAGAAAAATAAACTTTCTGGAAATTTTTGATGTACACACCATGTACTTTCTGATTACACACCGTGTTCTCTTTCTTGCTTGAAGCCATGTGCTGGCCGTGTCCGGGCCACACACACGGTGTGTAGGGGTGACGTGGAGGCTGATTTTGACAGAGTATGGAAAAACCCACTACACGCCATTTACTTTAAAATCACACATCATGTACTTTTATTTTTTTCATTAAATGGACCAGGGTCGCGCCTGATGCACAAAAGCGTCTTCTTCTAGGTTTCGTTCATCCGAGAGTGTCGAGGATCCGCGAATCTTTGACGAGCTCCCGGCTCTCCATCTATTCTCCGATTCGAGAACGGTCGATTGCGTTGGAATCGAAACAGTGAGTTTTCCCTTCTTCTTGAGCCTTGTTTTCCAATTCCTCCTCCTTTTCAATATATTGTGGTTTATGTGTTTAGGATGTTTTCTCATATCTACGACGTTCTAAGGAGAATCTATCATCACTGTTCACGTATATCGATCTCCTTGGATCAAGGTAGGTGGTTTGTGAATTTCTGTAGAAAGTCGATGAGTATTTTGTGAAAATTCCACCAATACCCTTAAACGGGGTATTGTGTGTTCCTGTTTTGCCCTTGTTGTATTGCCTGATTTGCTTGACTGCTTGAGTAGATGTTTTGCCTGTGTTTATGGTAGTTTTTTCTGTACTCTGGATGTTTTCTATGCTTGTTCTTCCTGTTTGGAGTTTTTCCAGTTGCCATACCTAGTTGTAGGATAGTGTAACTATTTCTTGGTTATGCTGTTGAGCCTTAGGTTGATAGCCAAGTATTTCTTGAGGTTTACTTGGACGATGCACGCATGCTGAGCATGTTTTATGTACACACAGGACTGTGAGAACCTAGTGTAGTAGACCATAGAGAGAATGGATGTAAGGGATTATCCAGAGTGTCTTTTAATACGATGCAAGACCACAGGGGGAATTGACGATGAGTTCTTCCTCAGAGAGTCTGTAGTTACTCAACGTGGACCAAAGGGAGAATAAGACGTTGAGTGCTTCCTCGGAGAGCCTTTAGCACGATACGAGACTATAGGGGGAATTGACGGTGAGTGATTCCTCATAAATTCTACTCTTAGATGAACCAGAGGGGTGAGACTGTGTGTGCCTCCTAGAGGGTTTCTAGTACTTGTAGGTTGAACCATAGGGGTTAGGTTGTGAGAGCTACCCAGAGGGTTACCTGTTTTCTTCTTGTTGCTGGTTGTTTACTTGTGTACTTTGTATGTTAAAACTGTGAATTGTAGCTGTTGTGTTCTTTTCTGTTTACTACTCCTACAATCCTACTTGCCTTGTATTCATTGACTATTAGGCACAAATCTTTGGGTGATTTCCTACTAGGATTGTATCTCACACCCTGTTTGGGCCATGCTTTTGGGCCCAAGAAGACTATGTTGTTTTAGGTATAGATAAGGGCAAGCGCCCTTCTACTTCAGGTTCTTGTCTGCACTGGAGTTGGAGAGCATGGGACCAAGCCATGGCTTGCGATGCCGAGGAGTTTACTCTATTTTCTTTTGCACTTTTTTTTCAGTTGTACTTCAGAACGTTGGTTTGTTTACTACTTTCCATAGACATATGTACCATATTGCATCATTATTATTTTATACTTTGCTTCCGCTATTCAGTTCAGTTGTTGTATGCTGGTTATTGTTTCCGCTATTGTGTCTGGTTATTCTTCCACTGTATACTTTACCAAATGAGGGCATAGTTTCCCCCACCGACTCACCAAGGCCCTCGCTGCTAGTTAGTAGCCTCTGGTATTTGGGGAAACGCGCTTGAGGTCACGTGGTGACCGGGTACAAGGCACCAGTGGAGGGGCTCCGGATTCAGGTCATTACATAAATCATGGGTTCAAATTAATTTCACAATTCATTAGTGGCTATAAATAAAATAGTCTTTAAAACATTTTTAGAAAACTTGGATTTGGAAAAAGGATTTTTGAGCAAAAAGAGAAATAAGGCCAATTCTCCTGAAAATCATTAATTTATTATAATTAGTTACTAAGGAGTGAAAAATGAAATTAAAATATTTCATATACATGATTAAATATAATAGAATGAAAATCATGAGTTTATTAAGGGGTAGATCAGAAAATTTCATCATCAGAAACTTAATCCGAAATAATCCTGTTAAAAAATAAGATTGTTACATAAATCTATTATGTCAAGTTACACATACATTGAAAGAACTATATACTCATATATATTAAATTTATATTTATTATAATTCTATATAAAGTTCATTTAAATAATTATTGTATCATATGTAATACACTTATAACATTTACACACCCATTTATTAATAGTTCCTTACTAAATTCATCATTTTTGGGTGCTAACAGTTTCGTTTTTCATGAGAATTTGGGTATCATAGTTCAATTACATGAAATTTTATCCTGATTACATCATCTCAAAATATTTTATAATGATATAATTATAATATATATTAATTATATATATTTATATTTTTAGTAATATAGAAAAGGTAGATAAAGGAAAATGAATTACACTATTCATGAAGATGGTAGGTCATACGTACATATGAACAATGTTTTCACTTCTCAAAAGATGAAATGAAAAAAAATTAAATAATAATTAAAATTTCAATAATAATAATATATAATATATATCATATATTCAATAAATATAGCTTTATTACATTCTATGTAAAGTATAAATGATAATCAAACCACATCGCTTCAGGGAGGTGGTAGTCTATACATACACATGAGGGATGTTATCATTTTCTAATGAATAAGATGGTAAGAAATTAGATAAGATATTATATCTATAGAAGCATAATTATGTCCTAAAATAATATATAAATATTATATAAATCATAATAACCATCCATAAAATATGGCATGGAGAATTATTTGTATCACTATGCAAAAGCAGTAGTCCATACATGCACACAAGAGATACATTCACTTCCTATTTGATGAAAAATATGTTGAATAACGGTTGTTAAAAAATAATATTTAAATTTAAAAATTATTATAATAATTAATTTTTTATTTTATGATTTATACCATATAATTAGAGGTTTTAAAAGAAGAAATAAATTGAAAGAGGTATAGTACGATGATTACATATTCTTCGGTAGGCCTCCTTTAGATCATTTCTTCAAGTCCCTTGGAATGGTATTTTAAGAAGAAAAATACCTCTTTATCATGGATATATATGTCGATAAGATAATTATATAGGTCCTTGTTGATCAAGATGGATTAATGTGGTTTAAAGAAGAAAAAGGAGGGGTGTCCTTTTTTTAAGTGGACGATATGACACATATTGAATTTCTTAAAAGAATAAAATATAATAATTTAATACCCAATAAAAATTCATGAAAATTTATTTCAATTAAAATATTAGATAGTATGATTTTGAAATATCTCCATAAAATAAAATTTAAATAATTTTAATTTTCAATGATACCATTATCTCTTAGTCTAATCCTTGGTAAATATATTATAACCTTAACTATAGAGACAAATGATTATATTTTTTACTATTTATTATGAAAAAGTAGAAAGGGTAAAACATTTAGACATTATAATTAAAAAATAAAACCCATTTTATCAAATTAAATTAATATATGTGGAGAAAATTAACTTATAATAAAACTCATAATATGCGATGAACATCATTTTTCCAAAAAAATGTTTTCTTAAGTATAAAAATAGTTTATTCCAAAATAAAACATAAAATTAATTATAATGACCATAATTATATTATTAATAATAAATATAAAATAATTTTAATTTTAAAATGATTTTATGATGATATAAAACATTGTAAATTTTTTAAACACATACATTTTTCAATAAAAATCTGTATTTTCACTATTCATTGAAAGTTAATATTTTCAGAAATATCTCAAAAATTCACTCTATGTTAATTTTGACATGATGATTTTAGAAATGAATTTAATTTTTCACATAAAAATTTAAAAATTCTAATAAATTAATTATACAATTTACTCAAAAAAATAAAATAAAAATTATTTTTGAGGAAAAATTATCTTAAAAACATATAATGAATTTTTTAAAAACTGAGTAGTTATTTATCAATATATTTTCTTCATTTAAAGTATTTAAAAATATTTCTGAAATTTTTTTTCCTTATTCACACCTCTAATATAAAATCAAAGTTATTATGATACACTATATTATTTTTCACTTAGACTTGGGATTATGTGTATCTCAAACTATTGGAGAAATTTTATTAGAAGAGAGAAAGTTATAGGTGTTACATTATACCCCATATAAAAAGGATTTCACCCTCAAAATTATGTAAATTAAATATAATAAATAGTATATCTTTTATTCAACACATCCTCAGGTTCCCAAGTTGCTTCGTTAAATTTCTAATTCATCTAGATAATTTTAACCAGGTGAGTAGTCTTCTTCTGGTGCACTTTATCTCTATAATGTATGATTTCTATTGGTTTTTATTCATTAGAATGATAATTCTCTTATAGTACAACCTCTAAGTTCATTATATGTCAAGAATCATGTTTTTACTTTTTCAAGAGAGATGCATGGAACATATCATGAACTTTATAGGGGTTTGGTGGATGTATCAAGTGATAAACTATCATCCCTACTCGATTAAGTATCTTCAAGGGGTAAATATACCCAGATATTAGCTTTCTATTCTTTATGAATCTTATAACCTTTTTACATGGATAGATTTACAGTAATACCATCTCACTAAATTTATATTCCATATTTAATTGAGGATTGTCAGCATAATTATTGATCAGAGTGGATTAATTAAGAGGGGGTGGTTAAATTGAGTATCCAAAAAAATCTATGAAGAAAAATTTATAAAAAATACAATAATTTTTATAACTCATAATTAACTATTACCACTAGTATTTTTAATTTAATTTATTAGAATAACCTCTCATAAGTGTGATCAAAGGTTAAGTAGAACAATATTATATTATTCAAATATTTTTATATTACACTAATTTCATTAATCAATAGAAATATAATGTGTAAATTCCATGTATCAAAGTATAGTATTGAAAAATAGATTTTAATAATAGTTATAAAATAGTTTAAAAAAACATTTAAAACACATTCACAAAAATAATAAATAATAGGGTTAGAGTAAATCCAAGACCAAGTCCTAATAACTTGACAATATCCTACCGTCAAGTATATTTATAAGAAAATAAACTAATCTAAAACATAGAGTGGGTTTTATAGATACAATAGAACACACAACTATCCAGGATACATGAATTCTCTACCACAATTTTTGTGGGATAGAATTTTTAAATTAAATTTTAGAGAGTATAAGAGTAATCTCAAATATTGTACTGAATAAGTATACATTTATAGAAAGAAGAACTCAAAAATAGTAGAAAATGAGAGAAATAGAATTCAAATGAGTTTTATGTACAAAAAGGATGAAGATCTATTGTTCTGTAGATGATTCTTCAATTATTGATGTATTATTTTAGTTTATAAATTATGGTTGAATATATTATAATGTTATATAAATATTTAAATAAATATTTATTAAAACAGAGCATCATCTGAGAATAAAGTATTGTTAGAGGATTTACTTTCATATAAGAGTTAATTTTTCTTACTTATTTATGTATCTTCCATGCTTTAAGAAGTAATTTTATAAAAATAAATCTTTCTCTAAAATGATCCATTAGAATCACTTTATTATGAATACTCATATATTACATGAAATCTAGTAGTATTAAATTCTTCTAGGTAGAAATTATTAATATTCAATTTTTTTTTATTATTTATTATATTAATATATAATACCCACTTTTTGACATAGTTGTCTTAATTATTACATGTATGATCTTGAATAATAGCTTCAAAAATTTGTGAAAATTTGATCAAATTAAATTAATTTTCATACGATAGATTGTTTTGAGCTCATGGTATAACCAAAAACATGAAAAAATATAACCAGCAGACATGGTCTCTATAATTAGCAATGTGGTCACATCGTCATGTTTTCAAAATCCAACTTTCTTATGTGGTGGATTAAATTAAATGTATTTTATCTTGAATTATTATGGTAACTTTGAAATATTTTCAAAATATCAACATTGATATATGGTCGGTTGAAAATAAATGTGCATTCACTCCAACATATTGTGAGATTTCATACAGACATGGGGTTGGTTGAATTTGGATTTGCGGTCACCTGACAACTGATGGGGTTGAATGAGTATTTCATGAGAAAAAAACATGGTTGAGAAAGTAGGTATTTGGTCCAACCACTAGAATTGTAGTCAATCCAACCCATTTTAAAAAATCTTTGTTGCAACCACTTGAAGATAGAATATATGGTCTCTCTGAGACTCTTCATGATTTCAGTTATGATGGATCAACTGGTCATATGTTCAATTGAGTCCTTGGTGAAGTATCCCTATATAAAAACCAAATTATATTGAATAAAATGGTTTTATTTTAATTAAATTAAATACATAACATAATTTATAGTATTTTACAAAATATATTTATCTTTAATAAAGTCATAGTGGATTAGAAACAACATAAACATGATTTTTGATTATTAAAATAAGAAATTATTGGACTATTCCAATAATATTACCCAATTGATGATAAAAAATTATAGATTAATTAATAAACAAAATTAATAAAACCATGTAATGTTTATATAAATATTAAAATCTATTTATAACATATATGTAACACCCAAAAATTTTAGAAAAAAATCTATGTTCGATAGCATATTCAACCCCAATATTGAGCTGAAACGACCCACAAAATATATAACCATTATAACCTTGTAATTAAATAAGATAGTATTAATAGAATTAACTAATTTATGGAATATATATATGTCTTAATGATTATAAATTATTTTTTATTAAACAATCAATTAATTTTTAGAAAAGTAATTTTATTTTCCAAAAATATGTTTTCTTCAAAAATGACTTATATTTCTTGTTGTGAAAAAATATTGTACCTATTTTTTTTAAAATTTCTAAAAATGAATTTCATAAAATAAAATTTAGCCTTGAAATAGTAATATGAAATTTTATTTTGGGTGAAATTTTGATATTTTTTAGAAAATATATATTTTTCGATTATTAGTGAAAATACCAATTTTTTTTAAAAGTCATCTATTTTCTATAAAATAAGAAATTTAAAATCACCATTATGTTTTGAATATGATTTAAAGTAACAGAAGGTTTATTTATTTTTATTTTATCCACTTAACTTATTTTTAATCAAATTCATATTTTTTTTATTATAAGGTTGTCTTTGGGTTTAAAAGTATAATTTTTTTGGAAAACTATTTTAAAGTGCATAATATTTATCCTTTTAAATTAATTAAAAAACACAGAATTAAATATACTTTTAATGAAATTTATAGATTATATATTAATAAATATTAATTTATATTCATATAATAATAATTATTATGCATTGACTTAAAATAAAATGATATTTTCATTAAAAAATGCACATTTTGAAAACCTGCTTTTCATCGCCTCTGCATGTTTGATTTAAAATTGATTTTTTTTAAATTATACGAATTTAATTTGGTGAAATGAATTCTTTATTTGGAATCATAATAATTTATATTATCTAAAAATTTAAACAAATATTTTCTATTATACTGAATAGTGAAAACAATAAAAATAAATTAAAGTGGTTAAGGTGAAAATAGGTTTACCAAGGGTTAAACTAAAAATACAAGGGTCAAAATGACCAAAAAAATTTCCAAATTTTATTTGGATATATTTAAACCTTAATGTATAATTATCCCCAATGATTCATTTTATATAATTTTTTCATGTAAAAAAAGCAATTACACCTTTTTATTTTAAAAATTTACATGTGGTCCACTCATATCACTTATAAAAGGCCACATTCTCCTCTCTTCTTCACACCTTCAAACCACTTTTTTATTTCAGAAAATAACCCTAAGAATAAATTACAAAATTATTTAACCATATCATATAATATTTTTATATAAATTCATTCCTGCAGAACTTTAGATTTAATCCTAAAGAGGTTGTTCGAGAAGATGTAAAATTTCTATCTTTTTGTTTTTGTTTTATTTCTCATTCCACCACCTTAAAATATTCCTAATATTTGATCATGTGATAAAAATAGTATATCATATGTAATTAAATGTTATTATATTAATTTAATAACCTAGATCCATATTCTATTACATCAAATGGGTTATAGAATCATCATTTGTGTGTGTGACGGAATACCGCCTCATGAAATGGTGTCATTAATTTTCCATCATTACCTCTCAAAACATATTTTAATGATGTATATAAAGAATTTATATAATATATTTTAAATATTTATACTTTTAAAGTTGTTATATAGAATATAATTTTTTAGTTTCAATTCCATGTGGGATACAATAACATCGCTAGTGTGTACGGCAGACTATCGCCTTGTAGAGCGATGTGATTCTTTTTTTATTAACACTTTACATGTAAGGTAATATGGATAATTTTAATGAATATTTTTCATATAAATTAAATTATAATTATATTCATAAAATAAATATCATTATTAGAAGATAATATATCATTTTCTTTCTCACACTGAAAAATATTAATGTTGTTCGTGTACATGTGTACTACCGCCTCCACAAAGAGATGTGATTATTTTTTCATCACCACATCCTAAATATGATATATATAAGTATATTTAAATAAATAATATGGTATTAATTATATAATTATAACTATTTAAATCTAATATAATATATTTCTTATTTCCATAAGGATCAGTGAAAAATGGAAACGTTTCTCATGTGTACGCATGACCTACCGTCTCCAAAATCATAAAATATTTCATTCTTCAAAAAAAAATTCATAATTTGATTTAAAATTATAATTAAATAAAAAATATTATAATTATTTAATAATTATTATTCTGGATATATTTAAATAATGACCTCTTTGATGATGATCAATACATCAAATCTGTTTTGAAACAATGAACTGAACTTCCACAAAACACCCAATGTGGACTTAAAAGATTAAGTATTCAGATATTTAATTATAAAGAAATAAAATAAATGATTTTTTCTTAATTTTTTAAACCTGTAAATGTATCTTAATAAATAATATATATTTTTTAATCTTATTATAAAATATTTAAAGTACATTTAAGGGAAGTCTGTACTCGACGTAAAGTTTTTTCTAATCATGTGTTTACTTCTACCAGATATATGATAAATTCCACACTTATTTTTTTGGAGTATATAATTCCCCATTTACATATAATATCACAAACACATCCTAAATAATGGTATTTTATTTTTAAATTTTAATTATTTCATTCAAGTGTATTTGACAAGAATGTTAAGAAGTGGTAAAGAGTTTTGTAACTCAATTTCCTTTCATTGGGTTATAAATTTTATTCATTGAATCTATTATGATATATTTATCTATGAATTGATATATAAATTTTTTATTATTTATTTAAACTTGTTTAGTTTCAATTTAAATTTAGTACAAAAATTCTCTCCCTTGATTAACTCTCAATTCAGTGATATGATCATTGAAAAGGTCAATTATCCCAAATTCCTTTCTTTGGGACATATGTTTATGATATAAACCTATATTTATTATGAGGTGTATATACTAACCTTTTGACAAGTTATATAATTAACATCCTTATGTTCATGTTATTTAATTTATTATTTGATGATTTTTTTCACGGGGCTTACAATTAAAGAGTTACCAAAGTGTAAAAGGCGTTATGTTACAATCTTCTTTCTTTCGATATTGTTTATGTTCAAGGTTATTTTAGAAGAAAAATGTTATATTATTATATTTAACAAAATATAATTTATTTAAATCATTTTATTAATGTATTTCACATGTTTAACATGCATTTCACCCATTACTCTTTGAATAAAAATTAATAATATCATTTGTAAGTGATACTAATCTTGTATTTTTTTGTTTTATCAGGTATTTTTCTCCTCCATAACCATGTTTTCTAAAAAATCAACTTTTTTCTAAAAAAATGATTTCCTATAGACGTTTTACATGATTTATTACCTTATTTTAAAAGGGTTTTAAATGTAATGTTGGGAAAAGATATCTCAAGGAAAAATTGGAGCATTTTTGGGTTGATTGTGTTTGTTGAAAAGAGGGTTTCCATGGTGATTTGTTGAGTTCCTGTGATATTATTGAAAAAATATGTTAACAAAGAACCATGAAAAAGTCATGGATGATCTATAGGTGGTACAAAAACAATAGATACAATATGGTGTCATTTTCTAGTGTTTTCCTAATTTTTGGACCTCAAAATCATAAAATAGAGAATTGTTTTTTGGAAAAGTAAGTTTCATGTAAGATTGAAGGTGGTTTGGAAAATTGTGCTCAAGGAGAGTTTCATGATCATAATTTAAAAAAATGTAAAAGTAATGATGTGTGGGAAATATTTGGATATGTGTGCAAAAGTTTAGGTTGCACAAAATAAACTTGCACTCCCAATAAGACATCCAATGGGTTTTTTCACACTCGAGGATGGTCTTGCACGACACATAGAATCTTCCGCACAGGGGTCGGTGACACCTATAAAGAAGATGTGACCACCTCATTCAAAATATCTCAACACTTAGAGAGAATTTGAGCTCCAGATCACGTAAAAACTTCAAGCAAAAGGAGTTTCACGAAAGATTTTGAGTTTCATGCCGGCTAAGAAAATTGATCATAATATTTAAGGTGCGTATAAGATTGAAGTTGCGTTCAAGGGGTGTTTAATGAAAAAAGTGGAATCTTGCATGCAAGGCATTAAATATTCGTTAAAGATGAAGTAAGTGTTGTGCAAAATATTTGAGGTTTCCCCGTAATAATGTAGTAAAGTTGTATTCACCAGTGGATAAAAGTGGGGCATCAATAAAGAATCATTATACAGTGGAGGATGAATTCATTAAATATAATGAAGGGACCTAAATGTATATAAACTATGAGTGTATATTCTAAAGAGGTAATGAGTATAATTCTGTTGAGATAACAGTGATCTTTCAAATTGTGATTGGTTGTAAACTAGGAGGGGTAGTGAGTCCCCTCCAAACATAAAAATAGTAGTGACATTATAGTGGATTTGGTACATTGTCACATTGCCGGTGTATGCTCCTTATACGTTACCCAGTGAGGGTAAAAAAGTAAAATTTTTATGTCTTATTCATGCTTTAAGATTTTTTCATACTCTAAAATAGAAATTAGAGATAAGAGAGTTTTTTTTAACAATAAAAAAATATCAAAAGGGGAAATTGTTTTAATATTTCATACCCTGATTCACCCCCTCTCTGGGTATCTAGACTAGTGGACCAAACGTGTAATTTATTATCATATTCCCAATGAGTCACTTTTGACTCTCTTTTTCAAAATAGTTTCAAAATATTTTTTACTTTCTAAAATTTATAATATGATCATATTTTCTTGACGTCATGTAAATTTTTTTCCTTTATGTACAATTTATTTTTTTCTAGGGTTTTTTTCAATGAAATGGATTTCCAATTTTTTTTGATTTTATGTTTTTAAAAGTTATTTTCAGAATGAATTGGTTATATTACACTATTTTTTTAATAATCTATTAATGGTATTTACATTAATCAATGCTAGAAAATGTTATTTGTTATATATGGTCCATTGGGAATATTTTTTTAATAATACCTTACTCATTCTTTATCTTGATGGATTATGTTAATTTCAAAGATATCCTTATGGAACTCGTATCCTTTCAAATGGTTAACCATGTTTCAAAGAGATTTTTATAGAACTTTTTTCTTTTTAATGGGTTAATCATGTTTTATTGAGATATTGTGGAACCCATTTATTTTCCATGGTTTAATCATGTTTTGAAAAGAATAATGACAGTTTTAATGAGCTTATATTTAAATAAATGATCTATATATTTTAATCATGATATAGTTTTTGGAAGTTGTTTATAATGATGGTTAGTTCCATTATAAACCATGTATGTGTGGTTATGTTGTTAACCAAAGATGGGTGGTTATGTTATTTACAATAGAAGGGTGGTTTCTTAATAATCCAAGGATGGGTGGGTATGTTATAACACTCCAATGAACTGAGTACTATGGAGATAGAAGTAGACCTAGTTATTCCAATTGTAAAAAGTTATGTAAATATAATTTTCTTAGATATCGATAAGTTTTATCCATGCTACCTAAAAAATTCAAATGATTCTTATAATCACGAATGATATCACATAGCTCATGATTATTTATTTTTATGGATCTCTCAATCTTAAATCATTATTCTATTTTTTCATGTTTTATCATCTAGTTTTTGATGGGAATGAATATTCTTGTTCTATAATCATGCACTTTGATTATGTCATCATACCCTTATTCTCTGATTAAGCTCACTGATGAAATTCATTTGTTAATGATTTTGTTTACCCTTATCGATCATTTGAACTCACCATTCATATGTTTCATTTTCCTTAGGTTTAAAATATATTGGTTTAATTAATTATTTCTATAATGGATTTCACATGTATTATGATGATGTCATAATGTGAAAAAATAAAATATTGTTTATATGGGTGATATGCTCATTTAAAGTCATGGGTATTGTTTATGTATGAGTTTTTCCAAATTCACTAAAAATATAAACTAAAAGGTCCTATATAATATATGTGATCAAAATTTTCCATTTTATTTTGTTTTGTTAGGTTGGAAAAAATTTCGTCACCTTCATCAGTATCAAATATAGAAATGTAAAGTTTATATTTTCAATGCCAGATCTGAGGGTGATGGTTCAGGGCTGTCGTAATTGGTATGAAAGGAATGGTTTATATAACTTTTTATATAAGTATATTTTAATTTCAGATTATCTTAAGAGTTATGGATAATGTATTAGGTCTATAATATTATGTATGATCAAATTTTCAAAGTCTTAGACACCCCTTTGAGGTTTTAAGAGATCACATCTTAAAGAGATCAATGAAATTTTAGAAGACTTTTTATTAGGTTGAAGAATATGGAAAGCTTTGGTTTAAGGGAATGTATGAATTTAAATTTTCTAGATGTATGTTTTAAGGTATTGATATCATTTACAGTTTATATGTTATTGGATATTTAGGTAATTAGAAGAAGATAATTTTTATCATATAAATTACCACGAGATTTAAAATTGATTTGGTGATAAAGTGATTAATGTTATTTCAAAAGGAGATACCCATATTTTTTATTATAATATGAGAGGTACAATATTTCCTTTGAGTTTAAAACAATATTTAATTTTGAGGTTATGGAGGTTATTTAGGATATAGGGTTATTAATTCATGTAATTATTTAGTTTTATATTTGGTTATTACTGTTTAATTTTGAAGATTAATGTATCGTATGAAGGTTTATTAATTTTGGGAATTTTCTTAAAAAATTATATTAATTTTGTTTTTTGTTAATGTCACAAGACAAGAAGAATATATTATAATCCATTTTATGATAATTTGGTCTTTAAAAGATGATTTTAGTGCTTCAAACATGAAAAATTCATTTTGAATACTAATATTTTTTGAGAAAAATATGATATTATAGTGAAAATTGACAAAAGGATGAAATTATACTCATCAAGTAAATATATTTGCTTATTATATTAGTATATATGAAAAATAATTCCTTAAATCTTAAAAACTGATATTTATAAATAATATTTTTCTATTACCAATATTTTTGACGATATCAATGAAATTTTTCACACCTCTTTGGCTTATGGTTTTTTGGTTGTTAAATTTCTCATGACAATTCAATTTCACATTATCCATGATATATATCACTCTATACAATTATTTTGGAATTAAAATTTTATTCCATGTTCAAATAATCACTTACAACCTATGTAATCTGATTTTTAAACTTAGTAAGTGTTATACAAGATAACCTTCATATTTACATTTCTCTTTTATCTGGAAGAGGTTCTAATAAACAATTTTGTGATGTGGGTTTCCAAAAAAATGTTTTTTATATTTATAACCTATTATTACCAAGATAATTTTAAAATTTCAAGGGTAAAACTTATTAAAGGGGGTGGGGGTAGGTTATAACACCTCAAGAATAGCATATTCAACATGTAACATTGAGATAAAATAACCCCAAAAAACCCATTATAACATAGAAACCAAATTTGATGGGATGAATTATATTAACTATATTATGATATATATATATATATGTCATAATAAATATAAATTATTGATAAATGTTTAGAAAATAATCCATCAATTTTTAGTAATGTAATTTTATTATAGAAAAAGATGTTTTCTTCAAAAATGTTTTTTATTTCATTGCATGAAAAAATTATTATAACTTTTTTTAAATTTTAAAAAATTTATTTTAAAAAATTAAATCAATTTTTTAAATCAGAATATCATAATTCACTTTGGGTTAAATTTTGTAATTTTTATAAAAATATTTATTTTTCGGTGAATAGAAAATTACATATTTTTCTAAAACTTACATTTACTTTCAAAGAGTTAAGAAATTTAAAAGTCCCATTATGATTTAAATATTATTTAAAGTTACATATTAATATTTAGTTATATTAAATCTACTTAATTTATTTTTAATAAACTTTATATAGTATTTTAGTGTAATTCTATCTTTGGGTTTAAAAAAAAGATTTTTCTGGAAACTGTTTTAAACTGAATAATGTTTCTCCTTTAAAATTTATTAACAAAACACCTAATTAACAATAATTTAAATTGAATTTATAGATTTTGTGTTAATAAATATTAATTTTTATTAATAAAATAATTATAATGACTCAAATATTAAATATAAAATGATTTTTTCCTTGAAAAATATACTTAAATAAAACCTGTTTTTTTCTAGCATCTGTAGGTTTATTTTTAAATTGACTTTTACACTTATGTGAATATAATTTGGGATAATGAATTAAATTATTTGAATAATAATAATATATATTATCTATTAATTTAAACTTAATGTTTTTCAATTATTAATAGTGAAAATAGTGTAAATAAATTACCACAGTTAAGGTGAAAATAGGTTTACTGAGGGGTTAAACTAAAATGAAATGGGAAAAAATGAACTAAAAAATTATCATTTTTATGGCCATAGTTCAGAAATTTAATTTATAAGGCTTGGTAATGATCTATTTTAGATCCTTGTGTCATGTCAAAAACATAGGTAACAATTTTCTTTTCAAAAATTACAAGTGTGCCACTCGCCTCACTCATTAAAGACCACCAACTCTCATATAATCATGAAAACATCAAAAAAAATTTCCCCATAAATTAGATTATAAAATAAATTCCCAAATTTCATCCCCTCATCCTATAATCCTTATTTTAGCCTGAAATACATTCTAGTAATTCTTTAAGTATAATCTTAATGTTGTGGTCTGAGATGAGGTAAAATTCCTAATTATGAATTTTTGTTTTATTTCTCATTTATCATCCTTAAAATATTCTTGAAATATTTTCATATGGTAAAAAAGTATTTATATATAATGATATGTTATTATATTATTTGAATAACGTAAATCCACCTCCTGTTCTATGAAATTAGATACAAAATCATCATTTATGTGTACGAAGAACTACCACCTCATGAACCGATGTCATTAATTTTCAATCATATCCTCTTATGTATTGATTAAATGATGAATTCAATGTATATATTTATATATTTCATTTTTAAAATAATTATACTAATACATTTATGATATCAGATATACCTTTTTTAATTTCCATTCTCCGAGGGATGTGATAATGGCGCTCGTGTGTTTGGTGGACTACAGTCTCATTAAGCGATGTGTTTCATTTTTCACTAATGCATTACTTGGAAGATAATTAGGATAATTTTAATGAACATATGTGATTTAAATGACATAATAATGACATTAATTACATATTTATCATTCTTAAAAGATAATATATCATTTTATTTCTTATAATGAAAAATGATAATCTCATTCGTGTATGTGTGGACTACCACCTCCATGAAGCAATATGATTATTTTTTCACCACCAAATCACATGAATGATATATGTAATTATATTGAAATAAAAACAATTATTTATTATATTATGTAAATTCTAAAAATATAAAATAAAACATACCTTATTTCTAAAAAAAGTCATTGAAAAATATAAATGTTAGACTTGCATACATATGACCTACCATCCCTATGATCACAACATAGTTAATTTTTCATATACATTTTTCATGATTCAGTTTGAAAGTATAATTGATGAAAAAATATTATAATTATTACATAATTATTATTCAGTATATTTTTAAATAATGAAATCTTTAACCATAGTCAACACACCAAAGTTTTTTTGAAATAATGAACCAAACATACTAAAAACAACTGACTTGGACTTAACTAATTACATTTTCAAATATGTTATTATAAATAAAAAACTATTTAAGTACAATTTTATAAAGATATAAATTTTTCTTGAGAAATCAAATAATTTATGTAATCTTATTATATAGTAGTTAAAGGTCATACTAAAAATGTATAGACTCGATGTAAGGGTTTCTCTCATCTATCTTACACTTCACTAATACATATGCTATATTCACGAATTAATTATATTTAGTAGTGTATATAAATCACTATTTACGTGTGATTTCACGAATAAATAATAAATCATGGTATTTTAAGTTTCAATTTGAATAATTTCATCCAAGGAAATTTTAATTGAATGTTATCGAGTTTTGAAAAATTTCTTAACACATATTCCTTTTGTTGGGTTATAAAAATTCTTATTTGACTTTGTTATTATATGATTATGTGTGAATTGAACTATATATTGTATTATTATTTATTTAAACTTATTTTTTAAGAATTTAAATTTTTTACACATAACCTATCCATTGATTAACTCTCCATTCAGTGATATGATATTTGTAAGGGTTAATCATCCCAAATTCCTTTCCTTGGGAAATATGTTTGTCAAATAAACCTATCTTATTTATAATGTTTATATACAAAAGTTTTGAGATGTTATATCATGAATCTTCTTATTTTCATGATATTTAATGTATCATTTTAAGATATTCTTCCATCGGGCTTACCATTCAATAATTACCAAAGTGGAAAGGCTTTATGTAATAATATCCTTTCTTTTAGGATTGTTTCTATTGAAGTTTATTTTAGATAAATAATGTGATATTATTTTCTTGAACCAAATATATTTTATTCTAATATATTTAAGCATGTACTACACATTTGTAATTTCTATTTCCCATTTTTTTACTGAGGAAACATCGAGAAAGTCATTTGTAAGTGATACTAATTTTGTATTTTTCTTTTTGATATGGTATCATTCTATTCCATATCCACATTTTATAAATTATTTTCAAAATATTTCTTTTATAAAACTGAATTATTTTATATATCCATTTGACATTATATTTCACCATCTTTTAAAAGTTTTTCATAGGTTATTTCTTAAAATTTTCTTCTAATTTTTTTTTTCTAATTGGTCTCACAATTCGTCTCCAAAAGAGGGACTCCAAGAACACCAAGGAAAAGAAAGGGGACAAGGATTAAGAATATCTCGGTGTGTTAAAAGGCCTGATCCTAGAGATACAGGATGTGCAATCTTGATGTGGTTAAAAGGAGGATCGTGGTTTGACCATGCAGCTGGGTAGTTGCACAAGTTATAATTTATTGAGATTTAATAATTCTCCTTAGAGATGGTGCAGATAACGTCTATGAGTTAATAGATTTCTAAATAAAACAGATAAAATGGGGTGACATGCCAAACATTTTGGAAACCCAAGGGTTTCAACACTCTTAGGGGATTTAAAGTATCATTTTTGTGATTTAAAATGGCCTTAATCTAATTTAAATAGGTATTAAAACTTAAATGAGACGTTGCAGGAAATCTAAGGAAAGAAACCCTAACACACCTATGTGGCCAATCAGTGAAGCTGATCAGTGGGGTTGATCAGCGAAGCCAATTAGTGAATATGATCGTTGAAGCTGGGCGGTTAAGCCGATCAGTGAAGTTAATTGCTAAAGATGATCGGTGAAGCAGATCAGTGAAGCTGATCAGTGAAGCAGATTACTGAAGCCAATCAATGAAGCCGATCCCTGAAGCTGATTTGTGAAGCTGATCGGTGATGCAAATCGGTGAAGTTGATCGGTGATGCAAATCGGTGAAGTTGATCGGTGAAGAAGATCCCTAAAGTTGACCAGTGAAGCTGATCAGTGATGATTATTGGTGAAGATGATCGGTGAAGATGATTGGTGAATCTGATCAGTGAAGCTGATTACTGAAGCCAATCAATGAATCTGATGAGTGAAGCCAACTGCTGAAGATTATTAGTGAAGCTGAATGGTGAAGTTGATCAGTAAAGCTGATAAGTGAAGAAGATCAGTGAAGCAGATCAGTGAAGCAGATCGCTGAAGCTGATCAGCGAAGATGATCGGTGAAGTTGATTAGTGAAGTTGATCGGTGAAGCTGATTAGTGTGGCAGATCATTGAAGCTGATCAGTGAAGCTAATTAGTGATGCCGATTATTGAAGTTGATCTATGAAGGTGATTCGTGAAGTGGATCTGTGAAGCTGATCAGGGAAACAGATCGGTGAGACCAATCAGTGAGACACCGATTAGTGAGACTGATGGGTGGAACCGATCGGTGAGACTGATGGGTGGAAATGATCTATGAGACTGATGGGTAGAACCAATCGGTGATATCGATGGGTGGAACAGATCAGTAAGACCGATGCATGGAACCGATTAGTGAGACCAATCGGTGGCGCTGATAGTTGACACCACAGTGACACATTTCCACTGACACTGACATCTTCCTGACTCACTGATGGTTTCCAAGACACCCCAACACTTAAAAATTTGGAAAAGTAATGAAATAGGAGGGTCCGATCCATTACATCAGATACCTCTCAAACTATTCTCCTCCTCAAGAATTCAAGAGTAACCTGAATAAAAAAGAGGGGTCCAAACACCCATCTCAGAAGATACCTCTTGCGAAAAAACCACCCCAAACAGCCATACAAACCCCAAAGATCACATTTTCCCAATACACGGATCATGGAGTTCTTTACACCATGTCAAGAAACTATCCTCTTTGGGTGGCACTGACTCACCTTCATGGGTTTAATTGCATTCGTGCGGATGCATCTTGATTAGAAATCAGGTTCTCCCTTCCCCATGCATCAGGACTTTTCATACAAATTCACATGATAAAGGAAACAACTAATATCATAACAAAACAAGTTTATAATTACATCACAACAAGTCACTAAAACAAGAACATCAAAGAAGGCTCAGAATAACAATACAAAACAGTTCTGGGTACTGGGCACGAATCTAAGCTTCTCACTCCCAAGTACTTTCTTTGTGGTCACCATGAGTCCACAACACAAGAACCAAAGGGATGGTATTTCCATGAATCACCTTATCCTTTCAATCCTTGATCCTTAATGGTCTCTCCAAGAATGTATAAACGTCCCCTATATCCAACTTTTCCATGTCAATGACATGGGAGTCATCGTGTTGACATCGATGAAGTTGGGAGACGTGGAAAGCATCGTGGATCCTTTCTAACTGAGGTGGCAACGCCCACTGATAATCCACATCACAGACTCACCCCAACACTTTGAAAAGCCCGATAAACCTAGGATAAATCTTACTCCCCCTTCTAAACCTTAGCTACCCACACTGAGAGGAAAACTACAAGAACACATGGTCTCCAACCTCAAACTCCAAGGACCTCCTCCTACGATCGACAAACGACTTCTTCTGGTCCTGTTCTGTGTTCATCCTCTGATGGCCAAGCTGAACCTTCTCTGTTGTGCTCTATACTACCTCTATGTCAAGAACACCTACCTCCCCAACCTCAGTCCAGGACACAAGTGAATGAAATAGAATCTTATACAAGGACTCAAGAGGTGCCATTCGAATAATAGAGTGATTGATATTATTGTAAGAAAATTATACTAATGGAAAATGTTGTACCATGATCCCCCGAATTCTAGAAAACATGGTCCCAGAAATTCCTCTAATGTATGGATGGTCCACTCAGTCTGACTATCTTTCTAGGGGTGTAAAGTGGTGCTAAGGCATAACTGGGCGACAAAAGCATGCTGCAATCCCTTCAAGACTCGTGAGGCCAACCATGAATCCCGATCAGAGACTATGGACCTTGGAATTCAATGTAACCACACCAACTCATCCATGAATCTCCATACTAAGGCATCCACCACACTTGACTCCTTGATCTCTAGGAAGTGAGCTGATTTTGTCACCTAGTCTACCACTACCCAGATAACATTATAGCCTCCTTTAATCCTGGGTAGTTCTGTGATGAAATCCATCAATATTTCATCCCACTTCCACTCGAGGACATCTAAAGGCTACAACAAACCTCCTTGAATACGATGTTCAGGCTTCACCTACTGACACACTAGACACCTTGCCACAAACTCTGCCACCACTCATTTCACCCTGGGCCACAAAAACTGTTCTCTTAGGACTCATTATATCTTGGAAACTTCTAGATGTACCATTAGGGGTGATTTATAGAACTCACAGAGAAATCCCTCATGCATCATCTCTAGGAAAAACAACTTCCTGTGGAAAATCATCCAATTCTGGCCATCCTCTGACCACCCTTCTAGATCATTGACCTAGTCAACCCAATCACACATCACTTCACTCTCTGAGTCTCCCCAATGAGACTTCTCCTCCTACTACAATAGAGAGGACTGCACTTTCACCTTAAACAGACATCCTCTATGACCATCTGCCCTTGCATCTAGGTGTAAGGAAGACAACTCCTCCATCTCCTTCCAAGAATACAAAAATTCATAAACATCTTCCCTCTGTGACTTCCTAATCATGTAATCATCCAAAATGTTCCCCTTACCTTCAGTTTAAGAGATCTCGAAGTCGTAGTACTAAAGAAACTCCACACACCTTCACTATCACAATTTCAGGTCCCAATGGGTTAAGATATACCTCAAACTCTTGTGATCTATAAAGACCCCAATGTGGTTCCTGATGAGGTAATGACACAAAAACATTAACATGAACACTACTTCTGCAAGGTCTAGGTCATGGGTGGCATAATTACGCTCATGAGGATGTAATTTCCTAGACTCATAAGATATCACTCCACACTACGTCATTAGCACACACCCAATTCCAGGACCAGAATCATCACAAAAAACATCAAACAAAACCTCTTCCTCTGGAAAACTGATCACTGGAGCACTGACAAACCTTTCCATCAAATAGCTGAAGGATGACTGAAATTTATCACTCCATACAAAATCCTGGTCTTTAATGGTCAAGGATATCAAAGGTGCTGCGACTTGAGAGAAATCAGGAACAAAACTCCAGTAGTAACCTACCAGTCCCAGGAAACTATGAAACTCTTCCACATTCTTGGGTGCTTCCCGAGAAACAACCACATTGATCATAAATGGGTCCACTTCTATTCCCTATTGGGACACCATGTTTCTAAGTAAGGGTACCTCTTGTGTTTAGAAATTTCACTTGGAAAAATTCCCATAGATATGGTAGTGTCAAAGGATCTCCAAGACCATCTTGAGGTGCTCAGTGTGATCCTCCTATAATCTTGAGTAAAGCAGGATGTCATCGATGAACACAATGATGAACTGGTCTAGGAACTTGCAGAAAACAAAGTTCATTAGCCCCATGAACATACTAGGTGCGTTCATAACACCGAACGACCTGACTATAAACTTGAAGTGACAATACATGCACTATAATGAAGTCTTTGGGATATCATCATATTTCACCCTTAACTGGTGATACCCAGAACATAGATCGGTCATAGATAACCAATATGCTCCACTCAGCTATTCAAAGAGATCATTTATCCTCGGATGAGGGTAACGATTCTTGACTATTACTTGATTTAGTCTCTGCTAGTCTATCGACAACCTGAGACCACCATCTGCCATCTTCGCAAATAAGACTAGAGCATCCCATGGCGACACGCTGGGTCAAACAAAACCCTTCTTCATCAGATCGCCAATATGAATTCGCAACTCTCATAACTCAGAAAGTGACATCCAATAGGGATAAATCAAAATTGGTAGGGCACCAGGTTGTAATTATATCCCAAACTCAATGTCACATCAAGGGGGGTAGAGTCACAACCTCTTTGGGGAAGACATATAGGAAATCACTGACAATCCGCAGAACTACCGCTATCTTTGAGTCTTCCAACTCCACTGAAAACTTGGATAACAATGAAAGATAGGGCTCCACATTCTGGTAGGCCACTTAGAAACCCCTTTCACCAATGAAAGATAGACGATGGCCACACACATATGAAAACACAACCCTTCTCTGGAAGCAGTCAATATTAGTATATACATAAAACATCCAGTCTATGTATAGGATGACATCATATGGGTGAATTTTTTGTAGAAAAAGATCCCCACTAGACTGATATTGCACCAACATTGGTCTGTATCCTCGACAAACATCAATGAGGTTGGTCTGACCCCCCAATTGGCATACTCAACACCAGGGGCATGGAGAGTCTCCCTACGTATAAGGCCTCGACTATAAAAAATTACATAATCATGAATTAAATGAATAATTCACATTGAGGATCTTTTCAGGTTTAGATTTTTATAGAATTAGGACATAACTATTACATCTCAAAAGATTACAAAGTAGACACTTCTACTGAGTTTCCATTTTTTCATAAAATAAAAACTCTTAAAAATAAAGATGTCTAGTTCCATGTTTTAGATAGGATGTCTTTCCTTGATCCCATCCTTGACCCTATTCATCTTTAAGTCCTATGGGAAACATTTCAAAAACTTGGGATGATCATAAAAATCTCAGTAAGGGATATAAAAATACGGAAAGAAAAAATTAGTCCATGAATACATAAGAATTAATGAAAATGTACTTTACTCATAAAACATAAGCACTTAACATACCACATGAAATATTATGATTTTTGAATAACTCATAAAAATCATAAGACATAAATGTAACTTGAGGCATTAATAACATTATTACGTAGGGAGTAACCCTCATGGTTACATTTGGAATACCCATCACTATATATTCCCTAAATATCTTTAGAGAAACCTTAGCATTTAACTCCTTTGCATTACCCAATGCATTTGAGAGCTATCTCAGGATCACCCGCCCTAGTTTTATCACGGAACCACCCTTATACGTAACAATGACCAAGAACCATAACATAATCATAAATCACAACTTAAGCATAAAGGAAAGATAACATTACCACATTGCAATAACAATATAACATTTTAAGATATTGAAATACTAAATCCATTCTAAAAACCATTTTCAATACCAAAATACGTAAAAAGAGTATATGGTATTTATTTTTCTTTTGAAAACATTACATCTTGTTAAGGAAGCCATAGATCAAATAATACTCACGGAGGTGGAAAAGGTTGTTGTCACTGCTTACATTAAAAATAGAAACATTCATTTTTGTTGTTTAGTAAAACACTTCATAGAGAAAATATTCTCTTTGAATGAAATGAAAAGTAAAAAGGGTTTTATACACTGTATAAAATAAAGTCGTGCAGAAATCAAAAGATTCCTCCATGAAAGGAGATTGAGACGAAGTCCCGTACAAAGATGGTATCCTTAGATTAAGGATAAATCAATTACATAATTATGTGTGACAAATATAAATATACCCAATATAAGAGGATATTAAGTGTACAAAAATCAGAGTCCATACACACATATTCATAGAATAACATAATCAAGAAGTAGATGTTTAACCCGAAGAATTGAAATTGGGTTAAGAAGTTCCCTTACAGAAATTAGACAACCTAACGATGTAACTTTAAAATTTAGAAAATGAGTTGATGAGAAATAAAAAGGGTATCTCATCACTTGGACATAAAATTTATAGCAATAAGGATATATAAGAACATATCACAACATAAGAATATGTAAATTAAAATACCTAACAAAAAGAAGTCTTTTTAAAAAGAAGAGGGTGAAAGGTTACCTTACCGATTTGGTAACCTACAAAACATACACCCCATGAAAGAAGGACCATACAATGTTGATGTAAATAACTATAAATGGATTTATATTACTCAAAGAGTAGAATAATGTGTAGTACATACACCACTCAAAACAGATAGTGGTAAATATAACATGAATCTCATGGGAATAAAAAGTGAGATAAACACCCCTTACCTCGTTGTAATAAATCAAGTCGTATGAACAAAAGATAATAAAAACCAATTAAATCATAGAATACAACGAATAAAAATATAATCATGATGATATATATCAAATTTCAGTACACAATACACCACATGCAATAAATAAGTGGCGAACAATGGAAATCTCACAGAATTAAATGTGAGATAAGAAATCCCTTTCCTCAAGTCCGACTTGTCTTGTTCATTTCTTTATATTCATGAATAATAAACCTTGGTAAATTTATAATTTCTTAAGGAAATAATTTAAAGATTATTATTAAATTTGTATCACATATTATCATGTTGTAAAAATTAGTTAACTATATGAGTTCATATCATACGTTTTGTTGATGTTTGGTACATGAGTAAAAAATGAACATAATTGAAGAGAATTGTCCATGTAGTTATAATTACATCATCTCCGGAATGGTGTTCATGATTTAAATATCATATATATCCAGTATATATTTATTTAATAATATTCCATAAAGTTTGGAGATAAGAAACTAAATGAACTGTTCATGGAGATGGTAAGCCATACGTACGCATGAACACTACTTTCATTTCTATTTCATACTTTAATGAAATGAAAACATAATGACACAAAGGTATATTATAATTATAGTATAATATATATGTTATATATATTACATAATTTCATAAATTACATTCTTTATAAATTCCATGTTTGGCATGAATGAGTCACATCATTTGTGGGGGCGGTTTTCCACACTTCCTCATATGAAATTATCGCATTTGCACAACATGAAAAACATAAAGGTATATTCTAAATATAAAATAAAGAAGAATATATAGGACATAAATATAATATATATCATATATAAATATAGTTCCATCATAATGGCCACCATGTGAGGTGGTAGGAGAAGATTGAACAATCATCGTTTCGTGAGGCAGTAATTCGCCATCCATAGAAACAATATGTTTTTTAACCATTAGACAGAGGTGTGTGTGTAAGTGTAGGTAGAATACTTATCATAACAACATCCTAGTATATTTAGGATACTTGTTTTATTATGGGATCAAATAATAAGAATATATTGGTGAGTTAATAATGAAAATAAAAGAAACAAACTCGAGAGAAGACATTACCTCTAAATTGGGTAACTCTTTTTGATTTTTGCCAAAGGATTCCTTGGAAAGACTTCTTCCCAAAGTGAGGCTTCTAGGAGTAATAGAGGAATTTGGAAAGATAATATGAGAATAGGTTGGATGATTCAAGGGCTTGAGAGGTGTGGGTATGGGGGTAGAGGTGGGGGCCTTTTATAAGAGGGAGGAGGGTCACTTTTGGAATGTCTTGAAATGTTACTTTATTATAATATGATTTTCTGATTTTAAAGGTCCCAAAATGATATATTTTGAGGATAAGGTGATAAGGGTTCTAAATCTACCCATAAAATAGGATTTAGACAAGTTTAAGTTTTATATTTTACCTTATCTTTTCATTTTATTTAAATCGTTCATTAATGAGGTAATCACTACATCATCATGGTGTCATAAATAAATTTATTTATTTAATGTCTAAAAATTATAAAAAAATAACATGATGTAGGAAATATTTTTATATTTCCAATTAATATTTATAGTCTAATAGATAATTTATGTAAACAAAATTAAAATTGTTTTAATTCGGTGTTACATAGTATGGTTATATTTTCCTTTCTTTATAAATAATATGATAAAAGGTCACTATAACACAAAAGTGATTCCATGGGGTCACTAAGTTAGAACAAGGCATACCATGGTCGTACATGAAACAAAAAATAGGATTTGGACACATTTTGGGGTCATTTTATATTATTATGATATTATTTTATTACCCTTAACTACCCGATTACTAATTAATCATGATAATTAAAGATAATTGTCATCATTACTATTCATAATGTCCAAAAACAAGAGTCCTAATTACATAATTTGGACATTATGATTCCAAATATGGAATCCATTTTACCAAATTCCAAACACAGAAGTTGTATTAATTAATTTAAAAATAATTCTCATTGTCAAAACCAAAGACAAGTTTTTTAAGAAGTAAAATTTATCAAAAGATTGACTTGTTTTTACATCCAATTGAAATATGAAATTACTTCCAATGAAAAACATTGAATCAAGTGATAAAAAAATAATTAAATTACACTTTAAAACCAATTAAAGGGGAAACATAACTATATAATTAAATTAGATGAAAAAGAAGTTTTGAAGTAAAATGCAGAATTTTTCACTATTCATTAGAAATGTACATTTGTCAGAAAAATATCAAAAATTAATCCAAAGTAAATTTGATATTCCAAATTCAAAAAAGATATCCATTTTACCAAATTAATAACATATAATTTTCATTAATTAATTTTATAATTAATTCCCACTGTCAAAACAAATAGCGTGTTTTTAAGAAACAATATCTATCAAAAGATTGACACTTGTTTATGTCCAATTTCAAAGTGAAATCAATTAAAATGACCACCATTAAATTAAATGGTACAAATATATTATAATTAAACTTTAAAACCAATTAAAAATATAATATAATCATTAAAATAAATTATATAAAAAATGAGGCTTTGAATTAAAATACATCATTTTTCACTATTCATTAAAAAATGAACTTTATCGGAAAAATACCAAAAATTCACACAAAGTAAATTTTTATGTCTTGATTCTAAAGAAGGATTTTATTTTTTAAAATTTAACATATAAAAGTGACAAAAAGTATATTTAAAAAGGGTTTTCCATCAAAAGGCAGTTAATCGACCTTTTAAAGAATATTAGAATATTTATGCTTAAAATCGGATTCATTCTCATTTTAAGCCTCTATAATTTATTGGGTAAGTGTTAAAATATTTAACAAACATATATAATAATTTGTAGTTAGTTCTATTCATTACCTCCATTACAATGGTTAGGCATTTACTACCATTTAAGATAATATTATTATATTATTAGTGTGCAACATAAGATTTCAAAGAAACTCATTGTTGCGTATTGGGTATGCCATCGAACATAGCATCCCCTTTAAAGTAATATTAATATTTTATCCAAAAAATTTAATAAATATGAAAATTTCATATTCTTTATTTACCTGGGATGTTACATCCTCCCCCCTTTTGGGAATTGCGTCCTTGCAAATTTAAAATTGGGCTCAGAAACTTCATTGAAAGTCTCACATCGGAAAAAGAGTTAGTAAAAATATCACATTAAAATAAAGAAAGATAAGTACAAAGGTTACCCGAGTTAACCCACACTAGGATTACATGTAAGAAAACATAGATATAGAAGAGAAAACAAAGGGTCAAGTTCTAATGGAGAGTGATATAAAATATGTCTAAGAGAAAGTTAACCACCAGAAAATCACAAACTTGTGATGGGTTAAACAGTATTTGATTCCCCAGTAGGAAAAGTTAATAAACAACATTTTTTTAGTTACATTTAATTGAGGAATTTTTTTATGAGCTTAACTAAAACATAATGAAACATACATACTTGTCATGTAGACATTCTACTTTTACTAGATTTCTAACACAAACTCATATTTCCTCCAAACGATGAGTATTCAGGATGACTTGTTCACATTAAGAGTGCTAAAATCAACTTTGAGAGAATCACATAATCTATACAAGATGAACTATATATTTTCCATGTCTTTTAGACCTTAAACAAAACCAAAATGGTCAGTACAATATTAGATAATCCTCAAAAAGGACAATCTTTTGCAAAAAGAAAAACTAATCTTAACCTCCAAAATTTGTCCAACAAAACCCAAAGATTATCAAAGACCATCCGATAAACAGCTATCCATAAAAATCTTCAAAGTAATCCAAACTAAGATTGAAACCCAAATCTATGAAGTATTTAATCAAATAGTCTTTAAAGGAAAATCTTAACATTTATCTCCAAATAACATCAGTTACTCTTAAAGTATCATATTGAAAAGTAATTAACCTAATCACATATCCTCCATGATAGGTTAATCATTTCCATAGATAACCCAAAATCAACTTATTCTTGATTCATAAGATCATCTAACTAAAAAGAATTAGTCATACTAACCAGGGACTTCACGTAGTCTAGTGGTAGGTGATAAATACCAGTCACACTTTGGTTGTGGATTCAATTCCCACATCTTTGTCTGACGCGACGGGTTGTCACACGGTCCACGTGTTATCCTTTTTCAAAAACTATATAATTTTATAACATTTCCAAAAAGAGATAAATTCATCAAAAATAACTATAACATATTTTAACCACAAAGGTTATCTAATAACTTTCATTTTGTAATCCCAAAATGTATTAACCGGTAATTGCCTCAAATTCAAGGATCATATAAACCCAAATGGTTCTGTATAACTATATCCACAAAAAGAAAAGATAATTATTCCTTGAATAAAATTTTCTTATATCAAACATCAGGGTTAAAAATACTATAAAAGGTCTTCTAATGTAATCTCATCATCAAAAGAGCCTTAATAATTTTAAGAATTTCACCATCCTAAAATCCACCAAAACTCTTGAATCCCTTATATGTTGACTCCTTTCTCATTAAATATTCTTCATGATCCATTAACCATTCCTTTCCAAATTATTCTGAAATACTTATTTCCTACAAAAAAATCATGAATCATATACTAAGATTCAATTATAGTAAAACATATGTTAAGAAACAATCCGGACCTTTCATTGGTCATTATCAGTTTCTTCATACTCAATCATAATGGAATTAGGTATTGGTAAAAAAAATATTTTTATGATCCTCGTGATCCCATTCCTGAAACTTCTTCATAGGACATGTGTTTTCATAATGACCATACACACCACATTTAAAACATTCAATTGATACTTCAGAAAAAACTTCTTTCCATTTCCTAGAGTCAACTAGATGCGTCCTTTTTCCATGGTAGGTTCTTGATTTATGACCTTCATTTCCACATCTATAGAATCTTTCTGTCCCTTTGAAACATTTTCCTATGTGTTTATTTCAACATCTTTTACACATAGGTTTTTGAACATACTTACCTTTATGATTATTACCTAAACTTCCGTAGGGATTTGTTTCTCACATATACGATATGTAATAAAAATCACTAAGGTTCAGGTGGTCAATCATGACTCCAGATAGTTGGTTGAGAATAAACACAAGAGTTCTCATTGCAGCTCCCATATCATTCAGTTGCTCATTCAGAAATCTGTAATAGTTTTATTCACATCCACTGTTACTTTGGTGCCTGCTAGATCTAGCCATTTACTAAGACCAAAAAGGTTAGTGTGAGTATATCAGTAAAATCATCATATAATACCTTATGAGGAGTGTAAATAATAAGATAAAATTATTCATGTTATCTTAAACTCATTAACTTTATCTAAAAACTATGACTCTTTCTAAAATCCTAACCATTATGGTAATTTCACTTATTCTTAAAGAATACCCTAACCTCTAAAGTTATATAAACCAACCTCAAATACCAACTATAAGGCCCTAACCTTAAAACATTACATAATTTTGAATTAAATGAATAATTCACATTGAGGATCTTTTAAGGTTTTGAGTTTTAGAGAATTAGGACATAACTATTACATCTCAAAATATTACAAAGTAGACACTTCTACTCAGTTTCCATTTTTTTCATAAAATAGAAAATCTTTAAAATAAAGATGTATAGTTACATGTTTTATACAACATGTCATTCCTTGATCCCATCCTTAACCCTATTCATCTTTAAGTCATGTGGGAAACATTTCAAAAACTTGGGATGAGCATAAAAAGCTCTATAAGGGATATAAAAATACAGAAAGAAAACATTAGTCCATGTATACATAAGAATTAATGAAAACATACTTTACTCATAAAACATAAGCACTTAACATAACTCATGAAATCATAATATTTATGAATAACTCATAGAAATCATAAGACATAAAAGTAACTTGAGGCATTCATTACATTCTTACATAGGGAGTAACCCTCATGGTTACATTTGGAATACCCATCACATTATATTCCCTAAATCTCTTTGTAGAAACCTTAGCGTTTAACTCCTTTGTGTTACCCAATGCATTGGAGAGATATCTTAGGCTCACCCTCCCTAGGTTTATCATGAAATCACCCATATATGTAACAATGACCAAGAACCATAACATAATCATAACGCATAACTTAAGCATAAAGGAAAGATAACATTCCCACATTGCAATTACAATATAACATTTTAAGATATTGAAATAATAAATCCATCCTAAAAACCATTTTCAATACCAAAATATGTAAAAAGAGTATATGGTGTTTATTTTTCTTTTGAAAAAATTATGGCTTGTTAAGGAATCCATATATCAAATAATACTCGCTGCGGTGGAAAAGGTCGTTGTCACCACTTATGTTAAAAAAAGAAATATTCATTTTTTTCATTTACTAAAATGATTCGTAGAGAAAATATTCCCTTTGAATGAAATGAAAATTCAAAAGGGTTTTATACACCGTATAAAATAAAGTCGTGTAGAAATCAAAAGATACCTCAATGAAAGGAGATTGAGACAAAGTCCCATACAAAGATGGTATCCTTAGATTGAGGATAAATCAATTACATAATTATGTGTTAAAAATATAAATACACCAAATATAAGTGGATATTAAGTGTAAAACAATCATTGGTCATCCACACATACTCATAGCATGACATAATCAAGAAGTAGAGGTTTAACCCAATGAATTGAAATTGGGTTAAGAAGTTCCCTTATAGAAATTTGATAGCCTAACGACGTCACTTTAAAATTCAGAAAATGAGTTGATGAGGGATAAAAAGGATATCTCATCACTTGGACATAAAATTTACAGCAATAAGGATATATAAGAACATATCTCAACATAAAAAGATATAAATTAAAAGACCCAACAAAAAGAAGGAAGAGGGTGAAAGGTTCCCTTACAGATTTGGTAACCAACGAAACATACACCCCATGAAAGAATAACCATAAAATGTTGATGTAAATACACATAAATTTATGTATATAAAATAAAGAGTAGAATAATGGGAAGTACATACACCACTCAAAAGAGATAGTGGTAAATATAGCATGAATCTCACGAGAATAAAAGGTGAGATAAAGACCCCATACCCCGTTGTAATAAATCGATTCGTATGACCAAAAGATAATAAGAACCAAAGAAATCACTGAATACCATGAATATAAATAGAATCATTATTATATATATCAAATTTCAGTACACAATACACCACATGAAATAAATAAGTGGCGAACAATGGAAATCTCACGGAATTAAAAGCGAGATAAGAAACCCCTTTCCGTAAGTACGACTTGTCTTTTTCATTTCTTTATATTCCTGAATAATAAACCCTTTTAAATTTATAATTTCTTAATTACTTCCTTTAAATATAATTATTCAATTTGTATCACATATTATCATGTTGTAAAAATTAGTTAATTATGTGAGTTCATATCATACTTTTTGTCGATGTTCGGTACATGAGTCAAAAAATGAACTTGTTTGAAGAGAATTGTCCATGTAGTTATAAGTACATCATCTACAGAATGGTGTTCATGATTTCTATATCATATATATCCAGTATATATGTATTTTATAATATTCCATAATTTTTGGAGATAAGAAATTAAATGAACTTTTCATGGAGATGGTAAGCCATACGCACGCATGAACGCTACTTTCATTTCTATTTCATACTTTAATGGAATGAAAACATAATGATACATAGTTATATTATAATTACAGTATAATAAATATGTTATATATGCTACATAACTTCATAAATTACATTCTTTATAAATTCCATGTTTGGCATGAACGAGTCACATCACTTGAGGGGGCGATTGTCCACACTTCCTCATATGAAATTATCGCATTTGCACAATATGAAAAGCATAAAGGTATGTTTTAAATATAAAATACAGAAGAATAGAGAGGACATAAATATAATATATGTAATATATAAATATATTTCCATCACAATGGCAACCATGAGAGGTGGTAGGAGAGTATTGAACAATCATCGTTTCGTGAGGCAGTAATTCGCCATCCACGGAAACAGTATGTTATTTAACCATTAGACGGAGGTGTGTGTAAGTGTAGGTATAATAATTATCATAAAAGAATCATAGTATATTGAGGATAATGGTTTTATTATGGGATCAAATAATAAGAAGATAGTGGTGAGTGAATAAGGAAAATAAAATAAAGAAACTCGAGAGAAGACATTACCTCTAAATTGGGTAACTCTATTTGATTTGAGCCAAAGGCTTCCTTGGAAAGACTTCTCCCCAAAGTGAGGATTCAAGGAGTAATAAAGGGATGTGGAGAGATAATATGAGCAGAGGTTGGACAAGCCGAGGTCTTGAGAGGTGTGGGTAAGGGGGTATAGGTGGGGGCCTTTTATAAGAGTGAGGAGGGTCACTTTTGGAAAGTCTGGAAATGTTACTTTATTATAAAATGATTTTTGAATTTTAAAGGTCCGAAAATGATATATTTTGAGGATAAGGTGATAAGGGTTATAAATCCACCCATACCGTAGGCCTTCTACAAGTTTAAGCCCTATATTTTCCCTTATCTTTTCATTTTATTTAAATCATTCATTAATGAGGTAATCACTGCATCATCATGGTGTCATAAATAAATTTATTTATTTAAAGTATAAAAATTATAAAAAAAATACCATGATTTAGGAAATATTTTTAGATTTCCAATTACTATTTATATTCTAAGATATCAGTTATGTAAACAAAATTAATTTTTTTTACTTAGGTGTTACGTAGTTTGGTTATATTTTCCTTTGTTTAAAAATAATATGATAAAAGGTCACTATCACACAAAAGTGATTCCATGGGGTCCCCAAGTTGGACCAAGGCATCCCATGGTCGAAAATGAAACAACAAAAATGATTTGGACATATTTTGTGGTCATTTTATATTATTATGACATTATTTTATTACCCTTAACTACCCTATTACTAATTAATCATGATAATTAAAGATCATTGGCGTCGTTACTATTCATAATGTTCAAAAAACAAAAGAGTATTAATTACATAATTTGGAACTTCTGATTCCAAATATGGAATCCATTTTATAAAATTCCAAACATAGAAATTTTAGTAATTAATTTAAAAATAATTCCTTTTGTCAAAACCAAAGATGGGTTTTTTATGAAGGAAAATTTATCAAAAGATTGACTTGTTTTTATATCCAATTGAAACGTGAAATTACTTCCAATGAACAACATTGAATTAAGTGATAAAAAATAATTAAATTACACTTTAAAACAAATTAAAAGGACAATATAACTATATAATTTAATTAGATGAAAAAGCAGTTTTGAAGTAAAAGACAATATTTTTTACTATTCATTAAAAATGAACATTTGTTAGAAAAATACCAAAAATTTATCTAAAGTAAATTTAATATTAAAAATTAAAAAATGACGTAAATTTTACCAAATTTAAAAAAATATAAGTTTCATTAATTAATTTTCACTCTCAAAACAAATAGCGTGTTTTTAAGAAACAATATCTATCAAAATATTGACACTTGTTTATGTCAAATTTCAAAGTGAAATTAATTCTAATGACCACCATTTAATTAAATGGTAAAAATATATTCTAATTACACTTTAAAACCAATTAATAAGATAATATAACCATATAAATAAATTAAACTAAAAAGTAGACTTTGAATTAAAATACAATATTTTCACTATTCATTAAAAAATGAACTTTATCAGAAAAATACCAAAAATTTACACAAAGTAAATTTTGATGTCTTGATTCTAAAGAAGGATTTTTTTTTTCAAATATAACATATAATAGTGAAAAAGGGAGATTTAAAAAGGGTTTGGCATAAAAAGGCCGTTAATCAACCTTTTAAAGAATATTAGAATATTTATGCTTAAAATTGGATTCATTCGCATTTTAAGCCTCTATCATTTATTGGGTAATTGTTAAAATATTTAACAAATATATATAATAATTCTTAGTTCATTCTATTCATTCTCTCCATTACAACAGCTAGGTATTTACTACCATTTATAATGATATTATTATATTATTAGTGTGCAATATAAGATTTCAAAGAAACTCGTTGTTGCGTATTGGGTACGCCATCGAACATAACATACCCTTTAAAGTAATATTAATATTTTATTCACAAAATTTAATAAATATGATAATTTCATATTCTTTATTTACCTGGGATGTTAAACTATGTCTATGCCTAAGTCATGGGTTATACTGGGTATAACAAAGGAGTGCAGAGATCCTGAATCAAATAAGGCATAGAATAGAGTACTAAACTAGCTTATTGTACCTCAAAATACCTCAAACCCTATTAGAAATGCTACCTATGCGGTGTGAAACTGCCCATGCCCAGCTCCTCTACCTCTAGGTTATCAGCTAGCTCCCTGACCACACCCTGGTTGACGTCCCTAAGGAGCACCCTGAGGTCGACCTCCTCCAGCACCATCCGCCCTTGATGGAGCGGGATCTCGCTTCCCTTTCTGCTGCTGCTACTGTTGAAAAGTTATGGTTGAATACTGTTTCTTCTGAGGTGGGTGATAAACCTTCCCACCCCCATTTTATTTCACTCAGTCTGGGCATTTATTCTAAAGGTGACCATGGATACTGTAAATAAAGAATCTCGGTTTGAGGCTCATGTGTAACACCCCGAGATTTTATGAAAAATATTCTTTTTAATTTCATTAATATATTGTGTTGTAAGCTACACCAAAAGGAGCTTGCACAACACGTATCCTTGACTTGCCTTTCATTACACGCAATCGTGACCTTCCTTGATAGCGTGTGTAGTACGCAATACCGAGTTTCACTAAACAACGATATGCTATTAAAATATTATTAAAACTAGCCATTATGAATATTAATAACCACTTTTTGAAATTTTGTAAATTTTATTTTTCAAATTGGACTTCATTTTTGGATTCGGAATATCGAAATTAGCTTAGGGTGAAATTTTGGTAATTTTTGGATAACTTTCATATTTTGATGAATAGTGGAAATTACTAAATTTTAATTAAAAACAACATTTTCAATCGAAATAATTAATAGTGATAAATTATTAATTTTAGTGATTTTAAAGTATATTTAGAATATTTTTTTACAATTTAATACAATGTTGGTCATTGGATGTAATTTCACATTTAAACCAGTGATAAACAAGTGTCAATCTTTTGATAATTATTATCTCTTAAAAACACGCCTTTTGTTTTGACGATGAGAATTAATTTTTAAATTAATTAATGCAACTGATATGTTTTGAATTTGGTAAAATAGAAATCATTTTTGAGTTCATAATATCAAATATAGCTTAGGCCTAATTTTTGGTATTTTTCTGAAAACTTTCAATTTTTGATGAATAGTAAAACCACTAAGTGGTAGTTAAAAAAAACTAAATTGTTCATAAAACTTAATTTTACCGCTTCTTTGAGTGTAATTTCAAAAATACAAGAGACACGGTTGATTTCAGTAAGTAAAATGTGGTTCAATGAGATGAAAATAATTTTTTGGTGAATAATAACTTTTTACTTTTTTTTACCATGGTTAAAAGTAAATAGGGTAATTAAGGGTAGAAATGATATTATTATTACCCTAACACATGTCCTAATTCTATTGGACAAGTGTAATTAGACCAAAAAAAACTTAGGAATAAAATATGACCATTTAGGCCCACTTGGATTAGATTAGGACATTTATTATTAATTTATTTAAAGAAGGGTTAAAAGAGTTAAAATCAAAGTTTATTTACTAAAACATTTTTAATATGGGGTTATACATAAGATAAATTCAACTATAAATATTCATTAGAAATATAAAAAGATTTCCTACATAATTGTATTTTATTTTTAATTTTTAGACATTAAAAAATTTAATTTATTTATGACACAACGATGATGCAGTAATTATCTTATTAATGAAATATTGACATAATTGATGTTATAAATACCCAAATAAATATAATTTGAGACTTTTTATGAATTACACTAATTTTATAGGTTAATATGACATGTTAGTATTGATTTAAATAACTTTTTTCGAACTTATCATTCTGTTATGATTTTCACAAAAATCAATTACTAAATAGTGTCAAAATTGACATAAAATAGTTTTTAAAACAAATATTATTAATTGTTATTTTATTCCTAAAAATCTAAGGTTCGGCCAAATTACTTAGATAAGGTTATATATATTAATAATAAACAACTTGGGGTTCTTTTTGCTTCTTATAGTAAGTTTATTAACCTTATAGTGTAAGAACACAAGAAGACACGGTAAAAGTAAAATTATTTAACTTACTGTTAAATCTAAATGATAAGGTTAAAATAGGAACCTAAACTTGTCTAAATTCTATTGGATGAGAGTATTTCGACCCATACCCACATTATCCTCGAAATAAATCAATTTGGAGCTATTTAAAACCGAACTTGACTTTATAATAAAATAATATTTTTAGTTATTCCAAAGGTGCCCCTCTCGTCCCTTATAAAAGGGCACCTCCTCCCTCTCTTCCTCACACAACATTGAGCCTTCAAGCTCGGCCAAACCCTGCCAAATTCTCTTCTCCACTTCCCTAGAAACGTCCTTGAGGTTCTGGTCTTCTTCAAAGACCCATTTTAGTGCCCTAAAAGGAGGTCTCAAAGAATCACTTCAAAGAAGAGGTAATGTCCGTTATCGATTCTTTCATCTTTATTTCTTCTTCCATTTCTTCTTCTTAGGTTGTTTCATTATGAAGTAATAACATCAGTATCACTAATATACTTATATGTTATTATAAGTATGAAACAAACCTATTTCACCATCTATCCATCCTACGGAAAAATAAATCACCGCGCGTGCGTACGTACGGAATACCGTCTCCACGCCGTGGTGTAATCTATTTTCCACCACCACCTTACATGGATGGGTATAATGGTGTAAATAATAACTATACATAGTTATTAGAACATCATATTGATTCTGATATATTGTATCATCCACTCCAATTCAATTCAATAATTATGGAAATGATATCATCGCTCGTGCGTACGTACAGACTACCGTCTCCACGACGCGATGAGATTCATTCTCCATGTTATCCATTTAAGAATGATTATAAAGTATATATAAGAAATAATAATGAAATAAATGACATTATAAAGCTACTGTATTTATGTGTATATATATGTATGTCATCTACTTAATTCCACTCAATTCAATAACAAAAAGAAAACAGCGTTCATGTGTACGTACGACCTACCGTCTCCATGAACGGTGTATTTCTTTCTATTTATCGATACATTATATATATGTATATTCTGAATATATATTATATATAAATCATGTTTTATATTCTATAATTAAGTAATAATGATCTAAGTAATCATATGAATAATTACAAGTTAAAACACGAACGACAAATGAGACGATTTTACCAAAAACGCTACTTTAACATGAATTTACAAAAGAACGGGTAATATAAAGTCATAAGTGAACCATATATGATATAATAACAATGAATATGATTCTGTAATAAGTCAACGACATTATTTAAATCATTATACAGGAGGTTCAGACACTTACGAAGCAAATCGGACCTAAGGTAAGGGAAATATCACAATCTCACTTTTATCCGAGATTGTTTATACTTTGGTATTTACTGGGGTGTATTTTAGCATCCACATACCTGTTTCCTCAATATGTAATATTATTTCTATCCACCTACAATTGTTTAAATCCTATTTTACCCTTCGGTGAGTTTTTAGAAAAAAATATGAAAGGAATATTTTGTCGTTTTTCATACGAGGTACTTTTTTGACTTTTTCGACAAAAGTACGGGAAGAATGTTTTTTTAACTTATACTACATGAATGGATTTTTAAAACATTATTTCCAAAAAGTTTACTTTACAAGTTTTCAAGTTTATTTTTAATCAACTTCTTTTAGTTTAAAATTGTATGACATGTTTAGAAAGGAAAAGTGTTTTTGAAGTAGAAAGGATATTTTCCTCAAGAATGAAGTTCAAGTGTTTTATCAAAATTATTTTCCATATAAGATAATAAAGGGTTCTGTTTTTATCCCTATTATTACATTGATTTTATTATGTTGTGATGGAAATATTTTTATGAATTCCTTTATCTTATATGAATTGTTTTATGATGTCATGTTGTTTAAGAATCCCATTTTTACTACATGGGTTATGCAATGATGTATGATTTATGAATTTGTGGCACACATAAGAATGGTATCATTATGAGATGGGTGGGACCTATATCTCCCTCCAATGCATTGGGTAAAGATTTTATATCTCATGAGATAGACATGGCTGCAACGGCAGGTTATACCGGTTCAGTGAAACAGGACTGAAACGAGGGTGACTCGATTCAGAAAGGGAATTTGTCCACTAAGATAGTCTTGGAAATGAGTCTTGACTAACAAGAAATGATTCTCTATGATTATGTGTTTATGACACAAAGTTTCATGTTTTAAGTTATGATTATTGTGATTTCATTTCACTGCCATGATTTATCCCATGTTATGAAATTATGCTCTCTTTTGCAGGTTAAGATTTCCAAAATGTTATGTTCTTATGAATATGGTGTGATTGATATTTCTTTTGTTTACCCTTACTGAGAATTTGAGCTCACCCTTTTATGTTTTCTTTTCTCCAGGATATAAAGAAAGGTTTTAGGTTAAAAAAAGGAAGATCTTTATGGGAGATGTTGAAGATCTTTCACCACTATTAGAAGATTATATTCCGAGTTTCCAAAGACACTAAACTATTACGATCCTTGTGTGTGTGTGTTTTTATTATGTACTAAGTATTCCGAAAAAGTAATGTAATGTATATGTACGTCAAGATATAGGTCTCTACATCATGCATAAAGGGAGAGGTCTGGGAGATCGAAAATGGAACTACTAGGGCCTTCTCCCCCTTGGCCTTAACCTAGAAGGCCCTGATGCTAAAGGCCTACTACTGACATAATTCCCTTTTGATGAACCCAACTAGATCCCCACTCGCGGCACACCTCCTAGTGCATGAATCCTCTCCACTACTTCAGCCTTCCTTAGGACCTCCATTTAATATGGTAAAGGGAAGGGAGTAACAACATAATAAAGAGAAGGTCAGAGTGTCTCCTCTAAAAGTCTCACTCGAGACTCCTTATCTAGAAAGAGGTCCAGAGAAAAATGAAGGAGATCCTTGAACTTGATACCTAACTCCCTCACTGACATACTCCCATGCTGGAGGGAGAGTAACTCCTACCTCTTTTTGGCACTCATCAAAGAAGAAAGAAATTCCACCTAGAACTCCTTCTTGAAGTTAGTCCAAAAAACCTCATTCTACATACTTTCTATGTGGTCTAGAATTCATAATTGACATGCTTCTCCCCTCATCTAACTAACAACCAATGGAACCCAGTACTCTCTCAGAGCACAAATCAAGGTAAAGTTGATCGCTAGGTCCTCAATCCATCATTCTATCTCTAAGTCGAAAACACTACCCTTGTACTTCCCAAGAGATTTCCGCTGGAAAGAACATAGATTCTTCTTCCACTTGTCATCCTATTCCTCTCTGTCAATCCTCCACTGATAGACTAGATTAGCCTCCTAGGAATCGATTACCCACACTACTCATGTATGTCGTCTGACTGCTATAGCTGCAAGGTAAACAGAGAATTCCTACTCCTGAGTAGTGTATAAGATTCATTTTAAATTTTTCCTAAACTTTTTATTTATATTAAATTTCCAAAAAACCCAAGAATCACAATAACAAAAGTCATTATTATGCATGTACCTTTCCTTGGGTCTCCACCCTATAATCAGTGTAGCCTCACCTGGTCGTTCGGTTGGCCTAGAGTCCTTGCATCAGATCACGAGGGGGCTGTAAAATACCATGTCCTAGCCAGTATTCTCAGGACCATTTCACACACCAAGATTTTCTAACACTATTTACTAACCATACCATGAAATACTGCCTATGTCTAACCCCGAACTCCATCCTATCTCTCAACCATCTCCTCTAATACCATTCTATCATGACCCGCCTTCACCAAGATGAGGAAAGGGACAAAAAACAGCCAAACCCTTCCTTATTCAAGTATAAGGAGAGGTAATGAACCCCCGAGTCCTGCCTTTAATAGGACCTAGAGTGGAGACTACCCCAAGGGTATAAAATCTCACATAAAATAGATGACATTTCCCTTTTTATTTGATAGGATCGGGAGATAAGATTGTAAATCCCAAACAACTCCAAAAATTGAATGTAAAAGTATAACCAAAAATCCATTCCCATATGAATGTTCAAAATTATCTAATACAAGGTACATGAAAACTTCGATGAAAATTACCAAAAGAAAGAAAACCAGCAATGAAAACTCTGGAATCCCAAGCTAGTAAGGTCCGAAATGGTTCTCAATGTCCTCATGGAAACTTGAAAGCAATTTTATATTCATAGGGTGAGTATACAAGTATAATCAATAGGGAAAATCAAAATATCTCATGTACTAGTGGGGAGACATTCTATTTCCCATGAGAAAAGAGGAAACCAAAAAACCTATAAAGGAAACTATCCACCCATCCTCACCAAGGAACACTCCCCAAATAATGCATGTCAGATAAGGTAATAATAATAACACATCGACATTTGGGTACCCCGAATAGCTTTTCCAAGGGTTATTTTGGACATCCTATGCATCAGACCTCCCCAAAAAATCCCACTACAGTCCCACTACCTTCCCCAACAACAACCATATGGGCCATCCCAATGGAAAATTCCACTCGCACACACCTGGGCCACCACAACCACTGCCATGCCTAAAGACACCTAGGAATCATCCCAAAGACACTTGGGAAACAAGCCTTCCCACACACACCTGGGTCAACCACCAAAACACAACTTTCTTGAAGATTCTTGGGCAATAATAAACCTTAGGCCATCAAATCTTTCCTGAAGGATCTTGTGATTCCTTGGAGGGGGAGAATATATGAGCTAATAAATAGCCACCCATAATATTGTTGGGAAAACACCCTCCCCCGTGAAATGGGAGTGTTCGGCATGAATTTCTCAACATGGGTGGGGTGCGTATAAAAAGAAAAGAAATAAGAATTATAAATATAGGTGATCAAACACTAATTCTAAGATAAGGGTTCCAAAATAGATAACCATCTCATACAAAACCACTCTCTCTGTGATCCCTACATGCACAAATACACAAGAGCCACAACCAAAGAAAAACCCATTTATCGAAAAAAACCACCCATTTTACTTATTATCATTATCATGTTCAAGTAATTCCATTTTAATATTTCTTCACTACCAGGAAACTAACATGCACACCCAAAATCCAAAGAAACAACTGAAAGAAAAATAGCCAAGAAGATATTTAAACATTCACACCCAGTTCTCTCGTAAGGTTACAATAAAAAAAGGGATCCATGAGATCCATAGAAGTACTATAACCAAACCAATACCTAATATTCCAAAACCATAAGGCCTTAAATTTATAGGACAACAAATTCTTAACTAGAACATTCCATTCCCCTGTTGGACTCACACCAAAAACATTAAACAGAACAACCATGCGTATTACCAGAACAGAGTAATGGAGTTTTAGATTTATCCACACTATTCGTTAAGTTATTTATGTATGGTTAACTAGGGTTATAAAATAGGGGATCTTATTCATCAGAAATTCATTTTATCAACCATCTTTATGTGATTAACTAGTTTCCATGTTACAACCATTAAATCAGAAGACTATCTAGAAAAACAGAGTTTGATTAGTGTCCAAGAAAGGTCCACCAACGTCCACGATTTTTAGTGGACATGATTCCATAAAATTCACAACATAAAATGAAGGTAAAACACAATAACATAAAAATAATAACTCCAAACCTTTCATTCTTTAGGATTATATTAATTATCTACATTAATGTTGGTTTCATCTACATACCAAGGGAACATCATCATACCCACCCCGTATGATGCACAATAAAGAGAGATGAAGGAAGAAACCCTACATGGATGATCAAAGATCGATTTTTCTCCTGGATCTAAGAATTGTGGATGCACAATTTATAGAGGAATAACTCTAAGGACTCCGAGGATGAGCGGGAATTTCTCCATCATGGGTGCACGATTCATCTCAAAAAGAGGGACTCCAAGAACACCAAGGAAAAGAAAGGGGATAAGGAAGAAGAATATCTCAATTTGTTAAAAGGCCCGATCCTAGATTTACAGGATGTGAAATATTGATGAGATTAAAAATAGGATCGTGGTTTGACTATATGGCTAGGCGGTTTCACATGTTAGAATTTATTGATATTTAATAATTCTCTTTGGAGATAGTGGAGGTAATGACTATGAGTAAATAGATTTCTTGTGGTAACGTCCCCCATCATTTAGAGGATCATCTGACCCTATTCTAGATGAACGGTATATTATAGCACATGAGAATATTTTTGATGTTCTAGGGTGTTCAGAACATCCAAAGGTTAGTCTTTCTATTTTCCATTTTGAAGGTGAAGCTGATCAGTGGAAGTCGATGGTGAAAAATATCAAGGATATTGAGAAGATTGATTATTTTGATTGGGATGAATTCAAAGGTATGTTTCTTGAGAAATATTTTCCTAATGTGGTTCGACTTAGGATGGAAAAACAATTCTTGTAATTGAGGCATGAGGATGACTCAGTGGCTGCATACGAAGAAAAGTTCACTCGATTTGAAAGGTATGCTCCACATTTCATCTAAGATCTTGAGAGTAATATAAATCAATTTTACTCAGGTATAAAGCCACGATATCGAAAAGCATTAGTCTCTCGTGAATTCAAAATCTATGAGAAACTTGTTAGATGTGTTGAGAAGGTAGAAATGAAGTTTTCTAATGATCAGGTGTTCCAAGAGAGATAATAAAAGAAGAGGTCCAATTGGCAGGCAAAGGGAAAGAATTCATCAAAGAATCTAGGAGGTAAAAAAATTAAATATCCATCATAGGAGAAGTGTGGTAAAAATAATCTTGTATAATGTTTATTAAGATCTAGAAATTGCTTCTATTGTGGTAATTCTAGTCATATTACTCGTAACTGTAAGGAACATGATCAAGAAGCCAATGAAAATCCAATAATAAGATGTTTTAAGTGTAATTAAATGGGTCATTATGAAAATGAGTGTCCCACAAAGAACATAAAAGAGGGAAATAATCCTGACTATAAGAAGAAAGGGGAGGTTAAATCATTTGAAACTACTTTAGTAGATGTTGGGCTATCGAAGTATGTAGTATCAGGTACACTGTTTATTTATTCTGATTATGCCAATGTGTTGTTTGATTCATGGTCTACATAGTCTTTCATTTTTGAGAAGTTTTCTAGTAAATTTTGAATTACATATCAAGATATGAATCTTGAACTTATGGGAAAAACACCTGGAGAAAATTTTGAGACAAAAAAAAAAATTTAAGAACCTTCTTGTACTTGTGTGCAAAAAGAATCTACCTGCAAACCTTGTTGTTTTTCCCATAGTAGAGTTTGATGTTGTTTTGGAAATGGATTGGATTTCCATTAATCATGTTAAGATTGACTACAGAGCTAAAGTGGTTTCTTTTCAGAAATAATTTTATTTTGTGTACAAGAATAAACCCTTACTTTTGATAAAATATCAGGAAGCTGAGAAACTAGTAAAAGATGGAAATGAATGTTACCTTGCACATATTTTTGAAAAGAAAGGAACTGTTCATATTAATGATGTTCTAGTGGTAAATGAGTATCTTGAAATTTTTTCTGATGAGTTTCCTGGTATAATACCTAATTGAGAAGTTGAATTTACTATTGAATTAGTTCCCGATGCTAAGCCAATTTCAAAACCCCCGTATTGAATGACTCAAATTGAACTTTTAGAGTTAAAGAAGAAATTGCAGGTGTTATTAGATAATGGTTTCATTTGACCTAACACATCACCATGGGGTTCTCCCATCATGTTTTCTAAAAATAAATATGGTTCAATAAGGATTTTCATTGATTATAGAGAATTAAATAACATCACTATTAAGAACAAGTATCCTTTGCCTCATATCAATGATTTGTTTGATTAGCTCCAAGGAGTTCAGTATTTTTCGAAGATTGACTTGAGGCCAGGGTACCATCACTTGAAAGTAAAAGATACAGAAATTACAAAGACCGCATTTCATACTAGATATGACCATTATGAATTTGTAGTTATGCCTTTTGGTTTAACCAATACACCTATTGTATTCTTGTATCATATGAATACAATTTTACATGAGTTCTTAGATAAGTTTGTGGTTGTGTTCATTGATGATTTTTTTGTTTATTCTAAAAGTAAGGAGGAGCATGAAAGTCATTTAAGGGTTGTTTTTAAAACCTTAAAAGAAAATAAACGTTATGGAAAATTCATAAAGTGTGAGTTTTGGTTACAAAAAATTTAATTCCTTGGTCACATTGTTTCAAAAAATGGCATAATTGTTGATCCTTATAAAACAAAAGTTGTTAAAGAATGTCCAAGACCCACAAATATAACTGATATCCATAGTTTTCTTAGTTTGGTAGGTTATTAACAGAGGATTGATGAAATATTTTCACGGTTATCTAGCCTAATTAATAAGTTAACTCAAAAAGGTGTTAAGTTCATTTGGACAAAATAATGTGATGATTGTTTTTAGGAATTGAAAAGAAGATTGGTGAATGCTCTAGTTTTGGCACTACCATCCAGAGATAGTTAGTTTTTTTATCTTTAGTGATGCTTCATTGAAAGGACTTGGATGTGTCCTTATGTATAATGATCAAGTAATTTCTTATGATTCATGTAAGTTAAAACTGCAAGATTCAAATCACCCAACACATGATTTGGAGTTAGTAGTTATTGATTTTGCTTTAAAAATTATGAGGCATCATCTATATGGAGTAAAATTTGAAATATATACTGACCACAAAAGTTTGAAGTACATATTCACTCAGAAAAAAGTGAACATGAGACATAGGAGATGGCTAGAATTAATAAAGGATTATTATTGCACGATTCATTACCATCCAGGAAAGGAAAATAAAGTGGCTGATGCTTTGAGTCAAAAGTGTAATACTACATTAACCATGTTATGTTTGGAACAAGATCCTTTGATTAATGATTTGATGAAATTATGTATAGAAGATGTTGGTGAATGAAATTCTTATATTTTTTTTTCAGGTGTCATTGAAATCATCTATAACAAACTGATTTAAGAAAGTGCATAAGGAAGACAGTGAGTTACATAAAAGGTAGAGTTGGTTCAGAAGGGTATGTTTCCTGATTTTAACACTGATAATGATTGTGTATTGAGGTTTGGGAAGAGATTGTGTGTGCCTTTTGATTCACATTTGAAGAATGAGTTATTATGTGGAGCTCGTAGTTCTCCATTTTTAGTTCATCCTGGCAGTACTATGATGTACATATATCTTCAAGAGTATTACTGGTGGGGTGTAATGAAAAAAGATATTATTGATTTTACTGTGAAGTGTTTGACTTGTTAATAGGTTAAAGAAGAGATGAATTTATCGAACGAGATTCTTCAGTCTTTTTAGGTTCTAGAGTGGAAATGGGAAAATATATCCATGGACTTAATTTTGGGATTACCAAAGACATCTCAAGGTAACAATTTAATCGGGGTTATTATTGATCCATTGACTAAATCTCTTCATTTCCATCCTATTCGAGATACTTTGTATTTAGATCAATTATCTCGGTTGTATGTTAAAGAGATATTCAGGTTACATTGAGTTCCCCTCTCCATTATATCTAATCATGATCCCAGGTTCACTTATATCTTTTGGAAAGGCTTTCAGAATTCATTGGGTACTGAATTAAATTTTAGTAAAACTTTTCATCCAAAATCAGATGGGCAGTCAGAATGAACAATTCAGACATTAAAAGATATGTTACGTGCCTGTTCAAGGGATTACCAAGGAATTTGGGGCCAACAACTTTACTTGGTTGAATTTTATTATAATAACAGTTTTTATTCCAGTATACATATGTCTTTTTTGAGGCATTATATGGGAAGTAGTGTCGAACTCCAGATTTTTGGGATAAAGTAGGTGAAAGGAAGCTGATGGGACCAGAATTGGTAAAAGAGATGACAGAGAAAGTTTAGTTGATTCAGAAGCACATGAGAACAACTTAGAGAATGAATAAAAGTTATGTGAATAACCGGAGGAAGGATCTTTCTTTTGAGGTAGGTGATCATGTCTTTCTTAAATTTTCTCCATGGAAATGTGTGATGCATTTTGGAAAAAAGGGAAAGCTGAGTTCGATGTTCATTAGACCCTATGAAATCTTGGAGAAAGTTGGATTAGTTTCCTATAGAGTGGATTTTCTTCCAAGTTTATCCCAGGTACACAATGTTTTACATGTTTCAATGATGAGAAAGTATATTCTGGATCCATCTCATGTTTTGAGCCTAGAGTTAGTTCAATTGGAAGAAAATATCTCTTATGAGGAACAACCAGTGCAGATTCTTGACTGAAGAGAGAAAGTTATGTGGAATAAGGTAATTTATTAGGTAAAAGTTTAATAGAAAAACCATATGTTTTAAAAGGAAATGTGGGAATCTGAAAATTCTATGAGGGATAAATACACCCATTTATTTTATAAGTAAATAAAAATTGCGAGGACACAATTTCCAAAAGGGGGGAAGGATGTAACATCCCAGGTAAATAAAGAATATGAAAATTTCATATTTATTAATATTTCTGAATTAAATATTAATTTTAATTTAAAGGGATGATATTTTCAATGGCCTACCCAATATGCAACAAAATGTTTCTTTGAAATATTACGTTGCACACAACGTGGAGTTATACCAAAAAAAATTATAAAATAATATTATTTTAAATGGTAGTTAATGCCTAGTCATTGTAATGGTGGGAGTGAAAAACACTGACCACAATATGATTATACATGTTTGTTTAATGTTTTTACATTTATCCAATAAATTTTAAATTCTTAAAACAATAAAGAATCCAATTTTAAGCAAAAATACTCTAACATCCTTTAAAGGGTTGATTTACCACCTTTTGATGGATAACCTTTTTTAAATCTAGTTTTTTTCACTTTAATATGTTCTATTTTAAAAAAATAATATTCTTCTTTAGAATAGGGACATAAAAATTTTCTTTGGATGAAAGTTTTGTATTTTTTTGATAGTGTTCATTTTTTAATGAATAGTGAAAAATACTGTATTTTAATTCAAAAAATGCCTTTTATTATAATTTATTTATATGATTAGATTATCTTTTTATTGGTTTTAATTTGTAATTATATTATGTTTTTACCATTTAATCCAATGTTGGTCATTGTAAGTAATTTCACTTTAAAATTGTATATAAAAAAGTTTCATTCTTTTAAAAGTTATTATTTCTTAAATACACACTTCTTATTTTGACAGTGGGAATTAATTTTAAATTAATTTCTTCCACATCTGTTTTTTGAATTTGAATAAATGGATTCCATATTTGGAATCATGATGTCTAAATTATGTAAATAGTTAACTTTTATTTTTAGACATTATGAATATTTACTTCAGTAAAAATTTTATTTACCATGGTTAAAGGGTAAATCTGGTAAATAAGGGTAAAAAATAATATTATAATAATATTAAATTACCCTAACATGTGTAATAATTCTATTGGATTATACATTTCTAACCATGGTAATCCTTGTGTCTATTTTGGGACCCCATGAAGACACTTGGGAGTGGTAATGACACTTTATATTAATTAATTTTAAGTAAAGACAAGGATGACTTAAACATATATCTTTTAGTAAATCTATTTTTATATGAGGTTATATAAGCTATATATTCAAATATAAATATTCATTTTAAAGATTAAAATATTTCCAACATCATGGCATTTTTTAGATAATTTTTAGATATCAAATAAATAAAATTATTTACGACACAATAATGATGCAGTGTTTACCTCATTAATGAATGATTTAAATAAATAAGATTATAAAAATTAAAACAATATCGAAAACCAATACAATTCTTATTGTATGATTTTATTTTTAACAATAGTCATCGTATCTTCAACTTTAATGAGTTTTGGACCTTTAGAAACCGAAAATCATCATAAAATATAATAATATTTTCAAACTTTCTTAAAGAACTCCCTCCCTTATAAAAAGCCACCACCTATAACCCATTACTCACACCTCTAAAGCCCCTTGGATCAACCAAAAACTACCCAATTAATCTCTATACATCCTTATATTCCCCCTTTAATCCTTACCTTAGGCAGAAGACACTTCAAGTAAACCTTTTGGTTTAAACAAAAGGGAGATACCTGATTTAATGGAGACATCTTCTCTTAAGTTATTTTCTTTTATTTTAATTATCCAAACCCCTAAAATTTATTTATTTATTTAATTTATAAAAAAATCAGTATCTTCAATATACTAGGATATTTTTATGATAAGTATTCAAACTAAACTTACACACAACTCCATCTAATGGATTCAAACATACTATTTCTGTGGACGGCGAACTACTGCCTCACAAAACGATGATTGGTCAATTTTCTCCTACCACCTCTTATGGTGGACATTATGATGACGCTATATTTATAAGTGATATATATTATATTTATATTATATCTTTACTTATGTATTTTTCATTTATATCATACCTTTATGGTTTCCATAATAGGTAAAAGCGATCATTTAATTTGAGGAAGTGTAGACAACCGCCCCCTCAAAGTGATATGACTCGTTCATGCAATATATGGGATGTATAAAGGATATAGTTAAAGAAATTATATATTATATTATATTGGAATTATAATATTCTTATTTATAATTAATTTTTCATTCCATTAAAATACAAAATATAAATGAAAGTAGCGTTCATGTGTATGTACGACTTACCGTCTCCATGAACAATGCATTTAATTTCTTATCTCAAAATGTTATGTACTGTTATAAATACATATATACTAGATATATATGATATCTACATCATTAATATCATTCTGAAGATAATTTACTTTTTAACACATGGAAAATTTATAATTTTACAAGTTCATTTTTAACTCCAGTTCCGAACATCGACAAAATGTCTGATATGAACTCAAATAATTTACTAATTGTTATTGAAAGGTAATAAGTGATATAAAAGGAATAAATTTTTTTAAAAAGGTTCTTAATAAATTTTAAATTAACTTAATTTTATTATTCATGAAATTAAATAATGAACAAGTCATGTCGGACATAAGGTAAGGGACTTCATCTCGACCCCCTTTCATTGAGGCATGTTTTGATAATATACACCTCCTAATCTTATACGGTATATAATAATCCCCTATGAATTTTAATTTAATTAAAAGGGAATTTTTTTTCTATGAAGCATTTTACTAAATGAGAAAAGGAATGTTTTTAACATTTGTGGATACAATGACCTCTCTGCCGTCGTAATCGTTAGTTGGCTTCCTCTATAAGACATAATGTTTTTAAAATGAAAAAGAAAACCCTTATTATGTTTTGGGTTTTTTGGTATTGAAAATGGTTTTTGAAATTGATTTATCATTTCAATATCTTTAAATTATTTATTTTGATTGAAAATAAAATTTTATTAGTGAAATGTTTATATTTGTAATATTTTATGTGTTATGATTTTATAATGGTACTTAGACATTTGACTGGTGGTTACATGATAAACCAAATGATGGGTGGTGCTGTAATAAAACAGGATGGGTGGTTTCATTATAACCTCCAATGCATTGGGTATGGAAGTCAGCTGTATGGATATTCTATTTAGTGATATGTTTGGAAGTCTACCATATTGTTATTCCATTTAAGTATGTTTATGTCCCAAGTTACCTATATATGTTATGTGTGATTTCTATGGGTTTTATGGTAATATTTTTGTTACAAAATGGTAAGCAATGATCTTTTATTTAGTGAACAGTATTTACTACTTCATAAAGTATATTAGTATTACTTATGTTAAAATATTCATGGTTTACTTATTGTTTTGAAAAACTAACAGTTTTCCTTCTTTGTGTATCCCTTACTGAGCTTTTTATGCTTATCCCATGTTTTTTTTGAAATTTTTGTCATATGACATAAATATGAATTGGGTCAAGGATGGGATCAAGGAAAAGTAATGATTTCTAAAATATGGAACTAGACAAGACTCTTTTATTCAAGATTTTTTATTTTATGAAAAAGTGGATACTGAGTAGAAGTGTCTACATGTAATATTCAAATTGTTATGTATATGTTATGGCCCAATTCTCTAAATCTCTAAACCTAAAAAGATCCTTGATGTGATTTATTCATTTAATTTAATATTATGTAATGTTTTATGTCTGGGTCCTTATAGTTGGTATAATAGGATGGTTTAGAAAACATTAGGTGTTAGAATATTGTTAAAATTAATGTCCATAAATTAATTTATGGTAATATTGAAATGATACCGCATTTATAGATTACCATGTTGCTTCACCTAAGATATTTCTGTGTTCAGAATGGTTTTCTGCAGAGGAAACATGGCAGCTATGTTGGGAAGGAATAGAGAAGAGAATATCCTTCTAAATGAGCCACATGAGATGGTTGGAATTGGAATTGAATAGTTTGTTGTAGTGATGGAACAATTGACTCAGGCTATAAATTGTGTTGGTATCCATGCACAAGATCAGCCAGATCAACCACAGAGGAACATGTCAGCAGTGAAGCATTTCATGAGGCAAAGTCCCCCATAATTTAGAGGATCATCTAACCCTATGCATGATGAAGGGTGGATTAAATCACGGGAGAAGATTTTCATTTTCATGGGGCGTTTAGATCATCAAAAGGTTAGTATCACTGTTTACCATTTTGAAGGTGAAGCTGATCAGTGGTGGTTGATGGTGAAAAATATCAGGGATAGTGAAAATATTGATGCTCTTTATTGGGATGAATTCACAGTTATGTTTCTTGAGAAATATTTTTTGAAGGTGGTTTGACTTTGGGAGGAAAAAAAATTCTTGGAATTGAGGCATGAGGATGACTCAATGGCTGCTTACGAAGATAAGTTCACTCGACTAGCAAGGTATGCTTCAAATTTTATCTGAGATATTTATAGTAAGATAAATTGATTTTACTCTGGACTAAAGCTGTGATATCAAAGAGAATTAGCCTCTCATGAATTCAAAAGCTGTGAGAAACTTTTCAGATGTGCTGAGAAGGTAGAAATGGATTTTTCTGATGATTAGGTGTTCCAAGGGGGAAAACAAAAGAAGAGGTCAAGTTGGAAAGAAAAGGGAATGAATTCATCAAAGAAGCCGATAGGTAAGAAAATTAAATATTCATAATGTGAGAAGAGTGGTAAAAAGTATCCTAGAGAATGTTTATCAATATTTGTAAAGTGCTTCCGATGTGGTAAGTCTGGTCATATTGCTCATAACCGTAAGGAAGATGATCAAGTAGGCAATGAAAAGCCAGCAGTATGATGTTTTAAGTGCAATGAAATGGGTCATTATGAAAATGAGTGTCCAAAAAAGAACTTAACTGAGGAAAAGTATCCTGACTACAAGCAGAAAGAGGTGGTGAAATCATTTGTAACAACTTCAGTAGATGTTGGGACATCAAAGGATGTAGTATCAGGTACATTGTTTGTTTATTTAGATTATACCAATGTGTTTTTAGATTCAGGGTATGCACATTATTTCATTTCTAAGAAGTTTTCTAGTAAATTGGGAATTCGATATCAAGATATGAATCCCAAACTTATGGTAAATACACATGGAGGAATGTTGAGATAAAAAAAATTATAAGAACCTTCCCATCCTTATGTTTGGAAAGAATGTACCTACAAACCATATTGTTTTGCCTCCAGTTGTGTTTGATATTATTTTGGGCATGTATTGTATTTAAATTTATCATACTAATGTTGAATGCAGAGCTAAAGTTGTTTCTTTTCAGAAAAAAATTCATTTTGTATACATTAATGGACCCTTACTTTTGATAACATATCAAGAAGCCGAGAAACTAGTAAAAGAAGGAAATGAATGTTACTAGGAACATATTGTTAAAAATAAAATAACTATTTAGATTAATGATGTTCCAGTGGTAAATAAGTATCTTGATATTTTTCCTAATGAGTTTCCTATTATAATACCTGATCAGGAAGTTGAATTTATTGTTGACTTAGTTCTTATTGCTAATAAAATTTCAAAACCCCCATATCAAATGGATAAAATTTAAATTTTAGAGTTAAAGAAGCAATTGCTGGAGTTAATAGATAAAGGTTTCATTCAACCTAACACATCACCATGGGGTGATCCTGTATTGTTTGTTATAAATAAATATGGTTCACTGAGACTTTGCATTGATTATAGATCTTTAAATAAAATCATTGTTAAGAACAAGTATCCTTTTCCTCATATTGATGATTTTTTTTTATCAGCTCCAGGGAGCTTAGCATTTTTCTATTATTGACTTGAGATCGGGGTACCATCATTTGAAAGTAATGGAAGAAGACATTCCAAAGAGCAAATTTCATACTAGATATGGCCATTAAGAATATGTAGTTATGCCTTTTGGTTTAACCAATTCACCTATTGTATTTATGGATCTTATGAATAGAATTTTCTGTGAGTTCTTGGATATGTTTGTGGTTGTTTTCATTGATGATATTTTGGTTTATTGTAAAAGTAAAGAGGAGAATGAAAGTCATTTAAGGGTTTTCTTGCAAACCTAAAAACAAAAGAAACTGTATGGAAAATTCATAAAGTGTGTGTTTTGGTTGCAAAAATTTCATTCCTTGGTCACATTGTTTCAAAAATGGCGTAAATGTTGATCCTACTAAAACAAAAGTTGTTGAAGAGTGGAAAAGAACAAAAAATATAACTGAGATCCATAGTTTTCTTAGTTTGGAAGCTTATTACTGAAGGTTTGTTGAAACCTTTTCATGGTTATCTAGCCCAATGACTAACTTAACTCAAAAAGGTGTTATGTTTATTTGGAGAAAAGAACGTGATGATTATTTCTAGGAATTAAAAATAAGATTGGTGAATGCTCCAGTTTTGGCACTACCATCCAGATATGGGGAGTTTTTTATCTATAGTGATGCTTCATTGAAAGGACTTGGCTGTGTCCTTATGAATAATGATTAGGTAATTACTTATGCTTCACGACAATTGAAACCTCATGAGTTAAATTACCCTACATGAGATTTGGAATTAGATGTTGTTATTTTTGCATTAAGAATTTAGAGGCATCATCTTCATGGAGTAAATTGTAAAATATATAATGACCAAAAAAGTTTTAAGTATATATTTACTTAGAAATAATTGAACATGAGGAAGAAAAGATGGATAGAATTAATCAAGCATTATGATTTCACGATTCATTACCATCCAGGAAAGGAAAATAAAGTGGCTGATGCTTTTAGTTGAAAGAGTAATGCTACATTAACCATGTTACATTTGGAAAAAGATCCTTTGAATATTTATTTGGTGAAATTATTCCAAGAGGTTATTGGTGTAGGAAATTCATCTATTTTGTTTCAGATGTAAGTGAAATCATCTCTATCAAATAGAATTAAGAAAGCACAAAAAGAAGACAATGAGTTGCAGAAAAAGGTAGAGTTGGTTCAGAAGGCTAAGTTTCTTGATATTAACATTGATAATGATTGTGTTTTGAGGTTTGGGAAGAGATTATATATGCCTTGGGATTCAAAGTTGAAGAATGAGTTGTTATGTGAAGCTCATAGTTATCCGTTTTCAGTTCATCCGGGGAGTACTAAGATGTACAAAGTTCTTAGAGAGTATTTCTGGTGGGATGGAATGAAAATAGATATTGCTGATTTTACTGTGAATTGTTTGACTTGTCAACATGTTAAAGAAGAGCGGTAGTTACTGAAAGGGATGCTTCAGTCGTTACCAGTTCCAAAGTGGAAATGGGAAAATTTATCTATGGACTTTGTTGTGGGATTACCAAAGACATCTTGAGGTAACAATTCAATCTGGGTTATTTTTGATTGATTGAAAAAATCTTCTCATTTACATCTTATTTGAGATATTTTGTATTTAGATCAACTATATCGGTTGTATATTAAAGAGATAGTTAGGATATATGGAGTTCCCCTCTCTATTGTATCTAATCGCAATCCCAGGTTCACTTATAACGTTTTGAAGGGCCTTTAATGTTTTTTGGGTACTGAATTAAATTTTAGTACTGCTTTTCATCCACAATCTGATGGGAATTCAGAACGAACAATTAAGACATTAGAAGATATGTTACATGCTTGTTAAATGGATTACTAGGGAATTTGGTACCAACATCTTTCTTTGGTTGAATTTTTTTATAATAAAAGTTTTTATTCCAATATACAGATGGCTCTATTTGAGGCATTATATGGGAGGCAGTGTCGAACTACATCTTTTTGGGATGAAGTAGGTGAAAGGAAGCTGATGGGACCATAATTGTTAGAGGAGATGGCAGAGAGAGTTCACTTGATGCAGAAGCACATGAGAACAACTCAGAATGGGCAGAAAAGTTATGCAGATAACTGGAGGAAGAATCTTTCTTTTGAGGTATTTGATCATGTCATTCTCGAAGTTTCTCCATGGAAAAGTGTGATGCGTTTTGGCAAGAAGGTAAAGCTGAGTCCGAGGTTCATTGGACCCAATAAAATCCTAGAGAAAGTTGGATCATTTGCCTATAGAGTTGATTTACCTCCAAGTTTATCTTAGGTACACAATGTTTTTCATGTTTCAATGTTGAGAAATTATATGCCGGATTCATCTAAGGTTTTGAGCCCAGAGATCATTTAATTGAAAGAGAATCTCTCTTATGAGGAACAACCTGTACAGATTATTGACTGAAGAGAGAAAGTGTTGCGAAATAAGGTAATTCATCAGGTAAGAGTTTTGTGAAAAAACCATATGGTTTAAGAGGTAATGCAAGAAATTGAAAAATGCTATGATGGATAAAACCCCCATTTATTTGATAAGTGAATAAAAATTATGAGGACACAAATTCCAAAAGGGGGAAAGGATATAACATTCCATGTAAATAAAGAATATGAAAATTTCATTTTTATTAATATTTGTGAATTAAATATTAATTTTACTTTATGGAAACCATTATGAGGATGCAACAATGGGTTTTTTCGAAATCTTACATTGCACACAACATGGAGTTATACCAAAAAATAAAATAATAAAATAATATTATTTTAAATGGTGGTTAACGCATAGTCATTCTAATAGAGGTAATGAGAAGAACTAACTAAAATATGATTTTACATGTTTTTTAAATGTTTTTACATTTATCTAATAAATTTTAGAGGCTTAAAATAAGGAAGAATCAATTTTTAAGCATAAATACTCTAATATTCTTTAAAGGGTCGATTTACCGCCTTCTAATGGAGAACAATTTTTAAATCTAGTTTTTGTCACTTTTATATGTTATATTTGGAAAAGATAATATTATTATTTAGAATAGGGACATCAAAATTTATTTTGGATGATTTTTTTTGTATTTTTCTAATAATGTCCATTTTTTAATGAATAGTTAAAAATACAATATTTTAATTCAAAACTAAATTTTAATATAATTTATTTTTATAGTTAGATTATATTTTTAATTGGTTTTAAAGTGTACTTGGATTATGTTTTTACCATTTAATCCAATTTTAGTCATTTTATGTAATTTCACTTTGAAATTGGACATAAAGAAGTGTCAATCTTTTGATGGTTATTATTTCTTAAAAACACGCTTTTTTTGATAGTGGGAATTAATTTTAAATTAATTTCTACCAATTCTGTATTTTGATTTTAGCAAAATGGATTACATATTTGTAATCAATATGTCCAAATTGTTTAAATTGGTAACTTTTATTTTTAGACATTATGAATATTTACTTCAGTAAATATTTTATTTACCATAGTTAAAGGGTAAATCTGGTAAATATGGGTAAAACATAATATTATAATAATATTAAATTTCCCTAACATGTGTCCTAATCCTATTTTATGATACATGTCTAACCATGTTCTTCCTTGGATCAATTTTGGGACCCCATTAATCCACATGGGAGTGATAATGACACTATATTAATTAATATTAAGTAAAGACAAAGATGAATTAAACATATATCTTTTAGTAAATCAATTTTTACTTGGGGTTATATATGTTATCTCTTTGACTATAAATTTTAATTTTAAATATAAAAATATTTCCTACATTATGGTATTTGTTTTATAATTTTTAGACATAAAATAAACAAAATTATTGATTACACAATAATGATACAGTGTTTACCTCATTAATGAATGATTTAAATAAATAAGATTATAAAAGTTAAAAAAATACCCAAAACCTATCCAATTATTATTGGATGATTTTATTATGAATAATAGTCATCATATCTTCGACTTGAATGAGTTTTGGACTTTTAAAAACAGAAAATAATTATATAATACAATAATATTTTCAGACTTTCTTAAAGAGCCCCTCCTCCCCCTTATAAAAATATATCACCTCTAACACATTACTCAAACATCTCAAGCCCCTTGGCTCATTCAAACTCTACCAAATAAATCTCCCTACATCCCTCTCTTCCTCCTGGAAGCCTTAACTTAGTCATAATGCACTTCAAGTAATCATTTTGGTTCAAACCAAATAGAGATACCCGATTTAAAGGTAACGTCTTCTCTTATGTTCTTTTCTTTTATTTTACTTCTCCAACATTGTAAACTCTATTAATGTATTTATTTTATAAAAAAGCCAGTATCTTCAATTTACTAGGATGTTTTTATGATATGGATTCTGACTAAAATTACACACACCTCCTTCTAATGGATATGAACATACTATTTCCATGGATGATGAACTACTGCCTCATGAAATGATGATTGTTCAATTTTCTCCTACCACCACTTATGGTGACCATTATGATGGAACAATATTTATATGTTATATATATTATATTTATATTGTCTCTTTACTTTTTTATTTTTTATTTATAACATACCTTAATGGTTTCCATAATGGGTAAAAGCGATAATTTCATTTGGGGAAGTGCGGACTACCACACCCTCAAGTGATATGACTCGTTAAAGCCATATGTTGGACGTATAAAGTATGGAGTTAATGAAATTATATATGATATTGTACTGGAATTATAATATACCTATTTATAATTAAGTTTTCATTCCATTAAAATATTAAATAGAAATGAAAGTAACGTTCATGCTTACATACAACTTACTATCTCCATGAACGGTGCATTTCATTTCTTATCTTCAAATGTTATGTAATATTATAAATACATATATACTAGATATATATTATATATATTATATCTAAATCACTAATATCATTCTAGAGATAATGGAATTTTTACCACATGGACAATTTATAATTATAACAATTTCATTTTTAACTCATGTTCTGAACATCGACAAAATGTCCGATATAAACTCAAATAATTAACTAATTGTTATAGAAAGGTAATAAGTGATATCAAAGGAATAATAAAATTGAAAATTGTTATTAAGTAAGAAAAAAATTAACTTAAGTTTATTACTCAATAAATTAAAGAACAAATGGGTCATGTCGGACACGAGGTAAGGGACTTCATCTCAATCTCCTTTCATTGAGGCATGTTTTGATAATATACTCCTCATTCTTTTATATAAAATTAAATAAAACCCATTGACTTTTAATTACATTAAAAGGGAATATTTTTTTAAAAAATAATTTTACTAAATGAAAAAATTAATTTTTTTAACGTTTGTGACGATAATGACCCCTCCACCACCGTAATCGTTAGATAGCTTCCGCTATAAGCCTTAATGTTTTTAAAATGAAAAAGAAACCCCTTATTCTGTTTTTAAGTGTTTTGGTATTTAAAATTGTTTTGGAAATTGATTTATTTTCTCAATATCTTTAAATGATTTATCTTGATTTCAAATGAAATGTTATTAGTAAAATGTTTATATTTTCAATATTTTATGTATTATGATTTTGTAATGGTACTTGGAAATTTGATGGGTGGTTATGTGATAAACCAAATGATGGGCGGTACTGTGATAAAATCGAATGGGTTGTTATGTTATAACCTCCAATGAATTGGGTATGGATGTTAGTCATATGACTATTCCTTTTAGTGATATGTGTGGAAGTAAACCGTATAGTTATTCCATTCATGTATGTTTATGTCCCAAGTTACCTATATATGTTATGTGATATTTCTATGGGTTTTATGGTAATATTTTGGTTACAAAATGGTAAGAAATGATCTTCTATTTATTGAATAGTATTTACTACTTCATAAAGGTAAAAATTATTACTTATGATAAAATATTCATGGTTTACTTATTGCTTTGGAAAACTAACAGTTTTCCTTATTTATGTATCCTTTATTGAGCTTTTTATACTCATCCAAAGTTTTTTTTGAAATGTTTTTCACAAGATATAAAGATGAATAGAGTCAAGGATGGGATCAAGGAAAATCCATGATGTCTAAAATATGGAACTAGACATGACTCTTTTTTTCAAGAATTTTTATTTTATGAAAAAAATTGATACTGAGTTGAAGTGTCTACATGTATTATTCAAATTGTTATGAATATGTTATGGAATAATTCTCTAAATATCTATACCTAAAAAGATCTTCGATGTGAATTTATTTATTTAATTCATGATTATGTAATGTTTTAAGGCTGAGTCCTTATATGTATGATTCAAAGTTACCCTATTGTAAGAGTTTATTGAAATGATCTCACTATTTATCGAGATTGTTTATGACCACTTTTTCTTTAATGAAATATTATGATCTATCTTTCAAGAACACTCATGAATTTTATTCTCCCATGGTTATTCTTGATTTATTCATGTATTAGTACCATTTTTCCACTCTTTGTTAATTAATATATTTTAGAAAATATTTTTAGGAAAATATTACCTTACCTCTCTCTTCGGTCAAAAATATGTATTCCTTAGAAACTATGTTTTATAAAAAGGTTTCCAATAAAATTCAACTATTATCCTAAAATCTTTAAATGACATATTTACCTTTTTTTACCTTTTAAAGAAAAATGGTTTAAAAAAAAACATTATTATTGTTTACCGATCAAGGAAATTTTCCAAAAAAATTATAGTGAAAAAGGAATGTTCGGTATATATGAATTTACCTATCTTAATTTATTTTATTCTTCCTTTAGAGGTTTAAAAGGTTATTTTTTTAGAAATTTTTTTAAAAGTGATTATCAAAGAAACAGTTTTGAAAAAAAATCAACCTTATTTTATATGTTATCAAGGAAAAAGGTTTTTTAAAAGGTATTCAAGACCTTCTACATGTTTTCAGAGGAAAAAGATTTAAAAATATTTTAAATGGTTCCTTTATAAGTTTTCAAGTTTATTTTCAAGAAAACAGGTTTTAAAAGTTTTTTCATTATAAGAAAAAATTTTCAAAGGAGAAATGATAATTTCCTCATGAATTTTATTTAAAAGATCTTTCAAAATTATTTCCCATATAAGAAAATATATGTTGGTGTAACTCATTCCTTTATGGAGAAATTATTAAATGTTTCCATTAATTTTCTTTATTTGAATGGTTTATGTTTTGATGACATGATGTTAATGAGACCCATTTATATTTCATAAGATATATGTTTCTAAACCATCTTCTTTCACGGTTTATGCTTTGATGAAATGAATATAAAATATGTATTTTTTAAGAGGTTAAGATATGATTAGATGTTTATAAAACCCATTTAGTTTCATGGGTTATGATATGATTATTTTTGAGTTTTTGGAACATATATGTATGATTTCATTATGAGATTGTTGTGACCTATATATTCCTCCAATGCATTAGGTAAATATTTATATCTCATGAGATAAACATGGTTGAAATTAGGAGTGAGCTCGGTTCAGTAATAATAGGTTGGAATAGGGAGTGACCCCAGTTCAGTAAAGGAAATTCTCCACTAATATGGCCTTTCTAGGGATTTATTGACTACTATAGAAATCATTATATATGCTTATGTGTCTGCCACAATTTCATGTTTTATTCTTATTTTATTCTTCCATTGATTGTGTTATTTATTTCCCTATGATTCATGTCTTATGAAAAACCAATATTTATCTAATGATTCCTATTTAAAATCTTTGATATGAAGGGTATGATTTTCTATTTATATTATCATTTTCTCATACCCTTATCCTCATGTTTATGCTTTTATGTCTCACTTGTTTACCCTTAATGAGCATCTAAGTTCACCTTATTTTACGTTTCCTTCCATAGGTTATGAAGATATGTATTAAGTATGATGTATCTAACAAGGGTTATAGTTAAGAATAACCTAGTGGAAGATAATGTAACTAACTTATATACTATTGTTTATATTTCTATGTTTCTATTGAAACTAAACAAATATGGTCTTTGGGAATCTATTTTTGTAACATTTTAAGTATTCTAAAAATTGATGTAATGTCTATGTATGTAAAGACTGGATCTTTGCAGTTGTTATCAGAGTGAAGGTTTAGTTAACCTTTGGAAAATAGTATGATAAAACCATAATGAGAAATGTAATGTCATGTCTAAGGATAAGTCTAGGGATAAGAAAAATTATAGGAAATTTTCTAGAATTTTGGTAAAGGATAGATTGAGTGGTTTCCTTGAAATAAATTAATATCTAGATAATACAAGTGGATTTGGCTCTGGAATCAGTGTAACTAGGGGTAAAAACTCTGACAAGATGTCTTAGGCTTGACTCAGGGTAATCTGGTAGATAGCAATGATCCTTACTTCACACCTGGTTTGAAACTCCCAGGGGACATTCATAGAAATTTACAAACTCTTCAAGAACTATTATGATGGATTTGAATTGAATATGAGTATGAATAACCTAGGATAAAATAAAGTTTTCGATGATTAAAAGGCAGGTGTCATGATTTAGAAATCCTATAACTAATGTTCCATGATTATATGGGTTTGTTCTATGTTATATGTTCCTCACACCATGCTTTCTAGTTTTAGTCAATGGAGATAACTAAAAGGAACAATGTTACTCTTGATTTTTTCAGATTTTGAAAGTATGGGCATTATGGAAAGAAATTTCCGAATTGGAAATATCATAACAAGAATCAGAAAGGTGGTATGAGTTTTGGTTGTACATATGAGGATAAAGATACCATAAATGAAATGTGAAAGGTATGCGATGTTCTTCCATTATTTTTTACATTATTTATAAGAATAATGGTTATATTGAGGTTGAGAAACCATAAGACATTATTAATATTTAATATTATAGGAAATAACTATTAAGTAATAAGTTGATGAATCCCTAGTAATTATTTAAGAATAAAGTTGGATGAATTAAGTACTTATGCTTTGTAATTCAAAGAATATGCTATATAAATCATGAAATATATAAGTATTTTTAGTATAAGTATTCATTAATTATTGAAAAGGATATGTTTCATGTTGATGAAGAATTTAAAAAGTGATATTTTGATTAAGTGAAGGCAGCAGTTAATGTGATCAAGATGTTGAGAAAATTTTGTTTTTTGTGTATAAAGAGATGAATGATTTGAATAAACTAAATTAGATATCATTGATTACCCTAGATATGACTATTGATTGGTTTAAAAAGTGGTATATTTCATTATGGATTAAGTTTAAAACGTCTTGGATTTATGGAATATATCCATTATCCCTTGGAATAAGAAAGCATTCATTTTTTACAAAATCATTTATGGTAATTCTATTTTATACATTGTTTCAAGAGAATATATAATGAGGGTATTCACATTTTTAGAATGTGAAAACCAAGAGATACATTGTGATATAGGAGGAATAAATGTTAAGCTGATTTTTTAAATATATTTCTAATGTTTTATATTGTCAACTTTTGTATGGGTTATAAGGTTAACTAGTAATGGATAGTATGAGTTAAACATCAGGTGAAGTATTTATGTAGCGAGTTTGTATTAAAAAACTTAGTTAAAAGGGTTTCTAGTGATTAAACTTATTTCAAGGATGTCCATCATATTGTTTTTGTATATTATATTAATGTATTTTAAGAAAATTATATCCAATATCTCATGTGATAGACCATCAAGTCTGAAGGACATGGGTCTTGAACCAATGACTGAAGAACAGTATGGGTTTCACGCCTATCACTAGCCTACGTGATGTCTTGGTTACTGTATAAAGTTTTAGTTAAAAATTTTATGTATTAATATATGGTTTTTGATTAATGACCCCAATCACTCCCAAATATGTATGATTTCCCTATAAGTCCATATTTTCACTTACCACATATGTTCTCTTATCTTTAAACCTATTTATACGCTACTTTGGTTAACTATCATGTTTCCAACTTTCTATTTCTTAAAGGAATTTGAAGTATTAATTTTTATGATGTGGATTTATATGAATGGAAATTTCAAGTATTAAATCATTAATAACCCAAACTAATTTCATGGGAGAAGTTCAATTTTAGGTTGGTAGAATATGACACTTGGAGATTTTGTGTTTTTTTCTAAATAATTTAATATTTTTTATATTATTCATTACACACAACACTGGAAATAAGTATTTTATATATATTGAAGCACTAAGTTTGGATTGAATTTTATGAAATTAAAAATTAATAATGTAATACACCCAATATAAAGGTTATCTTTATATATACAGAACAATGATGTTATCTTACATTACACGTAAGACTAACTTTCCTCGACGGCTTGCGTAACATGATAGATTGAGTTTTACTGAACAACAATATATAATTGAAATATTATTATTTAATACATTAAGACAGAAGCTAAAAATTAAGTTAGAAATTATGAATAGTACTAAGTAAGTTATAAAAACTTATTTTTTACACAAATATAAAATTAATTAATTTGTTTCAATAAACTAATTAAATATAAAGGGGACATTTTTATAAAAAACTATTTTTATGCTCATAAAGCTATTTTATCCTAATAAATTAAATTAATTAAAATTATTGATTGATATTAATGTAATATATATATATATTATATTAAATTAAATATTTTTTATATTAATCTAAAATATTACATTGGCATAAGATAAGAAAAAATCCAATTCTACACATAAAAACCTATTTTTATTAAGGTACCTTTACAGTATTTAATGCAGAACCACTTTTAAATCGAAATTTTGGGACTTTAATAAATATTATATTTCTAAAGAAGCTCATAATTTAAATAAAATCATAAAAATTGTGTTAGGGTGATTTTTTGGTATTTTTCTTTGATGTTTTAGTTTTTAATGAATAGTTAAAAGTACTGAATTTTAATTAAAAACTTCTTTTTAATCTAATTTATTTGTATAGTTAAATTAAAATTAAAATTTATTTTAAAGTTTAAATAGATAAATTTTTTATAAATAAATACAATTTATGTCATTGGAATAAATTTCACTTTTAAATTGATTATAAAAACATAGAAAACTTTTGAACTTTTTTTTTACTTTAAAAACCAACATTGTCGTCCCATCTACGAGACATGATTTAAATTATGTTTTCCACTACTATGTTGATAATTTAGAAAAATTGATTCCATATTTGGAATCATAATAATTTATAATTTCTAATAAGTTCAAATTAGTTTTTGACCAAAAATTTTAGTGAAGATAATTAAAATTAATTATTACGATTAAGGTTAGATTAGGCTTAATAAGGGACTAAACGATAACCTTAAGGACCAAAACGACCTAGAAACTTGTTCAAAAGAAATTTTATAGAAATATTTCAAACATATAATACCTTTTATATAATTTTAAAAATTATTGGATTGACTTTATGTAAACCAAAATGTGGGTGGGGTTTCCCTTTTCCAAAATATTACAAGAGTGACACTCCTCCTCCACTATAAAAGGCATCCACTCCTCCCACATCCTCACAGATATCATGACAATTTTTCTTGAGAAATATTCATCCAAATATATCCCCAAAATCCCTCTATTACTCAATGAATCCTCCGTTTGGGAATAAAGAAATCCAAAGAATTCCTCTGGTGGAAACCAAAAGGAGTTACCCAAAGAAGAGGTAACATCCACCCCGAAGCTCCTTTATCATATTTTCATTCTCCATCCCCTCCACTCTACTAATAAAATTATTATAAAAAAAATTATACAAAATATAATTATATGTTGTTATGATAAGAGTTTTACCGACATATACAAACGCTTCTATCTAATGAGTAACAAACATACTGTTTATGTGTACGATGAATTACCTCCTCACAAAATGATGATAGTTCTTTCTTACCTTACCACAAATCTTGATGGAAATTATGATGTAAAATATGTTTTTATATAATATTTAGGATATTTATAATTTATTTAATCTTATTTAATTATTTTACAAGACATATTTTTATACTTTCCATCTTGTGTAAATACAACAATTTTGTTTGTGGAAGTGTGGATTATCGCCCCCTCAAGGTGATGTGGTTCGTTCACACACTACATGTAATGTATAAAGGATGGTTTTAATTAAATATTTGTGACATAAAAAAATTATATATGTGATATTCATGACATAATAACTTTATTTAAATATAATATATATTATACCCTTTCACACACTTATAAAGTGATAACGTCGTTGATAGACGTGTGGACTACAACCTCCTCGACCTAATGTGATTAAATTTACATCACAAGAATTATATACACAAGTTTATATGATTAAAATATATTATATTTTTGATTTAATTATAATTATATTAAGATTAATGTTACTTACCTACTTTTCTATAATGATAATTGATAAATGAGAATGTTACTCATGCGTACGTACGACCTACCATCTCCATGATTGTAACGTTGATTCATTTTTCACAACCATATTTTATAAATGGTTTTAAAAGTATAATTATTGTATAAAAATTATAATTATTTAATTATTATTATTATTATATAGATTTTTATATGATTACTCCTTTTACCATATTCAACCAACCAAAGTTATTTTTAACACATGAAATGAATTTGGTCAAAACACCCGACTTAAACGTAATTGATTAAGTGGTTTTATTCAACATGGTAATAATTTAAGTAAAATTAATAATAAAATTGAAAAAGATTATAAATAAATAAATAAATAAAGATAATTTTATTATTCCAGAATAAAAAGACACATGATATAAGTCGAACCTAATGTAAAAAAATTTCATCTCACTCTATTTCTATAAGATAAATTCCTTACACACCACTCACTTAATTTGTGTGTTTTATATACTGCCCATAAAGTTATTCTATGAATCTTATTCTTCAATCTATGGGTATTTACATAAACATTTTATGATCTCTCTATCATGGGGTTTAAGTTTCGAATGTTACAAAATTAGTAAAGTAATTTTGTCTTGATTTTCCTTCTTTGTGACCAATTCCATTTTATACACCTATATTTTTATATGAGGCATATAAAATAACTTTTACATGTTTAAACATGAATCTAATTATTTTCATGAAATTTTAAAGCTCCATGTAATTTCATTTTTTTCAATGGGGATTATGACTCAAAGTTACTATGTGGTAATATTTTATTGAAATATTATCACTTTTTATCGAGATTATTCATGATCAAACATTAATTAATGAAATATTATGATTCATATTTAGAGAAAACTATAAAATTTTCTTCTCCCATGGTTATTCTTGATCTATTCATGCATTAGTACCATTTTTTCCACTCTTTTTTAGTTAAGATAATTAAGAAAATGTTTTTATAAAAATATGACTGTACCTATCTCTTAGATCATAAATTTGTGTTCCTTCAAAATCATGTTTTCAAAAAATATTTACAAGAATATTATACTATTGTCCTATGATATTTATAAGACATATTTACCCTTGTTATACCATAAAAAGGGTTTAAAAAAATATAATCTTCTTTTCTTTTTTCAGTCAAGGCACTTTTCTAAACTTTTTACTGTGTAAAATGAATGTTTAGAACGTACATATTTACCCAACATCATTTATTTAAAGATTCATTTGGATGTATAAAAGGTTAATGTTTGAAATTAAAAAAATTGATTTTCAAGGAAAAGGGTTTCAAAGTGTTTTCAAGCATATTTTATAAGTTTTCAAGGGAAAATGGGTTTCAAAAGTTTTTCAATCCCCTCTATAAGTTTTCAAAGGAAAAAGCCTTTCAAAATCTTTTCAATTATTCCTTTATAATTTTTAATATTTATTTTTAAGAAAATGGGTTTTGAAAAGGTTTTATTTTTTAAGAAGAATTTTCAAAGGAGAAAGGATAATTTCCTCATGAAGTATATTTAAAAGATCTTTTCAAATTATTTACTATCTAAGAAAACATCCATTGGTGTTACTCATTCATTTCTGGGAAAATGATTCAATATCCCCCTTCATATTATTTCTCCGAATGGTTTATGTTTTGATGGACTGATTTTTATCAAACCCGTTTCTATTTCATGGGTTATATGTTTCTAAAACCTACTTATTTCAAAGGTTATGCTTTGATGAAATGATTATGAAACCTATATTTTTCCATAAGTTAAGATATAATTTCATGTTTATGAAACCCATTTAATTTCATCGGTTATGAAATGATTGTTTATGAATTTGTGTCACATGTATGTATGATTTAATTATAAGATGGATGTGACCAATATCTACCTGAAATGCATTAGGTAAATATTTCAATCTCATGAGATAGACAAGGTTGGAATGAGGAGTGAACTCAGTTCAGTATTACAGAGTTATAGTGAGGAGTGAACTCAGTTCAGTAATACATGGATGGAATGGGGAGTGAAACCGACTTATTAAAGGAATTTTTCCACAAATATGGCCTTCGAAACGATACCTTGACTACTATAGAAATCATTATATATGCTTATGAGTTTACCACAATTTCATGTTTTATTACTATGTTACAATTTCATGGATAAAATTATTCATTTCCTTACTATTCATGTCTTATTAAATGTAAATCTTTGTTTCATGATTCATGTTTATGATCATTAATATGCAGGGTATTATCTTATATTTATATAATCATGTTATCATACCCTTATAATCATGTTTTTGCGTACATGTATCCCTTGTTTAACCTTACTGAGCATATGAGATCACCCCATTTTATTTTTTCTTCCCTACATTATGAAGATATTTGTTATGTATTATGTTTCTAATAAGGGTGCTAGTGAATAATAACCTAGTGAAAGATAATGTAGCTCACTTAAATACCAGTGTTTATGTTTCCATGTTTCCAAAGGCACTAAACTAATATGATCTTTGGGAATATATTTTTATAAAATTTTAAGTATTCTAAAAAAGTGATGGAATGTAAATGTATGCTAATAATGGGTTGTTATAATATGGCCTAATATGGTATAATTAAGAAAAATATGGGGTGTAATTTTATAAGTTGGGTAGAGGACACAATTAGAATTTCTTTAAATATTGAAATAAAATAGTCTAATACTCATGAAAAATTATTCCAAATGGAAGGATATTATAAGGTGGGATATGATGAGGTATAAATATATCCATAAAATTGGATTCAATAAAGCTTATTTGTTTAATATTCCCTTATCTATTTGTTTTACCACCCCAGTTAAACCCATTTTAAGCTTAAACACAATGTTTTTTTTTTATAATTTTTAGTATTCTTTATGACCAAAAATGAATGTGGACTTATTAAAAAATTGAAATTATTATTTCAAATATTTATTAAATTTTATAAAATTCAATCCATATATTTGAAAGAATTAAAATTCATATTAAACTTGAAAAATGTGTTGAAAATAAGTTTTCAAGAAAAAACCATTTCTTATATAGATTTTTTTATACCAAAATACATCATAAAATTAATTACAAGATATTAATTGAATTATTCATAATATAAGGTAACTAATAATACTTTTGAATCTAATTTAAAATTAGATATTTTTGACTTATTTGAATACAAAACTAATTTCAATAAAAATCAATATTTTTTAACTATTCATCAATAAATAAAATTTTACATAAAATTCCAAAAAATTCACCATAAGATAATTTTTAAATAATCATTTTAAAAATTAAAATCATATTTTAAAATATTTTTTTCGAATTATAATAAATTAATTATATTATATGATCACAAAAAATCTATAAAAAACCCATTGTCGATGAAAATACATTTTAATGCATATATTAACTTTACTAAAAATTTAGTAATTATTTATCAATATATTTAATTCATCTAAAAAAATATCTTTAGTATGTAAAAATCCGATTATTCTTATTCACTCCTCCATCTTAACATTATGGTTATAAAAATATAATCTATTATTGCTGATTTTGACTTAGGGATGCACATATCTGATGCTATCAAAGAAATATTATATGAGAAGAAAAATCTTAGGGTGTTACAAAAATTACCCAAATCATGATTTGGACTTTGAGAAGTAATATTTTCTTTGAAAATATATTGGATTTATCATTATGGTTAATTGTGTGATATATATACTACCAACAAATTCTTAAATAATATAATCATAGGGAAGGAGTTGAATATGCACCAAAGGAAATGGTTAGTGTTGATTAAATATTATCAATACTCAATAAATTATATCCCTAAGAAGGTAAAAAAGGTGGTTGATGCTATGAGTCTAAAGGATCATATTAAATTTTAAATGATTAATATTTAATGAGATACAATATTTATGGATTTGTAGACGTGAAATGTTCATAACATTAAACATGGTTATAAAACATATATTTCTCAAATGAATGACCATTCATCCATACATGTGAACATTAAAGTGGAATAATAAGAGGATTTGGGATTATAATAGAAAATAATTATTTTTCTAAAGATTAACTATGACCGTTATGAGATTTTAAGAATCAAGAATTAGATATGTTTTACTTAAATACTAGAATTAAAGAATGTGTTATTGGATGAGGCATATAGTACATCATTCTCTATCCATCACAGAAGTACAAATATGTATAGTGATCTCAAATAGAAGTCCTAGTGGGATATCAAGATAAGGGATATTAAAGAGTACATATCATGATGCATGGAATGTAAAAAAATTAAGTCAAAACCTCATAAGTCTAAGAAAATGATGTAACCATTACCCATACCAATATGAAAATTAGGAAATATCATTACGGATTTTATCATAGGACTCCCTAAGACATATAATTTGCATAACAACATTTTGGTTGTACAATATCTCATTATGAGTTCAACTCATTTTATTTATATAAGGGAATATTTATCAATTGATCAAATTTTCATGATATATATTAGGGATGTTGTATTTCTATATAGATTTGCAATATCAATTTTATATAATAATAATGTGAGGACTAACTTGATGTTATGGAGATATATTTATCATGAATTGAATACGGTGCAAAAAATTATCACTTTATATCATCCTCATATAGATGGATAGCCTAAGTGGACCATTTAAACCCAGGATGATATGTTATGATCTTAATATATGGATTAAAAATATGGTTGATATCAACACATTCCTCGATTATAATTTTCTAACAATAATACCATTCATATGATCATTCAAATGTTTTATTATGAATCTCTCTATTGTAAAAATTGTAGAACTCCACCATATTAGGATAAAGTTAGAGTGAAATATATTGTTACCTGATCCAACTATGGAAATAGTTGATAATTTTAGATCCATTCAATATCAAATCATATCATATCATATTTAGATGAAAATTTCTCTTTAAAATATTTTGTAGGATCTAGAGTTTGAAGTCAAGGAAAAATTATTCCTTTTAATATCATATTTGAAGAATGTAATGCGAATTTCAAATAAGGGGAAGTGGATCCCCATAAATATTGGTATCTATTATATTTTTGATCTTTTAAGGATAATAAATTATTCATTGGTGCTTCCACTATATATATCCCAATACCAAGATGGGTTCTATGTATCACTTTTTAGAATGTAAATACCCAATAATTAACATGTACTAAACTCAGAGGTTGTCAACCTATAAAATTATCAATCCAATAATGAATAGCCAATTGTTATTATGAATCAAAGAGATAATAATATGAAAAATAAAACCACCAATTTTTTCAATGATTTTTAGTATAATAATATTTTTGAGAAATATATATAGAAACCTAAGGGTTAAAAGATACAATTATCCTAATTTTTTTTCACTAGAGTAAGAAAATTTCGAAGTAGAAATTATTTTAAGCGGGGTATAATGTAACACACCATGATTCTATAATATATTTCCATTATAAATAATTTAAGTATTTTGATACATTTTGATTCATAAAACAAAAAATTCAATGAATAATGTAATGTATTATATAAAATGTTAAAATAAATCATTTTATTTAACAAAATGGACTTAATTCCAATATAAATACTAATATTGATTCCAGATAAACAGTTTTGAACTGTTTTGTTGAATTAATCATTTTTGAAACTTAATACCTTTTAGGAATGATATCAACAAAATATTGTATTAAATAATAAAATAACATGATGAAATCCATGGAATGGTTATGTAATTTTAATAAACACTAGTTTAATAATTATTGGATAAATGAAAATGATATACTTAAAAACATTATTTTATTTATAAATGTTTCTTTATTAAAAAGGCAATTTTTCTTATTTTCAATAATTAAATTTTGAAATATTATTTTATATACATGTATAAAAATTAATGATCATTTATACATATATTATAACTTACTTATAAATAATGATTATATCATTTGATGTTAAAAAGATATATTTTTCTAAAAAATTTATTTTATGTGTGTAATGTAGAGTTACTATAAAAAGTTAAATTAATCTCTAATAACGTATTATTTTAAAGAAATTTTTATGCAAATTATTTTATTAAAGAAATTATCATTCATCTATTTTTTTACTAGGAAAGGAATGAGAATAAATCCATTATGTACTTAAAGATACTAATTTTGAAAAGTTTTTTTTTGTTTTTTATATGAGGTTATTAGTGTTAATTTAATCCAATTTTTGAAACTAAATTTTATAAAATGGTTTCCATATTTTTAATTATAATATAAATCTTTTATAAGTAAATTTTTATAATTTATCATAACAATAACTTTCCTAGGTAAAACTATGGTCACTATGGTTAATGTTAAATGTGGTAAATGGTTGAACTAAGAGATAAGGCCACAAATTTATTTATAAATTTTATAAACTATATTAGATGGTCTTATTTTGACCATATATTATAATTTCATTTTAAAATGTTCTATTTGGTTACTTTTTTACTTTGATAATGGAACTTATTATATTTAAATGCTCTAAATATTTAGAAGGTTGTCACTCCTGTCACATAGAAATGGAACCTCCTCCCCCCACTTATTTTCTGTCATTGATCACCTTATATAAATGAATATCATACTAAAAAACATGACCAATATCCTCCAAATGTCTTATAGGTCATGGTATTAGCAAAATATCTACCCCAAAAGGATTATAGAGAGATTTAAAGGAGTACAGGAAATGTACATGTAATCAACTTTACTGACATCTTTAAAGTTAATTTCATGTTCCTTATCAAAAAAACCATAAATAAACACATAATAACTATAAAATAAATATATTTATTAAATTTTTATATAATAATAATTATATACATCTTTTTTATAAAATAGTAACTGGAAACATCGCACATTCATAATGCAGATTATCACCTCTACAAAGCGATGTATTTAATTTTTCATCGCCACCTATCTAGTAGGGTTATATAGATGTATCTAATGAATATATTATTTATATATGATATAATTATTATCATGTAAAAATATAAAACTATCTAATTTAATTCTCTCTCATCTGTTGGAAAAAGGAAATTTCCCTCATGTGTATGTACAGACTATCACCTCCATGAATGATGTATCCCATTTTTCATCACCACCTAAAAGGGATAGTTCTAAAAGTGTGAATAATAAATAAATAGTATATTTATTTAATTATTATAATCCACTAATCATGTACATGGTTCATGGAAATGAAATATTTATCTGATAAATGTATGTAAAACTAAAGAGTTAACACAAAAATACTGACTTTAATGAAGAATTATTAATAAAAAGTTAATAATAAATTATAAGTGAATGATATATTGTAATATAAACATAAATATGGTTGTAATAAAACTTATTATAAATTTAAATTTATTATATATTGTTATATATCATGTTCAACTAATTATAAGACCATGATAAGTGTTTTTTTTAATAATTTTCTTTCTTTGAGAGATGTTCTAGTACTGAGAACAAATACAATATTATAAGGTGTATATACTACAACATTGAAATTGTAAAAAAATTATATTTATATTCTTATCATTTTAAGTTCCACCTTATGTTATTTCATTGAATGAATTTTTATTCCAAAGTTACCCAAGATGTAAGTGTTTATGTTACAATTTCATATTTTATCAGTATTTTTTATATTTCAATTTATATTAGGATAATTTAGTGTTCTTTATCTCTTAAACCAAATTTATTTTATTCTGATATAGTTAATTATGATTTTAAAACTAATCTTTCTATTTAAATTTCTTTGGTACTCAAAATGGATAGAACAATGTTTTTTAATTGAGCTAGCCTTATTTATCCTTTTTGGTTGGAAATCATTCCCTTCCATGTCTATATTTATTATATTATTTTAAAAATGTTATAAATTATAATAAAAAGTAAAATTTAAGTTCTTTTTCAACTATCTTTGACTTTATTTAAATTTTTTTAAGAGTAATATGTTATCATGTTCTGTATTGGTCATTTTTTATTTTAATTGATAAAGAGAAAAAAGGATATTTTTTTTTACTTTTACCACTTGAAAAAATTCTCCCTCAGTCAAGAAATTTATTTATTATGATTAATACATTAAACAAAAACCTTTTTTTTTCAAATAAAATCCTTTTCTCATTAATTTTGTTTTAATTTTTTTTAAAAGGTATATAAATAAAAATATATTTCTTCTTGTTTACATGAAATATAATAAATGATTTAATAAATGTGTTTTTCAACTATACCAATATATTTTAATGATCATTGTTATTAAATGGGTATATTATGTAATGATTCTATCCACCTTATTTCTCTTTATGGAATATGATAATTTTATAAAAAAACCATGATATACTTTTCATTTTAATAAGTTAATTAAACTATTGTGAATTGATGAATACTTTTATGTTATTATACCAAACATATGTAAAAATTATCATTATATTATGGATGGATAAATTATTGTCCTATTAAATATTGGGTAATGTTTTGTATCCCATTATCTAAAAGGGAACATGGTTGGATACCCTATGAAAATTAGGGTAAACAAGTGGTTTACAAAAGCCTAGCATGGTACATGAGTGATTATCCCATATCGAAAATATGATAAATTACTTAGTGGGTAGCCTTGAAATTTAATTTCTATTATAAATTGTATGCCACAATTTTATGAAACAATATTATGATACTTTATTATGCTTATGTTATGTTCTCATGGATCATATTTGATTAATGATGTTTCTGCACTCCTATGAATCATATCTTTTGTTATGATAAATCCCTTTTCCATAACTAAGGATTTATGATCTATCAGTTATTCAGTATAATTATCATAATTTATGATCATCTTTTAAAACAATTATACATATTGTATTATCACATTTAATTTTACTTAGTATTAATTTATGAGATCACTAAGATAATAAGTTTTCTTATCATCCCTCAAATTTACTTTTATAATCGATTTTCTCAACATCATAAGGAATATTTATTAACCTATGAAAACTTGTTAGAGTTATGATCCCATAAAATATAAATCTCAATATCAAATTTCATATGAAGAAAATATGAATAGAGGGAATCACTTAGTATTTACAAGGATTTTTACAAAGACCTACTATTTTCTATATTTGATATCCCCCAAAACATCTATTCTTTTACAAAAATTATTTTAAGAATACAAAGATAGAATCATCAAATAGTTATACACCCCAGTAGTATACTATCATTATATATTTGTTAATACCTCCCAAATATCCTTTCCATATAATCTTCATTCACTTTTGGTTATAAAAGCTAGAATAAAATCCTCTTCAACAAATTTTTTTACCCCACATGTACAAGATTATTTTATTTATTATTTATTGATCCAATATAGAATATTCTTGAATTCATCCACTAGTAATATGGATTAACCTAATGCGTGTATAATAATAAAGATACCCAACAACCCTATTAAGAGTCTTTTGGTCTTGAATTTTTCTCATGATCATTGGTACACTAGGATATACTTAATATGATTATTTTCTTGAATTTACAAAAAAACATTCACTCAGTAAATGTTAGTATATTCAGTCGCAATTTAGTAACCTTTGATTGACAGTATTCATCAAATTTACCCCATATTATTTTTATCCATCTTATTATTCTCAGTGCACTTAAATCTAATAACTTCATTTAGTTTCCCTCTATTTTATGGATCTCTGTCGGCTCGACATTCAACTAGTACTTGTCATTGTACTTCAATAATGAATGATTTTTCCATAGAATCTATGTTCAATGTATCTATCTAATGGAACTCCATCCAATGGGACATTATTGTCCTTGTTCACTTCTTACATATATTAATTTCAAAACTAAATTATTAAATCATGAATTATTCTTCTTCAGATGGAATTTTTTCCAATAAAACTCTATATGAAGTTCCTTTATCTAATGGATCTCTATATGGTCTTCCCATACTCAACATGATTAGTTGGAAACTCATCCTATCATAAAAGCTTCATACTTTTATCTTTTTTATACATTAACAATTTAAATTATATGTGTACATTCAAACATTTGTATATGTTCTCCCTATGTATAATAGATGGTAAATGAATTTAAATTTCCCAATTGCTAAAATTTTTATTCTAAATTTATATATCATTAGAATTTTTCTTATTCTCTTGTCAAGAATTCCAAAGTCTTCTAAAATATTCTTGAAACATCATGAATTATTCAAGGTGTGTAACCATTATAAATCATCATTAACTTCACATATTAAGAGAATTTAAAAAACATCTTCATTTTCAAATAGATGAAAATACCAATTGAAAACAATATTTAATCATCACTATAATAATAACTTTATATGGAAAATATTTTTTTAGAAATTTTATAAGAAACTATTCACCCAGTCATCCTACCTATACTAACTAGGTATATATTATTTTTATATTTTTTTTGAATATATCAAAATGAATTATTTTACCGATGGTGTTTTTTTACAAAGATCCTTATTTAATTTTATTTCAATTGGGGAATTTCTAATTAAATATTCATCCAATGGATCGACATAAAAAGTTCATATAATGAAACTACTTCACAAACATAAAAATTTATACAGTTTATAACTATAACTATCCTACTTGAAACATATTAAAAACATTATATTTATAAATTTATTGGCCATTATCTATATATCTTGGCCACATTAAAAAGAAATTGAACAACTTAAAAATGATGGTTGACTAAATTGTTGCAACTTGTAAAGACTTTAGTCTCTTACACAAAAATTTGTGTTTTGAAATACCAAAAAACATTTTATTAATTGAAACATAATTTATCATATTCACATGAATCTATATAGAAATATTCATATGGATAACTTTATGAAAAATACCTTATATAAAATTAATTTGATATTTTTTATTTGAAGCTTAACTAAAAATATACAATCTAGTAAAAAATACATCTCTGGTGTAGTCGATCAATAAATTTGAAATTTTAGAATTGATTATAATATTTTCATTTTAGAAACAAAAATTTGGAATCTACTTTGTATGATCACCATATTCCACTTTATTCAACATTAATGAATTTTAATCTTAATATTTTCCTAGATTTTTATTCAAAAATACCATGTCCATAAATTCTATATCTAGAACCAGTCTTGGTCTCCTCCTTTGTCTTTAGGAAAATTGTATAATTTTTTTACTAACCAATTTGTATCCTGATATTTTCATGATGTTAAGAAATTTAAAGATTAGAAAACTATCACCTTATTTTGTAATGGAACATTCCTACATTCCTCCATATGAAAAGATCATAAAAATACCTTTTCAAGAAAGTGTTTTTGGAAATCTCACTTCTTTAAGAAACCATATTATTACAATTTTTTAGGTAAACTTCTCTACTCAGAAAATATACCAACGTTATTCATAAATAAGTGTTTTATGTATTTAGTCTCAAAAGAAACAAATAAATTAGTATTCCTCAGTTTGAATTACTGCTATATGTAATTAATATTCATCTAAAATTATGTAATATATTTGTATGGTATGCTCTTGTCATCCTAGAGACAATATAATTCCCATGTGAAGTGTCCTAAAAAATTCATGTTTTTAATCTATCATTTTCAACAAAGGGTGACTAGTATTGTAGTTAAGAATGATTTCATGAACATGACTTTAATATATGAGAGTGACACCAACTAGAAAATTATACACATTATTGGATGATACAACCTTCTATCCTCTATTCCGATAGAAGCTTCCATTATTACTACCTTTAGTGATTGGGTTCTCATATACCTCTCTAAATATATAGAGTTAGATGAGACCCAAAAAAACAAAAGTCGGCCTACAAGAAATGAATTTATAAAAAATAATTAGTTTTTTTGTAAAAACATATTCTACAGTTTCTTTTACATCCACTAAAAAAGTCATTATATCACCCTATTAATTATTTATTTAATGATATATTAATTTTTAAATATATATAATTTCATCTAATTAGACTAAATATCCTTTGAATAAATGATATTTTAGTTGTTTTATCATTATAGATTTACAGGAGTGATTTAATAAAAATTATCCTTTGTTCTATAATAAAAATCATGCCACAAACAACATAATTTTTAACATTCGATGAAATGATGTAATAAAAGTCCATTATTTAATCATCCATGATAAAAAAATTAGATCCATACTTCTATATATGGTATTAAAAAATTGTACGAAATATTCACATACTAAAAAATATTACAACAACTCTTTTTGAAGAACAATATGTTTAGTGTCTTCCAAAATGATTTATATAATAGATGAAATAAATATTAAACAATTTTTATGCTTTATAATAATATTTCCATGACTTATATTTAACCTTATAATGTTTATGAATTTTATTATTCCTTAGGTATTTATATCAAACAAAGGGTTTTATTAATAATATTTACAGTGGTTTTATAGTAACAAGGTAGTCTATTAAGAAAGATTTATCCACATAAAAAAAATTAAATCACGGAATAGTCATAAAACATGTATTGGATTGTAAATAAATATAAAAAATATGTAGTAAATGAATTATTAAATCAAAAACATAATACCTTGATTATTCGCCAAGGTATTGCAAACATATTATTATGTCTCATCACATATTTTTCATATTTTTAAGTCTATAATTAAAGTATTAATATGATATCATCACTATATTTTTATCCACAAACAATGCATTGTAGGAAAATATGATTTTGTACCCAACCCTAAAATGTGAAAAATTTTAATATAATTTTATTACATTAATGATCATATAAATTACAGTTTCATTACCTAAGATCAATCATTACAAACACCAAAAAGTTAAGGGATATCATTATAAATATACAGAATAAAAATAAATATGTATAGGATAGTCATAGTGCAGGTTATATTATAAAAGTTACTATATGAGTCATGCTTATTTCAGAGGCTTATATCAAAATTTTATCTACGTAAAAATTATATTTATTACTTATGTGATGATGATTCTATATAAATATTTATATATTTTTACTAATTTAATGATTAATAATACTATTCTAAATTTTGTGGAGAAAGTAACTCATATTTTTTATTTTCATTGGGGACATAACAAACTTTAATAATTACAACCCATAATTGGAAAGATTAATAAGAAATGTTCAATTATACTATTTTAATTAGTAATATTTTTAATTTCCTTAAAAAATAAAATATATTTATGTCATATCCTTAAATTTATAGAGTATACCTTTCAAAAATTTCATATCTATAATAAAAGAACACATGTTGAATTATAAATTTATGTAACAATATATAAATACGTTTACTAAAATGTTCTTGGATTATTAGATTATATTTGTGGAATTTTGATTAGATAATAATGAAATAATATGAGATAATCATATGTATATTAAATTAAATTCACATTAAAAAAATATATAGATTAATAATAAAATTAGAAATTGAAAATGAGTGGGATATTATAATATTTAATCAAATATAAAAGAGAATGAGATTGAGATAGTGAGTAAAAAAACACATTCCATATGTATAATATACAAGATTTCTACAAATAGCTCTTTCAGATGTTGAGGAAATAATAATGTTGTATTTTAGATATTACTAAGGATAGTATGTACATAAGATCTTGTGATTTATGATAAATTGAGAGAAAATTGGGTATTTATAGAAAATCATGAGATATTTTTTACTAACTTTTGAAAATTATCCATCGAAAATTATATTATTTAAAATTAGTTTAATGAAATTTACACATAGATTTTCCTCATGATATTTTAGTTTTATGAATTTTTTAAGGTTTTTATGGATTAAATCACTATAAAAACATTTTAATTTATATTTACTATAGAATATATATTTATATATAAAGATATAGTTTTTAAAATAATAAAATAATTTTATAGTCATTTTTTTAATTTTTAAATTGTGTTTATTATTTATAAAAATTTATTTAAGTTAATATATATTTTTTAAAATCATTATATAAACTATTTGTAGTACCTCAAGATTTTAATATATATTTTTTCATTAAATAAATCTAATGTAGTTTGGTTTTTATTGTTGTCTCTCATGGATCATGAAAATGATTGATTTTATTAACTTTTATTGTTTGTATGTCAAAATTATTATTCCAAAATTATTATTTATAATATTCCTTTATTCCTACCCATTCATTGAGAAATGGTAACGTTAATCATGCGTACATGCAGACTACCTTCTCTACGAATAAAGAATTTAATTTTTCATCAAGACTATACATGTATAGTCTTATGAATTAAGTTTATATTGGTAAATGATATTTATGAAATGTTTTTTATTATTTAATGGTTATATTAACATTATATACAAATATTTCCTTACACAAAAAATCATTATAACATTATATCTTTGGTTCGGGTTTAAAACCTCTGTGAATGTTGTTATAATGCTTATATGTTGAATTATTAATGAATATTATATAATGGAATGATTATTTAAAAATAATTTATTAAATAAATTTAATGATTTTGCATAGATATTATATATATATATATTCAATTTGATCATTAATATATCACATTTGAATCTTTAACAATGACAAAACTAGTTCTTCACAATTTACATTTCCACAAACCATAAAATTATCATTCACTAAATTAAAATGAGATATAATGAATCATTCATACAAAATAATTCTTTTATATTTTTTAATATTGCAATGATTAACTTTTTTTTATTTCATATTAATTTAGAATTCCATTACTAAAAAATTACAAAACAATCAATTTGAGTTTCTGGTGTGTGATGATGAAAATAAATCCTAATCACTTAATATATTTTTTAAAAATGGTTATCAATGAAGAATATAAATGTAAATATATATGAATATGGTTCAAGAATATATTATTAGGAATGATATATTTATCATAATGATGGATAATTTTCATTAGATTATGAAGTTATATATTGTAAGGGATTCTTCATCTCAAATTTGATTTCTTGACACATGTTTCTTATTGTTCACCATGAAATCCTTAATATGGTTTTAAAAAATAATATATAATATATCTTATAATATTTATGTAATTCATAGTGTTTTAAGAGTGATATATTGTTCTTTATTCAAAAGGATTATGATTAAAAATATAATTTTGTTATAAGTGTTAATTGTATCTATATTCAATTCCATGAGACATGTATGATATTATGAACAATTTTTTTCTATTATATAGTGTATCCAATTACATATTTAATTCATTAATAAGTAATATATTTAATTTATAGACATCGTAATTTCTATTTCAAGTGAACCCTCTTAGGTTCTTTTGTTTTTTACAATATAATTTTTGTAAGGGTCTCCTCTTAAATATCAACATCAAATCATGATTTTTTATGAAATATAATCCATCATGAGGATATTTATAATATTTCTTTATAAAATAAAAATAACATTATTTAACTCTATATTTTTTTTATTTTAAATGTATTTTTACAATTATATTTTCCTGTTGTATTATAATTTAACAACATAAAGAGAAATTTATATGAAATATTTTTTGTTCAGAAATATTTCCCTTTAATATACTTATTTATTAAATGCATTTCTATATTTCAATATCTATTCCTCAAAAATTGAATAATTTCATTTTATAATACATTTTATTTAATTTAAAAAGTTTAAAGAAATTTTTAAGGTTTTATGTATGGTTCATTTTCATCAATGTGTGAAAAGAATTAATTTTTATCATTTTGTGTGTGGAAATAACTTTATATAATTTCTTAATTTTACATGTAACTTCATATATTAACTTAATTGGTTTCTAAAAAAAATCTAATCCTCCATGTTTTATAAAATATGTAATTTTTTCTAATTCATTATTTTTGAAAGGGGCCAAGAATATTCATCATTTCTAAAGTGATATTTCTAATGCTCCTAAAAAGTTTTTTCATCTATATTAGAAACCTTAGAAATATTTTAGACTTGATTTAGGATATCCTAAAAATTATAAAATTTTACTTATTCTATTGGATGACTTCTAAAATTTTATTCTCTTTTAGTAGTGTGATCCATAACTTTCATTTCCTTTCCAAACCATCCACTATGAATAGGCATAAATTTTCCTCTATATACATTCTTTAGTGGATACACTCTCTTTCATTTAATTGATTTAAGGGTATTCACATTGATACCGTACATCAATTTATTGGTGAAATTATTAAAAAAATGTATACACTTTATCTATATGGTGTAAATAACATATACTTCATTGAATTTTATTAATAGATAAAGTTAGTAAATTTCATTGTATACCCATTTATTTTCATTGAGATTATAATTTTATGATTATTGAAGGAATTGTGTATTATTTAATTTTATAAATATATTTTAAAAAGATATGAAACCCATTTTATTCCATGGTATATATATGAAGTGATGAATGAAACCCATTTTCTTCCCATGGGTTATTTATGATATGATGAATAAAATTATTTCAATTGTGACTCGTATGTATGGATGATGATGGGTGGGGTCCCCTATCACCCTAAAATGCATTGTTTAAGAATTTACATATTTGGAGATAATAATGTGTGGATATACATGAATTTGTTTAAAACTAACTGGGTATACATACACACATTTTTTCTCAGCATAAAGGGTGGATATACTTGGATTTTCTAACAAAATATTCTTGTTATTATTATTGTATCATATTTTTATTATTATTCTTATGACTTTTTTATACTCTAGTGAATCTTATTTATTGAATCTTGTTTCTAAACTCTTTTGATTAATTTTTTATTTTATGAAAATACATATTCCATGAATCTTGTTTTATGATCAATGTTTGGTCGAGTATGATTATATAATATAAATTGATTATACTAACATTTTAATCTTATGTTCACTTATGATATTTTACTATCATTACTAATGTTTACCCATAATAATAATCTTCACTCACCACTTTATCATGATTTAATTTTATTTTGGTTATAAAGAAATGTAATATATATGATATTTCTATAAGTGTAACTTTTTTTAATAAAATGTAGTATATGTTGTAGAATTGTTATAGATTAAGAAGTTTCATATATAATGGTAAAATGAGTATTAATTTAAAGAGATACGGGTTTTACTAGTTTATGATTTTTCATAATTCTCTAAAACTCTAATCCAAAAAGGGTTTTGGAAAGTATATAATCAAATATTTTATTTATGTCTACTATTTATATCAGTAATATCATTTGTGTATTGTAATTGTTATTAGAGTGTGGTTTAAAAAAATATAAATGTTAATATGTTAGTTGAGGATAATTTATGGGTTGATAAGTTAAGGATGGCCATAAATTAAATGGTATGGATAATAATTTATTTAGCTGATATAATATTGAATATTTTATAGATAAGGATAAGAGAACATTAGTGGAAACTATAGGGATATGTAGAATAAATATTTATATATATAGGATAACATCCTAATGTTTTAGTAAGGTATATGTCTGTGGTTCTCTAATAATTTGAATCCCTATTTGGATTATACCATGTTGATATGGCTGTATCATAGATTCACCTTGGGTACGTTACCCAAAAAATTGATGGTTGAGTATCAACTCAATCTTCACTATGAATCATGGTGAGAGTGCCTAAGAATATACACATCGAAAGATAAACTGAGGTTAAATGCTATTTTTAAAAAATTATCTTTACAAAAAGTTATGATGGGTTTATTATGTTAAGGAATATGGTTAAGGAATATAATAAAACCCAACCTAAATAAACCTAAATTTTAATGAGAGTGATTTATGGTGAACTAAAATCTTATGTAAATATTCCAAAGAGTATGAAAATTTAAGGGTGAATTTATTGTGTACTTATCTTATAAAAATTATCTAATGGTTTACATTACTCATGTTAAATCATTAGGTATTCAGTAATGGATAAAAATTGAATAAAACAAGTTAAAAAATGGATTCCATGGAAAATTAAGATATTTTATGAATGAACAAAGTGACCAAATAATAACTGATGTGATAAACCATATGATTATTCATAATCGTCTAGTATGAATTATGATTAAAAACATGAACACAGTCAAAATCCCAAACACATAAAAAAATAAAATGGTGAAGTATTATGGATCTTGTAACACCCCGAGATTTTATGAAAAATATTCTTTTTTATTTCATTAATTTCTTGTGTTGTACGCTACACCAAAAGGAGCTTGCACAACATGCATCCTTGACTTGCATTGCATTACACGCAATCACAACCTTCCTCGATAGCGTGTGTAGTACGCAATACCGAGTTTCACTAAACAACGATATGCTATTAAAATATTATTAAAACTAGTCATTATGAATATTAATAACCACTTTTTGAAATTTTGTAAATTTTATTTTTCAAATTCGACTTCATTTTTGGATTCGGAATATCGAAATTAGCTTTGGGTGAAATTTTGGTAATTTTCGGATAACTTTCATATTTTGATGAATAGTGAAATTACTAAATTTTAATTAAAAACAACTTCTTCAATCGAAATAATTAATAGTGATAAATTATTAATTTGAGTGGTTTTAAAGTATATTTAGAATATATTTTTACAATTTAATAAAATTTTGGTCATTGGATGTAATTTTACATTTAAACCAGACATAAACAAGTGTCAATCTTTTGATAGTTATTATCTCTTAAGAACACGCTATATGTTGACGACGGGAATTAATTTTTAAATTAATTAATGCAACTGATATGTTTTGAATTTTTTAAAACAGACATCATTTTTGAGTTCATAATATAAAATATAGCTTAGGCCTAATTTTTGGTATTTTTCTGGAAACTTTCATTTTTTGATGAATAGTGAAACCACTAAGTGGTAGTTAAAAAAATGATTTTTTCATAAAACTTAATTTTACAACTTATGTGAGTGGAATTTCAAAAATTCGAGAGACACGGTTGATGTCAGTAAGTAAAATGTGGTTCAATGAGATGAAAATAATTTTTGGTGAATAGTAACTTTTTACTTTTTTTACCACGGTTAAAAGTAAATAGGGTAATTAAGGGTAAAAATGATATTATTATTACCCTAACACATGTCCTAATTCTATTGGATAAGTTTAATTCGACCAAAAACAACTTTAGGAATAAAATATGACCATTTAGGCACACTTGGATTAGATTAGGACATTTATTATTATTTAATTCAAAGAAGAGTTAAAGGAGTTAAAATCAAAGTTTATTTACTAAAACATTTTTAATATAGGGTTATACATAAGATAAATACGATTGTAAATATTAATTAGAAATAAAATAAGATTTCATACATAATTATGTTTTATTTATAATTTTTAGACATTAAATAATTTAATTTATTTATGACACAATGATGATGCAGTAATTACCATAATAGTGAAAAATTAGAATAATTGATATTATAAATACCCAAATAAGTGTAATTTGAGACTTTTTATGAATTCCACTAATTTTATAGGTTAATATGACATGTTAATATTGATTTAATTAACTTTTTTTGAACTAATCATTCTGTTATAATTTTCACAAAAATCAATTACTAAATAGTGTCAAAATTGACATAAAATAGTTTTTAAAACAAATATTATATTATTAATTGTTATTTTATTCCTAAAAATCTAAGGTTCGGCCAAATGACATAGATAAGGTTATATATATTAATAAGAAACAACTTGGGGTTCTTTTGTATTGTTATAGTAAGTTTATTAACCTTATAGTGTAAGAACACAAGAAGACACAGTAAAAGTAAAATTATTTAACTTAATGTTAAATCTAAATGATAAGGTTAAAATATGAACCAAAACTTGTATAAATTATATTGGATGAGTGTATTGCGACCCATACCCATTTTAGCTTCGAAATAAATCAATTTGGAGCTATTTAATACCGAATTTGACTTTATAATAAAATAATAGTTTTAGTTATTCCAAAGGTGCCCCTCTCCTCCCTTATAAAACGACACCTCCTCCCACTCTTCCTCACACCACTTTGAGCATTCAAGATCGGACAAACCCTGCCAAATTCCCTTCTCCACTTCCCTAGAAACATCCTAGAGATTCTGGTCTTCCTCAAATACCAATTTTAGTGCCCTAAAAGGAGATCTCAAAGAGGCACTTCAACGAAGAGGTAATGTCCATTACCGATTCTTTCAACTTTATTTCTTCTTCCACTCCTTCTTCTTAGGTTGTTTCATTATGAAGTAATAACATCAGTATCACTCATATACTTATATGTTATTATAATTATGAAACAACCCTATTTCACCATCTATCCATCCTAGGGAAAACGAAATCACCGCGCATGCGTACGTACGGAATACCGTCTCCACATCGTGGTGTAATCTATTTTCCACCACCACTTTACTAGGATGGGTATAATGGTGTACATAATAAATATATATGATTATTGTAAAGTTATATTGATTATGATATAGTATACATACACTCCAATACAATTCCACGATCATGAGACTGATATCATCGCTCATGCGTACGTACGGACTACCGTCTCCATGATGCGATGAGATTCATTCTCCACGTTAACCATTCATGAATGATTATAAAGTATATATAATAAGTAATAATGAAACATATGACATAATAATGATACTGGATTTATGTGTATATATATTTATGTCATCTACTTAATTCCATTCAACTCAATAAGGAAACGAAAACAGCGTTCATGCGTACGTACGACCTACCGTCTCCATGAACGGTGTATTTCTTTCCATTTAATGATCTATTATATATATGTATATTATGAATATATATTATATATAAATCATGTTTCATATTCTGGAATTAAGTAATCATGATCTAAGTAATCATATGAATTAATACAAGTCAAAACACGGACGAAAAATGAAATGATTTTACCCAAAACACTCTTTAACATGGAATTTACAAAAGAATGGGTAATAAGTGAACCATATATGATATCATAACAATGATTATGATTCTGGAATAAGTCAATGAAATTATTTAAATCATTATACAGGAGGTTCAGACACTTACGAAGCAAATCGGACCTAAGGTAAGGGAAAATATCACAATCTCATTTTTATCCGAGATTGTTTATACTTTGGTATTTACTGGGGTGTATTTTATCATCCACATCCATGTTTGCTCAATATGTAATTTTATTTCCATACACCTACAATTTTTTAAATACAATTTTACCCTTCAGTGAGTTTTTATTAAAATATATATGAAAGGAATCTTTTGTCGTTTTTCGTACGAGGTACATTTTGACTTTTCTGACAAAAGTACGAGAAGAATGTTTTTTAACTTATACGACAAGAATGGATTTTTTAAAACATTATTTCCAAGAAGAATACTTTAAAAGTTTTCAAGTTTATTTTTAATCATCTTCTTTTAGTTTAGAATTGTAGGACATGTTAAGAAAGGAAAAGTGTTTTTGAAGTAGAAAGGATATTTTCCTCTAGAATAGAGTTCAAGTGTTTTATCAAAATTATTTTCCATCTAAGATAATGCATGGTTCTGTTTCTATCCCTATTATTACATTATGTTGTGATGAAATTATTTTTATGAATTCCTTTATCTTATATGAATTGTTTTATGATTTCATGATGTTTAAGAATCTCATTTTTATTACATGGGTTACGCTATGATGTATGGTTTATGATTTTGTGGCACACATAATAATGGTATCATTATGAGATGGGTGGGACCTATATCTCCCTCCAATGCATTGGGTAAATATTTTATATCTCATGAGATAGACATGGATGGAATGGTAGGTTATACCGGTTCAGTGAAACAGGACTGAAACGAGGAGTGAACTCAGTTCAGAAAGAGACTTTGTCCACTAAGATAGTCTTGGCAATGAGTCTTGACTAATAAGAAATGATTCTCTATGATTATGTGTGTATGACACAAAGTTTCATGTTTTAAGTTATGATTATTGGGATTGCATTTCACTACTATGATTTATCTCATGTTATGATATTATGATCTTTTTTGCAGGTTAAGATTTCCAAAATGTTATGTTCTTATGAATATGATGTAATTGATATTTCTTTTGTTTACCCTTTCTGAGCATTTGAGATCACCCTTTTATGTTTTCTTTTCCCCAGGATATAAAGAAAGGTTTTAGGTAAAAAAAGGGAAGATCATTATGGGAGATGTTGAAGATCTTTCACCACGATTAGAAGATTATATTCCGAGTTTCCAAAGACACTAAACTATTACGATCCTTGTGTGTGTGTTTTTGTTATGTACTAAGTATTCCACAAAAGTAATGTAATTTCCATGTACGTTAAGATTCGGGTCTCTACAGTTGGTATCAGAGGAAAAGTTTAGTCAACCTTTGGAAACTAGGATGCGAAAACGTTAGTAAGATCCCTAGAGATATTTCTAAGGTATGTCTAGGGATGTCCCTAAGGATAAGTATACATATAAGATATAGTCCTAGAACTATGGTAACGATATTAGATTAAACCAAAGATGTTAGATATTGAAGTTACTCCCCCTTTATTATGATTTTTGCCTCTCACACTATTCTTTTTGGGTTTTAGAAAATGGCTGGAAACAAGATGATTCACGATAATGGAGGATATTATGGACAATGGAATGATATTCTTCATGAGCAACCAAATGAAATGGGATTTGGAAGTCCAAACATCATTATTATGCCGAATCAACAATCTCATAATATGATCAATAAAGTAAAATTTGTTAAGTTTCCTGACTCAGCTAATAAGAGAAAGATGGAGTTTCATGATGATCATAGAGGAAAGAAAGTTCAATTTCCCCTATGTAAATCATGTGGGAAGAGGAATCAAGGATAATGTTTCAAAGGAACTGGAAGATGCTTTGGGTGTGGAAAAGAAGGACACAAATCCAGTAAGTTAAAAGGAAAAGGTTCAGTTAACACCAGGGATGAGGATAATGGTATTGCTACGACATCAACAATGGTTAAATGTTTTAAATGTGGAATGTACGGGCATTATGCAAACCAATGCCCTAAGGGAAAGTCTCATGAAGAGAATCAGTATGGTCCTATGGGTAGTATTTATATTGATGATGATGAAGAGACTACAAATGATATGTTAGATGAAAGAATTGTTGAATCTCGGTCAATGGTTTAAGAATGTAGTGGAATGATTACATGTTTATCATGTGTAATGTTGTATAAGTAATCTCATGGTACTATGGAATAAAGAGACATCTAAGGATTGTTACACTGTTGTCTTTCCTTGAGTTTTGAAAGTGTATGATTAATGGTACCAGTATCCTTGAAAGGTTATTTAGATATTTTGGGAATGTAGATGATATGCGCATAATGAAGGGATAAGGAGAAAATTAAATGTTTTATAGTATTCATGAGCTCATGACTGATATAAGGAGAAGGTTATATCACGGTTTGAGTATATATAATTTTTGGATTTTGGTATGTGGAAAGAGTTAACTTTTGACTGCATTCATGTTTTCACTAAGGTTCAATGGGTATTCATTCTTCAAGAGAATACATGATTAAGGTATTCACATGTTTGTAATTTGACCAACAAGATATATCTTATGATATATGGGGGATAAATGATGGCATTCACGTGATTGTTATGTGACATTTCAAGTAATCATTTTCTTTATACTATGAGCTTGAACCGAAGTATTTTAGATAAGCCTAAAGATTAGAATGGATTATGTTGGACATAAGTTAGGATAGATTTTTTTTCGATATTATTGATGGGATGTTATAGTAATATAGCTTTAGAAAAAGGACAACCTGCAGGACGGGCGACATCCCATCGCGTTGGACAAGGCTGTGGGAATCAAACCCACAACAGAAGTGCGACTGGCCTTTATCGCCTACCACTGGCCTATAGGAAGTCCCTATTTAGTAGAAAATAGTTTTATTACATTAAGCAACATAATATAAGAAGTATAAGTCCATTTTAGGAACCATATATGATTAATCTCACTATAGATGGACTTACGTATTTTTTGATAACTTTTATAACCTTTTGTTTGAGACAGATGGAATGACCCATTATTCTATCACATGATCTGCTAACACATCACGAATGACAAATTCAACTTCATTTCTTTAAGAGATGAAGTGGAAATTGTCCAAAGAACGACCAACGGTGAGACTATACCAAAATCATGAAAGTATTTATTCTAATTACAATTTCAACAACTTTAGGGAAATGATCTTGAAAACCAAAAATGTTGTCCTAGTGCTCTTATATCTGATGAATCAGATGGTACCTTATATAGTCACAAATTTATGGCTTTGTGATTGCTGGATTTTCTATAGCCATGTTCTCTACCACTCTCCATCAGAACATTATGGTTAGATTTCTCTTCCATATCCATATTTTCACCTATGTGGAAACCCAGTGATTAGTTTATTTGGGTAACCATTACGTTTCATACTTTTGTTTTTAAATATTGGTTTTGGTATTCCTTTTTACGATCTGGGTTTCTATTAAAGAAACTTTCGAGTAGTAAACCATTTATAACCCCGACGAATTTCGAGGGCGAAATTCATTTTAAGGGGGGTAGAATGTAACACCCCGAGATTTTATGAAAAATATTCGTTTTTATTTCATTAATGTCTTGTGTTGTACGCTACACCAAAAGGAGCTTGCACAACACACATCCTTGACTTGACTTGCATTACACGCAATCACGACCTTCCTCGATAGCGTGTGTAGTACGCAATACCGAGTTTCACTAAACAACGATATTCTATTAAAATATTATTAAAACTAGTCGTTATGAATAGTAATAACCACTTTTTGAAATTTTGTAAATTTTATTTTTCAAAATAGACATTATTTTTGGATTAGGAATATCGAAATTAGCTTAGGGTGAAATTTTGGAAATTTTCGGATAACTTTCATATTTTGATGAATAGGGAAATTACTAAATTTTAATTAAAAACAACTTTTTCAATCGAAATAATTAATAGTGATAAATTATTAATTTGAGTGGTTTTAAATTATATTTAGAATATATTTTTACAATTTAATACAATTTTGTTCATTGGATGTAATTTCACATTTAAACCAGACATAAAAAAGTGTCAATCTTTTGATAGTAATTATCTCTTAAGAACACACTATTTGTTGATGACGAGAATTAATTTTTAAATTAATTAATGAAACTGATATGTTTTGAATTTTTTAAAATAGGCATCATTTTTTAGTTCATAATATCAAATATAGCTTAGGCCTAATTTTTGGTATTTTTCTGGAAACTTTCATATTTTGATGAATAGTGAAACCACTAAGTGGTAGTTAGAAAAATGAATTTTTCATAAAACTTAATTTTACCACTTCTGTGAGGGGAATTTCAAAAATACAAGAGACACGGTTGATGTCAGTAAGTAAAATGTGGTTCAATGAGATGAAAATAATTTTTGGTGAATAGTAACTTTTTACTTTTTTTACCACGGTTAAAAGTAAATATAGTAATTAAGGGTAAAAATGATATTATTATTACCCTAACACATGTCCTAATTATATTGGATAAGTGTAATTAGACCAAAAACAACCATAGGAATAAAATATGACCATTTAGGCCCACTTGTATTAGATTAGGACATTTATTATTATCTAATTCAAAGAAGAGTTAAAAGAGTTAAAATCAAAGTTTATTTACCAAAACATTTTTAATATAGGGTTATACATAAGATAAATACGATTGTAAATATTAATTAGAATGATAATAAAATTTCATACATAATGATATTTTATTTATAATTTTTAGACATTAAATAATTTAATTTATTTATGACACAATGATGATGTAGTAATTACCATAATAGTGAAAAATTAAAATAATTGATATTATAAATACCCAAATAAGTGTAATTTGAGACTTTTTATGAATTAAACTAATTTTTTAGGTTAATATGACATGTTAATATTGATTTAATTAACTTTTTTTGAACTAATCATTCTGTTATGATTTTCACAAAAATCAATTACTAAATAGTGTCAAATATGACATAAAATAGTTTTTAAAACAAATATTATATTATTAATTGTTATTTTATTCCTAAAAATCTAAGGTTCTTCCAAATTACTTATATAAGGTTATATATATTAATAATAAACAACTTGGGGTTCTTTTGTATTGTTATAGTAAGTTTATTAACCTTATAGTGTAAGAACACAAGAAGACACTGTAAAAGTAAAATTATTTAACTTAATGTTAAATCTAAATGATAAGGTTAAAATAGGAACCTAAACTTCTCTAAATTCTATTGGATGAGAGGATTTCGACCCATCCACACCTTAGCTTTGAAATAAATCAATTTGGATCTATTTAAAATTGAATTTGACTTTATAATAAAATAATAGTTTTAGTTATTCCCAAGCTGCCCCTCTCCTCCCTTATAAAAGGGCACCTCCTCCCCCTCTTCCTCACACCACTTTGAGACTTCAAGCTCGGCCAAACCCTGCCAAATTCCCTTATCCACTTCCCTAGAAACATCCTAGAGATTATGGTCTTCCTCAAAGACCAATTTTAGTGCCCTAAAAGGAGATCTCAAAGAGGCACTTCAAAGAAGAGGTAATGTCTGTTACCGATTCTTTCAAGTTTATTTCTTCTTACACTTCTTCTTCTTAGGTTGTTTCATTATGAAGTAACAACATAAGTATCAATCATATACATATATGTTATTATAAGTATGAAACAACCCTATTTCACCATCTATCCATCCTACGGAAAACGAAATCACCGCGCGTGCGTACGTACGGAATACCGTCTCCACGTCGTGGTGTAATCTATTTTCCACCACCACCTTAATTGGATGGGTATAATGGTGTAAATAATAACTATATATGATTATTGTAAATTGATATTGATTATGATATAGTATACATACACTCCAATACAATTCCACGATCATGAGAACGATATCATCGCTCGTGCGTATGTACGGACTACTGTCTCCACGACACGATGAGATTCATTCTCCACGTTAACCATTCATGAATGATTATAAAGTATATATAATAAGTAATCATGAAATATATGACATAATAATGATACTAGATTTATGTGTATATATATGTATGTCAACTACTTAATTCCATTCAACTCAATAAGGAAACGAAAACAGCGTTCATGCGTACGTACGGCCTACCGTCTCCATGAACAGTGCATTTATTTCCATTTATTGATCTATTATATATATGTATATTATGAATATATATTATATATAAATCATGTTTTATATTCTGTAATTAAATAATCACGATCTAACTAATCATATGAATAATTACAAGTCAAAACACGGACAAAAAATGAAATGATTTTACCCAAAACACTCTTTAACATGGAATTTACAAAAGAAAGGGTAATAAGTGAACCATATATGATATCATAACAATGAGTATGATTCTGGAATAAGTCAATGACATTATTTAAATCATTATACAGGAGGTTCTGACACTTACGAAGCAAATCGGACCTAAGGTAAGGGAAAATATCACAATCTCATTTTTATCCGAGATTGTTTATACTTTGGTATTTAATGGGGTGTATTTTATCATCCAAATCCATGTTTGATCAATATATAATTTTATTTCCATACACCTACAATTGTTTAAATACAATTTTACCCTTTGGTGAGTTTTTAGTAAAATATATATGAAAGGAATCTTTTGTCATTTTTCGTACGAGGTACTTTTTGACTTTTCCGAAAAAAGTACGAGAAGAAAGTTTTTTTAACTTATACGACATGAATGTATTTTTAAAACATTATTTCCAAGAAGAATAATTTAAATTTTTTCATGTTTATTTTTAATCAACTTCTTTTAGTTTAGAATTGTAGGACATTTTAAGAAAGGAAAAGTGTTTTCGAAGTAGAAAGGATATTTTCCTCAAGAATAGAGTTCAAGTGTTTTATCAAAATTATTTTCCATCTAAGATAATGCATGGTTCTATTTCTATCCATATTATTACATTATGTTGTGATGGAATTATTTTTATGAATTCCTTTATCTTATATGAATTGTTTTATGATTTCATGATGTTTAAGAATCCCATTTTTATTACATGGGTTATGATATGATGTATGGTTTATGATTTTGTGGCACACATAAGAATGGTATCCTTATGATATGGGTGGAACCTATATCTCCCTCCAATGCATTGGGTAAAAATTTTATATCTCATGAGATAAACACGGCTGGAACGGTAGGTTATACCGGTTCAGTGAAACAGGACTGAAACGAGGAGTGATCTTGGTTCAGAATGGGACTTTGTCCACTAAGATAGTCTTCGAAATGAGTCTTGAATAATAAGAAATGATTCTCTATGATTATGTGTGTATGACACAAAGTTTCATGTTTTAAGTTATGATTATTGGGATTACATTTCACTACTATGATTTATCCCATGTTATGATATTATGATCTTTTTTGCAGGTTAATATTTCCAAAATGTTATGTTCTTATGAATATGATGTGATTGATATTTCCTTTGTTTACCCTTACTGAGCATTTGAGCTCACCCTTTTATGTTTTCTTTTCCCCAGGATATAAAGGAAGGTTTTAGGTAAAAAAAAGGGAAGATCTTTATGGGAGATGTTGAAGATCTTTCACCACTATTAGAAGATTATATTCCGAGTTTCCAAAGACACTAAACAATTACGATCCTTGTGTGTGTGTTTTTGTTATGTACTAAGTATTCCCCAAAAGTAATGTAATGTCCATGTACGTTAAGCTTTGGATCTCTACAGATCTCAAGGTGAAAAATATAATAAAGGAAAGAATATTAAATTTCATTCATGGTAAAAATTATATAAGAATCACTAATGGGAATGTCTTAATAATTTAAGAATTTTTTTCTATGGTAAAGGTGGACATCAATAAAAAAACATCTAAAGATAAAGATATGCCTCAAAATTTTGTAAATATGATATATCTCTAGGAATTATATCCCGATTCAACTAGATCATTTAAATTCTCTATGATATTTCTATTAGTATGTAATAATTAAAATTTTTATGAAGTAATCAATTTAAGGGAAAGAGAATATAGTGCCCTAATATTTACTATATATATTTCATTAAATAAATATATTTTGGTTTTTTTCATCACCCCTACTCATGGATGGTGAAAAGGATGTAATATATTAATTAATTTTGATTTTTATATATCAATTATTATTTTAAATGATAATTTATCACATCCATTAATCCTACCCCATTCATTGGGAAATGGAAATGTTAATCATGTTCACGTGTAGACTATTGCCTCCACGAATGATAAATTTAATTTTACATGACCCCCTTAGATGGATGATTCTAAAAACAAATTCAATTATGGGAAATTATAATGATTAATTGATTATTTATTTTTATGTTTATATTAACATTATATAAAATCATGCCTTTACTTATAAAATAATAATAACATGCTCTTATTTGGGTCATTTTTACCACTCATGTGAACAATATAGTAATTTTTATATCATTAACGATGAAGGAATATAATATAGTTATAATATAATGTAAAAAATATACTTAACATGTTTTAACAATTATAAAAATTCTTTATTTATATTTAATATAACTATTAATATATAACCTTTTGATTTTCAAATACAGTGAAACTAGTTCTTCATAATTTCCATTTTCAAAAACCATAAAACCAATTACTAAATAAAAATTGGATATAATGAGTAATAGAAAAAAATATTCTAGTACCTTGGATATTATATATAAATTATAATAAAATAGAATCGACAAAAACATTTAAAAATTATTAAGAAATAATAAATTAAAGTTTCTATGATTCTATGATGAAAATAAACCATAATCAATTATTATATGTTTAAATAATAATTATAAATAAATATTATAACTAAAAATATAAATGAAAATATAAATAAATAATGTTATAAAATATGTTATTAATATATTTATGTTTATTATAAATGACCATAATGAATGTTCAAGTAAGTGGGAAAACAAATTTAATGTTTCGTTATCTAAAAGTTTTTTTACGGAGACATAATTCTTATTGTGAACCCTGATATATTTTATTTTGTCTGATTAATACCTATTTAAAATAATAAACTATATTCATGTAATTCACGATGTTTGAATATTTATATCATATTATTTATTTAAATGGATTTTAATTGAAAAGATACCATTGTTGTGTGGGTTATTTGTCTTAATTTTCTATTCTAGGAGACAATTTCTATATTATGCACCACAATTTCATTTATATGGTTTATTCACTTCCCTATTTCAATCATTTATAATGAATATATTTCAATTCAATAAATTATAATTTCTATTTCATGGTTACCCTCATATGTTATTTTTATTCTTATTTTATCATTATCATAATTGTTTCTTCACCAATCAATATTTAAAATTGGGATTTATTGAGTGTTATTATATATAGGTATTTTTTTACTCATTATTTCTAAATTCCCAACAATTTTATTCTACTATACTATTCATAGTCTTCTACATGACTTCTCACTATTTTATTTTCCCACTGGATCATAGTTGACTTGTTTTAAGAGAAACAGACCCCACATCTTCTTTTCAGTTAGGTATCTTTCCATTCTTTTTTTCATATTCATTAGATTCATTTATAAATGTCCTTATATGTTCCCCATTAATTGATAATGTTAATTATATACTATATTGTATTTTTTTAAAAGTAGGACTAATTTTTTTTACTTTATCTGTATGGGTTTTCTTTATCAAATTGTGAAAAGTCTAATTTTTTTCATGCAAACACATATTTTATCCATTTTTTACTTTTTTTATAAAACATCATCTCTAAACATTAATTCTTTATAAAATAATTCTAATCCTTCTTCTTTTATAAAATATTTTTTTTTCTAAATAAATAGTATTAAAATATGAGAAGGGTATTTCTTATTTCCAAAGTGATTTTTCTAAAACTGTTAAAAAGAGTTTTTCATCCCAATCAACATATTTCAATATATTTTATTCTTAATCAAGGATATGATTCAAAATATAAAATTATAATTATTCCCTCATATAGATAATGAAATGTTATTCTCTATTAGTGGTGTGTTCTACCATTGCCTTTCTCTTTCCGACAATCCACTATGATTTGAAAGAACTTTTCTTCTAATTCATTTCCTTTGTGAATACAATCTGTTCTATTTATTTAGGAAAATGGTATTCATTATCCTCCAATGAAATATTCAATGATTTATATCTAATTAGAAAATGATGTGTGATTTTTTTCACATCTAAAATGGTGAACATATTTTGATTTTCTCACTATATAATGGTGGGAACCCTTGGATTTGATCACAGTGTGTTTTGATTCTTATGGATGTGCCATAATTTTATACATAATATTATGTATATGTTATTATCTCATTGTTAATTTTTATTAAATAATGTTTCCACACTACTTTTATAGATATATTATTTTATGTTATGTCATATACTATGAATCATGTCTTATGGAATATTTTTTTATTAGGAATTATTTTTGTATAGACATTTATTATACCCATATACTTATCTTATTCTCACTTATGACCATTGATTGTATTTTCTTATATGTACGCTTACTGAGTATCTGATCTCACCTCTTTATAATGATTCCATTTTCCAAGGTTTTGAATCATTTTAGTTTGTATTATGTGTATAGAAGAGTTTATTGTGTGGTGAATTTTTGAGAGTTGATAAAGATATGTTATGGATTAAACAATTTATTATATTGTGTAAAATTACTATAAATTGAAAAAGACATGTGTTTTGTTAGTCTATGATTTAATCTAATTATCTAAAACTCAATAACTAAAAAATTTAGGGAATGTATGTAAATAAATATTTACTTTAGGTCCTGTAATTTGGATTTTCATGTATGTGAGTCATCATATTATTAATCTATTTTATATCAAAATTAAATTATAAAAAATATCATATACATGAAATTTGTCTTAGTATTGAGAATATGATCCAATTTTGTTTAATTTTGTTGTGAAAATTCCAAATTTTTAATAATTTTTATGAAAATAATTTCTATTTACGAGAAAAAAAAGTAAAATAGTAATAAATAATTATAAAGAATATTTTAGGTAAAATAAATTACATATATATTTAACGGATTTTTTTGTCAAATCATGATGTGAAAAAAGAATTTTGTTGGACATATATGATGTATAAACTCTTCTCAACACTTGGATTTCACTATTTTAAAATGTTTCTTTAAATTTGTATTTTCATAAATGCATTATTATTCAAAAAAGTACCCTAATATATTAAAATTAAACTTATTATTCTACCATTTATATTTTAAGAGGTTACCCTAACCATTATGATAGTCATACAACCCCTCAACATCATATATATACCTTTTAAATCCTAAAATTATTATTAAATTATTTTTCTATTAGTATTAAATATTAAATTTAAAACATCAATCTCTTTTTCCTAGTATTTTACTACATTAGTACATGGATTATAGTATATATAGTATTTTTAGTGAACCATAATCCATTAAACACCCAAATTCGAATAAAATTATTTATATTTATGAATTGTTCTATTTTTTTCCTTCAAAAATATATAATTTATTTTACCTTTACTTATAAGGTATTGATAACTTAATAATATAAATTACATTTCATGATTTTACATATAAAAACTATTTATTTATTATGGAATGTCTTGGTTCCCTCATTATTCTATCATTGAAAAATTTATCACTAAAATTTTATATTTAACCTAAAAAAATAAATATATGATGATATTTCTCCCTTACAACATATTCTAGATAAAATGTATCTTATTTGGACATGAGATTTTCAACCTTTATTAATCATTTTATTACATCCAATAACACATTATATCATGTATAATTAATCTAGATCATATCATCTTCATACTTAATTTTAGGATCCAATTTAGATTTTTAACCAATTAGAATATGTTATGGGTCTATAATATACATTAACAATTTAGATAAATAGAAAACATCCATAAAAGTAGATACATTGGGAGGTAAATCCAACTAATATGAAATAGAAGAAATGTTCCATAAGATTTGAAATAGCCAAACATACCCAGGGAATAATTATATATATTTTTTCAAATATCACAACCCCCTTTTAAAGATATATTTTCTAATCTATTATTTCATTATAATGGGAATTCTGAAAATGAAAGTAAATTTTGGTAATTAAAAACCTTTGAAGTAAAAATTGGTAATTTTTTCCTCATAAACTATCTCAAAAAAAGTATGATCCCATCCTTGATTTTGGAATACATGTTTCTCTAAGTATGTGAATTTGGTTTTATTTAGTGACCAATTTATTTTTTAAGAATGCATACTTAATTAATTAATTAATTTATTTTTAAAGTAATGCATGATTTATTTTTATGAAATTCTTTCAAATTATTAATTATAATAGAATTATGAAATTTTGATGATGCCTCGGGTTTGGTGTTTTATTTTATAGGGATAAAGCCTCTTATTGGTTCCTGAAAATGATCAAATTCCTTCACGAAATTATATATATATATATATATATATTATTTAACAACTATATTACTCATTATCAGAAAAAATGAAAAGACCAAATAGATTAATCACTAGATATTAAAAAATTACATATGGTCACCCCATGTTAGGGTTCTCTGACAATCAATCCTAAATTTAAAAATGTCACTAATATACTATATTTTAGTGTAGTAATTGAATACTAATTTTTTTGGTAAATTTTTAGTTTAAAATGTATTTTTTAATAACTCTTCATATTTAATTATTTTCATCTAGTCACATAATGGGTTTTGGATGATTCCTCCACCATAATGTGTTCATAGTGGTACACTATTATCAATGAGTAAGGATGAAATTTATTGATTAGTTGTTGGTAGAATCCAACCAATTATCCATTTGTTTTGAAACAAATCAATACAACATGTCATAGTGGTTCAGTAAAGAGATTCATAGTTCTTTTATGACATGTAGCATACATAATATAGAAGGAAGTGTGCATGGTGTCAGTATTTTCATGGGGTAGAAACGAGAGTACTATGGGGGTTGTCAGAAATGGTGGATAGAGGATAGTGGAAACTATTTGTTTACTAGAAAGAAAATATGTCAAGTGAAAGAGGTGGAGGTAGTTTTATTTTTTAATATAACACCCTATACCTATACACCTGAATCTAATGATAAATTCATATACTTTACATTAAATCTTGATACCAAATTATGGGACCCAAATTTTATATTCTATAACTATTTTTAAAAAAAATATTCATACATTAAACATACATAAGTTCTTTTAAGTTTAGAGTTTTATATAGTTTGTATAAACTCCGTCAAATTCAAACACATATCTTCCTCATCTAGTGGATATTTTTTTCACTATGCCCATATTTTTATATTCCATATTATGTATTCAAAATATCCCAAAACATTCTCCACACACAATAATATTCTATAAATATGATTCATATAATTATTTTTCCTAACTTGGGGTAAAAAAATAAAAGGGTGAGCTCAAGTGCTCAGTAAAGGATTGTGTACAACGACAGCTATCATGAATACATAAGGAATAAGAAATATGAAATATATAAAAAATATTCAAATATTCCACATATAAAATATCATAAAAGGGTAATATATCCATGGATAATATATCATCATATAGAATATCATGGATAACAATCAAAGTTACATTAATAACTACCTGAACATGAAAAATAGATTACATACCAATCTTCCATTCCCATTACCCATATGAGAGAACATAAAAACCTAAAAATAATTATACATAGTTTAAAGGGACTCAATAAATCTATATTATATAAAAAATAACTAGAAAATACTATTATAGACCAATTTGAAAAAAAAAATTAAAACTAGAACATGAATTAAAAATATTATGAAAATAAAATAACATTACAGTATGCGGGAACATAAAAAACAGCATACATAACAATATGAAATACCTCATTCTAGATTATATTATAGATTAAAAACCAATAACATTAAAACCATATTAATATTTAATAACTATAATAATATTAAAATAAATTTATATACCAATATACACTTCCCCATGATCTTGATTAATCTGAGACAAAAAAATTGTTAATTTTCCACTGTAATGGTTTGAAAATAATTATTCAAATAAAATATACATAAGATGATGATTTAATAAAAATAAATATACTTATTATATTAACCTACCCCTATATTCATCAATTATAGTTTCATAAAATAACACTACATTAAAAATTATATCATGCATCCACTCTTATCATTTGTAAAGAGACAAAATTTTATAAAAATTAATATAATGCAATGTGGTTCTGTAAAAAATAGATAACCATGATGTGTTAGTTTTGAAAAACTATTTTTATTATTCCCACTATCATATTGACCATATCGATTTTTTAGTAAGCTAATACATAACTAAATCCAAAATGGAATATGAAAATGGTTATAAATAAAAACAAATCAAATATTATCACGAATTAATCATTTTTCCATCTATGTGATATGAAATCATTTAAAATAAGTTATATAAATGAATTTATTAAATAGGAGTTGAATATATTTTAGTAATTGGGTAATATATTATCGTTTAGGAATCATCTAATGACCATTTCAAATGTAAAATTAAAACTAACATCATTCTATCAATTTTAATAAGCAATTTCAAGAATGATCTTATCAAATAAAGATACATCCTCCAATGGGATGAAATGTTTTTTAGGAAATATATAATTAAGTGATAAAAAAAAACAATGAAGACAGAACCTATGTATAGGATTAAAAAAAGGCTCAGTAGAAGTGGAATATATAACACTAATATGTTTAAAATACTAAATCAAAACTTCTACTATTTTTTGATAAAAAAGAAAAACCACAGAAGGGGATATTTAAAAAAAATTCATTACTATCATGACCCTCATCTTTATCAATAATTAATTGATTTTTTTTATAATTATACATTTTTAAAACTAAAATAAACAAACTTATTGTTTGCATATATTTATTTTACCAAATTTACGTAATAACATTAATTTTATCTTTTAGGAAAGATGAAAATTATAGGATTATAAACATAATATAAAAATTATACTTTTTAAAACCCTAACCAAAAGTGATCAGAAATTTGGTTCATTCCATCCTCTATATATCTGAATATTGAGCAATAGAAATATAGGACATTGAATATGGAATGATACACATATATAATAATAAATACAATTCATTATGTCAAGATATTTTAATGAGTGAACAAAATCATTTTCTCAGTATATAAAATAATAATTATAGATGGTAAATTAAAAGTATAAATTGTATGTATCCAAATGAGTAAGTTAATATTTCTGAATGTTGACCTAGAAATCTTTTTCACTTTGAAACTATGAATTTGTAGTGATAAACCTAATTTCAATCATATTTATACATAATAATATGAGATGAATTACATGAATTGTATGGTTCCCTGCTATTGTAATAACCTATAACTAAATAAATGAATTATGAACATTAATTGTGAAAGTCAAAAAAATAGAAATTTCTATATAAATAATTTAATTCACATGCACTATGGTGAAAAGACCATGGTCCCTTAGGATTCCTTATCAAGTGTTTCTACATATCAAACATATATTTAAACTATGGACTATAAAACTACGACAAAAATTGTAGCTACATGAGGAAATACAAGGAAACACTTAAGTGAAACTACGAAAAATCAAAGCATCAAAAAAACCTAAGAAACCATTCCCATCATAGATTACAAAATATGGAGAAAAATGGCATGGAGGTAAAATACCATATAAATATTCAACTATACCTAAATTATAAAAAATAAAAATGGGTTCATACACATGCCTCATAATTGGATTTATCTAAGTTAAACCATATTAGGTGGAAATAATTGTTCCCTAAAGAGGGTGAAAAGTTAAAACATTGGTAACAGGTTATAGAATTGTGGTTAAAGAAAGGTTTTAACATACAATCTAAGATATCAAAATAATAAATCAAAATTTCCCCATGGTAACGTGAATTGTAGATTATAGACACTAATGAAAGACTCAGTGAATGACATGCTCATAGAAAAATAAATTCATTAATACATGGATACAATTTTTTTTGTCACCCAGGGGAGGGTGGCTCAAAATAATAGAGGTGAGGAATTATCACCCAGATACACCAAGTCTAGAGTGATAGAGAGGCTCTAAGAAAATTAGAATTTTGTGGTGAGGAGTGTGTGGGGATATTGAACTCGACGAGATTTTTCTAGATCCCCTATCTAGAGTCAATCATTCAGGATTCTTCTTCTAGTGGTTTTATCATACAAAAACCCAAAATTTTTTATAAATTATTTTAAGTGACCAAATATATTAATCTCTATTTATTAAAAAATTTAACTCTAAAAAATGAGTTTCTTCTATATATTTTTAGTAAAAAAAACAATATTTCAATACATAAGCTAATGGATTTTTCCAAAGAAATTTATCCTAAAATTAATTAAATGATACATAAATTATATAGTTTATAAGAAATATATGTTCAACTTTTTATAAAATAATTATCTTTTTTGACATAATGATAATTTTTTAAAAGATGTCAATATTTTTATGATATAATGTTTTCCAAATTTTAGCCTATATTTTTTTAATCATGTTTATTTATTTTTACTTCATTAAAGAAAAAATATTCCTACTAATTTTTTTAAAAAATTATTGTAAAGGTAATAAAAATATTGATAATTGTTTTTAATAAAAATATAATTATTTTTAATAAAAAATGTTTATATTAAATTTACAAAGAAATTAATTTAAATATAATAATTAAATTATCATGTATAGAGAGAGTATTAAACATATATGTAAATTTATCTTATATAATAAGGATTAAAATTATTTTTAAAAAAAATTGATATAATCTTTATTAAATGAAAAAATTGAAAAATGTAAAAACTAACAATATTTAATTGAAATTGAATTTTGAAATTTATTAATGAGATATTCTTAACAAAATTTTAAAAAATTAATATTGGTTTTGGTCATAATAATATTAATATACAAATAATTTGGGTTCTCTTAATTTGTTAATTATAAAACCATTTTGGTTACTAAATATATTATTATAAAATTTTAATTTTAAGAAAAATATTTTTTTTCTAATAGTTATTATTAATAATTTATTCATGTGTTATTATAAAAAATGTGAGGATTAGTTTGATAAAAAAATATCTAATCGTTGGAAAAAGAATTATGGGTATTGAATGATAAATAACTATATATATGTCTATTTTTAAAATAAGTTTTAGTACATAAAATTAATACTAATAAACCATAATTTATTTCATAATTGATCATTTTTAACAATATATATTAGCTATTAATAAATTTTTATTGGTATAAATTACTTTTCTTTGTATTGATATACAAATATTTATTTTTACACTTTTGTAAAGAAGTACAAAATAACATGTTTAGAAAAAGTTAAAATGATTCCGTTTATATTTTTTAATATAAAGAAAATTATAAAAAATTACTTTTATAAATTATTTATGTATAAAATTAAAATTACTAAGAACAAAATAAATAATATGTACGTGGAAGAGAAAATTTCACGACAAAAAGGAAAAATAAGGTCAAAATATTTTATAAACATTCTCTCTATATGTTTGAGTAAAAAAGAGATAAAATTGGTAATAATAATTTAGATCCTTGAAAATAAAAATAATAGAATAAAATAGTATAGATTTATTAAGTAAAGAGTCCCAATAAAATATTCAATCATAAGAAATCCTTAATAAAAGTTACATTGAAACATAAACCCGTAAGGTATTGGTAATTTTTGAATACATAGCCATTGAAAGTAATTACATGACATGGTTCCATAAGTACCTTTAATTACATAAATTATTATGTAAAAATATATTTATTGGGAATTAATTACAAAATATAAAAGAAAACTTTTCATGAAATATAAAACATTTCTCAATGAATCAAATTTGAGAACAAGAACACTTATAGATATTACAACAAATAAATCAAGACAATTGGAAAGAGTTGAATTAAAAAGGATAATTAATTAACAATATTAAAATATGAATGATTATATAATATTTTAAATATCCTTCATATAAATAATATAATATAAATACATTTGGAATTCAAAACATGTATCGAAAAAGGAATATCTAGAAGAGAAACCCTTACCTTTGATCCATTCTTGGTCGGCTGTTCTCCAAAATCTTGAATAATAAATTTATTTTTATTATTCATATTTATCATATCCATATATATATTTATATATTCTAGTATATCATTTATTCAAAACTCATTTTAAACATTTACCCAAAATTCTATTTTAAAATCAATTTTTAATTTTTTAACTATTCCACTTCTTGTGCATGTTTTGATTTGGAGGTCTTATCCCTTTCATGATGATTATTTTTTAATCATATAAATAGTTTTAAATATTTAATAATTATAATTTATATATATTCAATATAACCTTTTAACCATCCATGTAAGGTGGTCATTAAAAATGAATTACATTTCTTCGTCGAGGTGGTAGTCCATACATACGCACAAGTGACGTTTTCATTTTATAACTTATTGGAGGATAAGAACATAGATATTTTTTTATCTTTATAGAACCATAATTTTTTCATAAATATCATATATATTTATAAAATCCATAATTATAACCATCTATGTGATGAGGTTGTGAAAAATAAAATGCATCACTTCCTGAGGATGGTAGTCTATTTGTACGCATGAGTGATGTTTTCATTTTTCATTATATGGGAAAAATAAGGAAATTGGTTAAAAAATTAATATAACAACACTAAATTATATTATAGATTCTTATTTCATTATTTTAAATTGGGTATATAATATTTATATAAAGTGTACGAATAAATAAACTTGAAATATATCGGTAATAATATTTACCTCTCATTCAGGTATGCTCCTTTTGATTGAACATTAGTCCTTTGGAGTAGAGGTTTATTATCACAAATAAGGATTGGGAATGTGGAATGGTATTATACATGGGGATTTTTATATATTTTTGAGATAAAAATTAACTTATATGTTCTTTTTAAAGAGTTAGATTAAGTTCCTTTTTATATAAAAAATCAATTTCATTTTCATAAATAATTACTCTATAAGTGCCAATAGTTTAATATAAAAAATAACAAGTGATTAAAAATGTAATTTAGGTACTTTTTAGACCATGTTACTATTATTTTTAATCAATATATTTTTTTAGTTTTTTAATTAAATTCATAAAACATTATTCAACATTGGATATCTTTAAAGTGATTTTTGGAAATATTCATAAAATTTGACATTAAAGACATCATGATAAAAATAGAGATTAAATTTGAATATATAAAACAACATATATATTTCTTTTTTATCCAAAAAATCATTAAATTATCTTTAATATAAAAAAAATCACTTTTAAAAATTTAAAAACTTTTTATTTTAATATTTCACCCACTTTCACAAGCGTTGGATCAACGATACGTATGAATTCTAAGCAATTGTACCATCATAAAAAAATTACTATAAAAAATTAACTTATTAATAATAAAAATAAAATTTATAGTCATTCATAACATCTTTTTATTCTTGTGAAAACATATAATATTTAATAATAGAAAGACAATGAAAGTTTTTACCTATTCAATTCCTAAAATAATACAATGGTTCTTTTCAATGTAAAATTGAACCAAATTTATATATTTTTGAATATAGGATGATATTAGTCTAAATATTATTTTAAAATGAATCAATTTCATGGGTTTAAGTAAATTTGAGACATTATCTCATAGTCCTAACCATGTTTTACCCATTTCCCATTTTTCCACGGCGTAAACCTTTTCCATTGTTACTATTCATGATGACCAAAAATGAGATTTCTATATTAAAAACAATGAAAATGTTTATTAATAATATGGTTAAAATTTTATAAGATTCAATTTTTATATGGTTAAAATTTTCATTGAATATAATTTCATAAAACTAAATGAAAACCATTTTTTGAAAAAAAATATCCCTTCTAAGCATAAAAGTATTTTTACACCAAATTAATATATAATATTCATTCCAATTAAATTAATTGTATTTTTAAATAGAATTATACTTATTTAATATAAATTGAAACCAAAATAGAAGGGGAATTTATTATAACTTGATTAAAAGAGTACCAAAAAATGTTTTCAAATAAGTAAAAACATTACATAGACTTCAAAAATTCCAAATAATGGTTTCTATCATCAAAAATATGTTTTTAAATAAATTATATATATATATATATGGTTTATCAAAAAATTTATCCTAAACATATAATTCCTTTTTTATTTAAATAAAGTGTAATTATATTTAAAATAAGTATTTTTCACCAGTCACCCATAAATCAATAATTTTGGTAAAATCAAAACAATTAACCTTAATATATTTTTTCTATAATAAAAGAAAAATGAAATCCTTTTTATAAAATTAAATTCATAAAATATAAAATTTTTCTTTGAAAATCGAATAAAAAATATACAACAAATATGATATTGTAGAAAAATTCCCCTGTTTAAAAATTAGTTATTCTATATATTATATTATATCATTATAGTCAATAAAAAACGAACACTTATTTACAATGAATTAATAAATAAAATTTTTAATAGAAGAAAATTTATATAAATATTTAATAGTTTGGTTACTCATATTTATAAATACCAATCCAACATCTTGGATATAATTGTCATATTTACGTATTAATATAATCCCCCAACCTTAAACATTACATGATATTTAGTTTTAGTTAACAAATTACTTTCTTTAACATTGTAAATCTTTTCAGATTTAGAGTTTTAGATAATTATCCCATAACTCATACATAGAAAAACTATAAAATACAATGTGGAAACTTCAAAATAGTATCCATTTTTTCACAATATAAAAACTTTTAAAAATAAATCATGATATCTTTTATGAAAACACTTCATTAAAATAAACTTGACATCTTCCAATACCTTAATCATCCTTAAATACTATGAAAAATATTTAAAAAAATGGGATGAGAATTAAAAACATAGTAAAGTGTATAAAAATTAGAAAACTGTTAGTTTAATAATAAACATAAAACTTATAAAAAAAACCTTTATTGAAAACATAACATTTTACCCAAAGAGTGAAATATCAATCTTTAATAAATATGATTTATTTTACCTTTTAAAAAAATGATTTCAATGAAAAATATTTATCAAACAATGAAATTTTTTGTAGGTACCTTAGGAAATCATCAAATTTAACTCTTATAGAACTCTTATAGATTAGAATAACCATATATGTAACTTCTTCAGAGAATATAATCATTAAACAATGAATTGGAGTGCTATATGGGTGCACCCATAATTGAATTTATAATGGTATCAACTGGTGCTATATGGGTGGACCCATAATTTATAATTTCCAAAAACCCCTAAATGAAATAAAATATTTCATCATTTGATAAACTCTTTTAAACCCACATTAAAATCATTTTTAGATATTAAGATATCATTTTCTTTATAAAATCCCATTTCTAATAACAAATAACCTTTTTTTAAAAACCATTTCAAAAACCAAAATACCAAAAAAAAGAAATAAAAAATTTCATTTAAGAAAAAATGAAATCTTGAAAGGGTATCCAAAAAATAAAATAATGTCTATGATGGCAGAAAAGTCATTATCGTTGGGTACATTAAGTATAAAACATTTCTTTTGTGGTTTGTCAAAACGTTTTGTATAAAAAATGTAAAAATATTAATTTTTTAAAAAATTTCAATGAAATTAAAAATATGCCTAAAATGTTATTTATAAAACTTTTATCTCTATATAAATAAATGTGTAAAATAATATCAAGAATATTGACATGGAGAAAATATTTTGGAATTAAATCTTTAAACATTCAAAATGCCTTATACCAATTTGAACATTTAAATCATAAGTCCGATGAAATATTAATCTTTAAAAAACATTAAATAACATAGGAATAGATAACATATGGATATAAAAAGTAAAATTGGATGTATATAAACATTATAAAAAAATAAAGGTGCATATCATCATGAAATTCTTTAATGAAATGAGATTAAGACAAAATCCATTTCCTTGAGTCTGACATGTCACATGTTTCCTTATCTTCCTTAATAATAAACTTATGTTAATTATATAATTTATTCATAACCCTTTTCAAGTTTATCATTACTTTTATTTCAATTATTACAATTTTGTAAACTTCTACTTAAATAATTATGTTTACATTGGGTGTTTTGACCATATTCAGTTTATGTGTCAAAAACGATTTTGGTATGTCAACTATGATCAATGGAATCATTATATAAAAATACCCAGAATAATAATCATGAAATAATAATCGTATTTATACATCAATTATTTTTTTATAAATCATAATGAATTATAATTGGAAAAAATTAACCAGCATTACAATCATGGAGACGGTATTCCGTATGTTCGCTTGTGTAACGTTCTCTTTTTTCAACGATAATTATGGGAAGTGGGTAAGTAACATTAATATTTCCATAATGAAAATTATTTAATAAATAAAATTACATTTATTCATATATACTTATATATATAATTCTTGTGATGTAAAAGAAATCACATTGTGTTGAGGAGGCTTTAGTCCACATGTCCGCGAACGACGATACCACCTTTTCAATGCGTGAATGGGTGTAAAATAAAATGATATATTAAATTTCAATAAAGGTAAATATTTCATGAATATAATATATATGATATTTTTGTAAAATATTTTTAATTAAACTCATCCTTAATACATTCCATGTAATGGGTGAATATATCACATCGCTTTGAGGAGGTGGTAGTCCACACATCCAAAAATGATGATATTTCATTTACACAAAAGGGAAAGAATGAAGGAAAGTGTTATATAACAACTAATTATGTATGAAGACTGTCTAATCTGAGGTGTTTAAAGAATAATAATTTTTTATATGTACTAATATTTATGAATAATATTTTAATTTTATGGTAAATATGACACGTTTTCTGATAGCGTACTCGATACGCAACAACGGGTTTCTCTAAAATCTTATGTTGCACAAAACATTGAGTTATGCCAAAAAATAATATAATAATATTATTACATTAAATGGTATTTAATACCAAGCTATTGTATTGGTGAGAATGAATATAACAAACTACAATTAGATTATACATGTTTTTTAAATGTTTCTAAATTTATCCAATAAAATTTAGAGTCATAAAATGAGAATGAATCCCATTTTAAGCATAAAATACTCTAATATTTTTAAAAGGTAGTTTTATCACCTTTTGACGGTGAACTATTTTTAAATCTAGTTTTTGTTACTTTTAAATTTTTTACTTGAAAAAATTAACTTCTTCTATAAAAGTGGGACATCAAAATTTACTTTGGTTTAATTTTTGGTACTTTTCTAATGAAATTCATATTTTAATGAATAGTGAAATATACTACATTTTAATTCAAAATTTTCTTTTAATTTAATTTATTTATATTCTTAGATTATATTTTTAATTGGTTTTAAGTATAATTATATTGATTTTATCATTTAATCCAATTTTGGTCCTTGGAAGTAATTTTACTGTAAGATTGGACATAAACACATTCCAATCTTTTGATCATTTTTATTTCTTAAAAACACGATTTTTAGTTTTGGTAATGGTAATTAATTTTAAATTAATTTATGAAAATTATGTGTTTTGAATTTGGAAAAACGGATTCCATATTTTAAATCAGAAGGTCCAAATTTTGTAAATAGGTACCATTTATTTTAGGACATTATGAATAGTAACTTTATCAATTATTTTTATTTACCATGGTTAAAGGGTAAATTAGGTAAATAAGAGTAAGAAATAATATTATAATAATAGAAAACTACTATTAAATGTGTCCTAATACAATTGGATGAGATATTTATGAACATTACCATCCTTGTGTTGAACTTTTGGTATTTTGGAGCCACTTGGGTGTGAAAAGACGTTTTATAATTTTTAATTTAAAGAAAAGGGGAATAGAATATAAACATGTATCTTTTACTAAAACAATTTTAACAAAGGGTTATATAACTGATCTATTTAAATATAAATAGTAATTATAAATCTAAAAATATTTCCTACATCATGGTAGTTTAATTATAATATTTATACATTCAATAAATAAATTTATTTATGACACAATGATGATACAATGATTACCTTATCAATTAAAGATTCAAATAAATGATATTATAAATATTAAAATAAATGTAATTTGAATATTTTTATATCATACATGAATTTTTTGGATGACATTGACATATTATCTTTGATTTAATTCATTTTTTTTAAGTAATAAAGTTTTTATGAATTTAAAATAAAATCAAATACTAAATATTGTCAAAATTGACATATACGAGTTTAAAAAAAATACTATTCTATTAAATGATATAATAGTACTAAAAATATAAGATTTGTCCAATTTAATTATAAAATATTACAAATTTCATTAATTAATCACTTTCGGTTCTATTGGAATTTTATAGTAACAATAGTAACCATATATTATGAAAATACAAGAAAACATGATTAGAGTTAATGTTATTAACTAGGGGTTAAAGCTAAAAGACATGGTTAATTTTAGGACATAAACTTATATAAGACCTATTGGTTAAGATTATTTCGACCCATACTCATCTTATATTAAACTTATATCACTTTGGAGATATTATAATTTGAAAATAGATTTTTAATAAAATAATATTTCAAGACTTTTCTAAAGTGCCCCTCCTCTATCTTATAAAAGGAAAACACCTCTACTAATTTAATCACAGCTATAATGCCCCTTGGATCATACATATTTTACTCAAATAATCTCCCAAAATCCCTCCTCTCCTCCTTGAATCCTTACCATGGGAAGAAGAAAATTCTAGAAAGCCTTTTGGCTCCAATCAAAATAAGTTAACCGATTTAGAGGTAACCTCTTCACTCATGTTCCATTACTTTATTTTCTTTCTTCAATCCCTAATATCTTTTTATTATTTGATTAAATATAACCCCAGTATCATAAATATAGTAGGATGTTGTTATAATAAGGCATCAAACAATACTTTCACACACCTCCATCTAATGGATACAAATATACTGTTTCTGTGTACGACGAACAACTGGATCATGATACGATATTTATTCAATTTTATCCTACCTCCTCTTATGGTGGAAATTATGATAAAAATATATTTATTTATTATATATATTATATTTATATTGTCTCCATTATTCTGTAATTTTTATTTACAACATTATTTTATGCTTTCCTTGATGTGTAAATGCGATAATTTCATTTGAGGAAGTGTGGACTACCGCCCCCTCAAAGAGATACGAATCGTTCATGATATACATGGAATGTATAAAGGACCGTTTTATTAATCCTATTATACATAAATGAAATTAATATAATACTAGTATTATAATATACATTTATATCATTTTACACTTATTCTTTTAATTTTAAAAATAAAGGAATGTAGTGTTCATGCGTACGTACGACCTACCGTCTCCATGAACAGTATATTTCATTTTTATCTCAAAATGTTATGGACTACTATAAATACAATTTTTTGGATACATATGATATTTAAATCATTAATATCATTATATATATGATGGAATTTTTACTACATGGACAATTTACCTTAAAAACAAGTTCATTCTTGACTCATGTACCAAATATCTACAAAAATGACCGATATGAACATAAATAATTATTTGATTATTCCAAAAAGGTAATAAGTGATAAAAAAGGAAAAATATTATTGAAAAAGGTTCTAAAACAAGTATAAATTAACTTAAGTTTATTATTATATAATAACAAGGAACATAAGTGACAATTTGGACTCGAGGTAGGGGACTTCAACTCAATCTTCATTCATTGTGGCATATTTCAATTTCTATATGAATTTATTTATATGGTATCTAATCAACCCCTTTTACTTTTAATTTAAATAAATTTTTTTGCAAGGTAATATTTTTCTAAGAAGTTTATTACTATAAAACAAAAAAATGTTTCTTTTTAATGTATGCAGCAACAATGCCCTTTCTACCACCACGAGAATTGTTTGATATTTGGATTCCTCTAAAATCTGTAATGTTTTTAAAAAGAAAACAAAATACCATATTAATTTTTAGTGTATTTTGGCATTGAAAATGGTTTTGGGAATATATTGATTATTTTTATATCTTGTGATTGCATCTTGGAAATGTTCTCTTTCTTTTATGCTTGTTTTATGTGTTATGATTATGTTATGGTTCTTGGGAATTGTTTACATATATGAGGGTTTTACGTGATAAAATGAGGGTGGGTGAGCCCATGATAGATCTCCAATGCTTTTCATAATGTGACAAAGGTAAATTTTAGGACTTCTCTTTAGAGATTTAGAGAATATTCTATGATGGGTATTCTAAATGTAACTATGAAGGTTAATCCTTATGTAGCTGTGAAATCTACAATGTAAGTATGTTATGGATGCAATAAGTTAACTTTATTATTTATGAATTTTATGAGTTTTTCATAAATTTTATAATTTCATGAGGTATATTAAAGAGCTTATGTTTTATGATTGAAAAGTATGATTTCATTGAATTGTATGTATTCATGGACTAATGTTTTCTTTCCTTATTTTGTAAACCTTACTATGATTTTTATTCTCATTGAAAGTTTCTGAAATGTTTTCATGAGGTGTAAAAAAGGGTAAGATAATGTAAGAATTCAAAAATATTTTTATCAATAAAATAATTCTCTTTTATGGAGTTTTATTGTTGTGAAAAAATGGATAGAGTAGAAGTGTATAATTTGTAATATTTAAGAAGTAATGCAATAGTTGTGTCCTAATTATCTAGAACTATAAATTTGAAAAGATCCTCAATGTTAATTAATGTAAAATTATTTATTGATCTCAAGATTAAGTAATGTTTTAAGGATAGACCCTTATAATTGGTATCAGAGGTTGTTTTAGATAAAACTAGGAGTTAGGATATTGTTAAATGAATATTCATAAATTATTTTTACTTTATCATATGATTGAAATTATATAGCATTTGAATATTACCATGTTGCTTCATCTAAGATATGTCTATGTTCAGAATGGTTTTTTGTAGAGGAAACACAGTTGATATTATGGTATGACATCAAGCGGAAAAAACCCTACCAAATCAGAAACTGGAAATGGTCAGAATTAGAACATAATAGTCTGTTGTATGATTTTATAGTTGAATCATGCTATAAAAGGTGGTGGTATCCATGCACGAGATCATCCAGATCAACCACAAAGGAACATGTTGGTAGTGGATAATTTCACAAGGAAACATCCCCCATAATTTAGGGGATCATCTGACCCTATGCTAAAAGAAGCTTGAATTAAAGCACTAGAAGATATTTTTGATGTCATGGGGTATTTATAATATCAAAAGGATAGTCTCTCTATTTAATATTTTAAAGGTGAATCCAATCAATGGTGGTTTATGGTTAAAAATATCAAGGATATTTAGGATATTGATGCTATAGTTTGAGATGAATTCAAACGTATGTTCCATGATAAATATTTTCCTAAGGCGGTTCTACTTAGTATGGAAAAGAATTATTGGTATTGAGGTAGGATGATGACTTAGTGGCTACTTATGAAGCAAAATTCACTCGAATGGCAAGGTATGCTCCAAATTTTATATGGGATCTTGAGAGTAAAATCATATGTTTTTAATTAGGATTAAAGACAATGTATCGAATGGAATTAGAATATCATGAGTTAAAAAGTTATGAAAAACTTGTTCGATGTGCATAGAATATGGAAATGGAGTTTTTTGATGATCAATTATCCATTTACAAACAAAAAAATTAGAGGTCGAGGTGGCATACGAAAGGGAAGAACTCTTCATAAAAGTATGATGGTAAGAAACATAAGTTTAGAGTTTGTGAAAATTGTGGTAAAAAGAACAATGAGGAATGCCTTTTGAATTCTAGTGAGTGCTTCTGATGTGGTAAAATGGGACAGAAGGCTCATAATTGCACTGAAAAAGATCAAGGTAGTGGTAAGGTAAAATCCGATTTATAGTCAATAAGATGTTTTAAGTGAAATGAATTGGGTCATTATGAAAATGAGTGTCTGATGAAGAACTCAAATGATGAAATCAATTAGACTAAAAGTAGAAAGGGGTGGTGAAATCCTTTTCAACTAATTCAACAGATGTTGGGACATCAAATGATGTAGTATCAGGTAAATTGGTTGTTTATTCATATTATACCAATGTGTTGTTTGATTCCAGTTTTATACATTCTTTAATTTTTGATAAATTTTCTAATAAATTGGGAATTCCATATAAAGATATGAATCCTAAAATTGCGGTAAGAAAACTTGGATAAAATTTTGATACAAAAAGAAATTATAAGATCCGTCCAGTACTTGTGTGCGGAAGAATCCACCGATAAACCCTATTTTTTTCTTCAAGTAGAGTTTGATGTTATTTTGGGAATGTATTGGATTTTTTTATCATGATAATATTGACTACAGAGCTAAAGAGGTTTCTTTTCAAAAGGAATTTCAGTTTTTTTACAAGAATGAACCCTTAATTTTGATAACATATCCAGAATATGAGAAACTAGTAAAAGAAGGAAATAAATGTTACCTTTCACATATTGATGAAAAAGGAACTATTCAGATTAATGATGTGCCAGTGGTAAAAGAGTTTCTTGATGTTTTTCTTGATGAGTTTCCTAGTATAATACCAAATTAGAATGTTGAATTTACTCTTTACTTGGTTCCTGATGCTAATAAAATTTCAAAACCCCCTTATCGAATGGCTCAAATTGAACTTTTAGAGTTAAAGAATAAATTATTGGATTTATTATATAAAAGTTTTATTAGACCTATAAAATCACCATAGGGTGATCCTACCTTGTTTTTGAAAAATAAATATGGTTCAATGATACTTTTCATTGACTATAGAGCCTTGAATAACATCACTATTAAGAACAAGTATCCTTTGCCTCATATCAATGATTTATTTGATTAGCTCTAGGGAGATCAATATTTTTCAAAGAATGAATTGAGGTTGGGGTACCATAAGTTGAAAGTAAAGGAAGAATACATTCCAAAGACCAAGTTTTTTTTCTAGATATGTCCATTATGAGTGTGTATTTATGTCTTTTGGGTTAACCAATTCACCTGCAATATTCATTGATCATATGAATACAGTTTTCTGTGAGTTCTTGGATAAGTTTTTGGTTGCGTTTATTGATGACATTTTGGTATATTATAAAAGTAAATAAAATCATGAAAGCCATTTAAGGGTTGTCTTGAAAAACATAAAAGAAAAGAAACTATATGGGAAATTTAATAATTATGAGTTTTTGTTACGACAAACTTCATTCATTGGTCACATTGTTTCTAAATATTGCATAACTGTTGATACTACTGAAATAAAAGTTGTTGAAGAATGGTTAAGACCCACAAAAAAACTGAGATTTGTAGTTTTCTTGGTTTACCAGGTTATTACTAGAGGTATGTTGAAAATGTTTCATGGTTATCTATCCCAATGACTAAGTAAACTCGAATAGTAGTTATTTCCATCTGGAAAAAAGAATGCGATGAATATTTTCAGGGATAGAAAAAAGATTAGCGAATGCTCTACTTTTGGAACAGCCTTCCAGAAATGGTGAATTTGTTATCTATAATGATGTTTTATTGAAATGAATTTATTTTTTTTCTAATTCAGAATGATCAGGTAATTTCTTATGCTTCTTGTTAGTTGAAAACTCATGAGTTAAATTACCCTACACATGATTTGGATTTATCTGTTATTGTTTTTGATTTCAAAAATTTGAGGCATTATCTGTATGGTGTGAAGTGTGAAATATATACTAATTACAAAATTGTAAAATATATATTCACTCAGAAATAATTAAACATGTGATAGAGGAGATGGCTGGAATTAATCAATGATTATGACTGCATGATTCATTACCATCCAAGAAAGCCAAATAAAGTGTCTGATGCTTTGAGTCAAAAGAGAAATGATATATTAACCATAATATGTTTGAAATGATATTGTTTGGTTTTTTATTTGATGAAATTTGGATTGGAAGTTTTTGGTGAAGGAAATAACTCTATTTCATTTTAGGTGGATGTGAAATCATCTATATCAGACAGAATTAAGAAATCAAGGAAAGAATGTAGTGAGTTACAGAAAAATATAGAATTGGTTTAGAAGGGTAAGTTACCAGGATTTATCATTAAAAAATAATATGTTTTGAGTTTTACAAAGATATTATATGTGCCTTATATTTCATATTTTAAGAAATAGTTATTATACGAAGGTCATAGTTCTCTATTCTCAGTTTATCCTAGCAGTACTATGATGTATAGATATCTTCAAGAGTATTATTAGTGGGATGGAATAAAAAGAGATATTGTTGACCTTACCCAGAGATGTTTGATTTTTCAATAGGTTAAAGCTATAAAACAATTACCAAAATGGATTCTTCAGCCTTTTCTAGTTCCAGAGTGGAAATTAGAAAACATGTCCATGGATTTCATAGTGGGATTACCGAAGACATCCCTAGGTAACAATGAAATCTGGGTCATTATTGATCAATTGACTAGATCTGATCATTTTCATTCTGTCTGAGATAATTTTTCTCTAGATCAAATTTCTCAATTTCATATTAATGAAATAGTCAGGTTATATGGAGTTCCCCTCTAAATTGTATTTTATCTTGATCTCAGGTTCACTTCTAACTTTTGGAAGGGCATTCAGAAGTCATTGGGTACTGAATTAAATTTTAGTACAACTTTTCATCTACAATTAGATAGACAGCCAGAATGAACAATTCAGACATAGGAAGATATGATATTTATTTATTAAATGAATTACTAGGGATTTTGGGACCAAAATCTTTCTCTGCTTGAGTTTTATTATAATATCAGCTTTCATTCTGATATACAGATGAAACCATTTGAAGCATTATATGGAAAGAGGTGTCAAACTCCATATTTTGGGGATGAAGTAAGTGAAAGGAAGTTTATGGGACCATAATTGGTAGAAGAGATGGAAGAAAAAGTTCAGTTGATTCAAAATAACATGAGTATAGCTTAGAGCATGCAGAAACGTTATGTTGATAACCAGAGGAAGGATCTTTCTTTCAATGTTGGCAATCATGTCTTTTTGAAAGTTTTCTCCATGGTAAAGTGTGATGAATTTTAGTAAAGTGGGAAATTTGAGTCCAAGGTTCATTTGACCCTATGAAATCATAGAGAAAGTTGGATCAGTTTCCTACAAAGTGAATTTACCTCCTTGTTTATCCTATATACAGAATATTTTTCATGTTTCAATGTTGAGAAAGTATATGCATGATCCATATCTTGTTTTAAGTCTATATATATTTTAGTTATAAGTGAATATTTATTATAAGTAACAACCCATCCATATTCTTGAACGTAGAAAGAAAGTGTTGTGGAAGAATGTAATTCATTAGGTAATGTTTTTGTGTAAAAACCATATGGTTGAAGTTGTAATGTAGGAATCTGAAAGTGCTATGAGGGATAAATTCCCCCAATTATTTGATAAGTAAATAAAATTGTGGGGATGTAATTTACAAAAGGGGGGAATGATGTAGTATCCTAGGTATTATAGAATAATATTATTATATATATATTAATATTTATCTATAAGATATTAATTTTATGTTAAATGGGCCAATTTTTCTGATAGCATACAAGATACGGAACAACGAGTTTCTCCAAAATCTTAAGCTGCACACAACATTTAGTTATAATGAAAAATAATATAATAATATTATTTTTTAAAATGGTAGTTAATTCCTAGGCATTGTATTGGTGGGAATGAATAAAACTAATTATAATATGATTATACATGTTCGCTAAATGGTTTTACATTTATAAAAAAAATAGATGCTAAAAAAGAGAATAAATCCGATTTTAAGCATAAAAAACTCTAATAATTTTAAAAGGTTGATTTACTGCATTTTGATATAGAATCATTTTTAAATATAGTTTTTATCACTTTTATATGTTCTATTTCACAAAATACACTTCTTCTATAGAATCAGGACAATAAAATTAACTTTGGTTAAATTTTAGGTATTTTTCTGATTAAAGTCATATTTTAATGAATAGTGAAAATACCACATTTTAATTCAAAAATACCTTTTGATTTTATTTATTTATATACATAGATTATATTTTTTATTGGTATTTATGTGTAATTATATTTTTTATCATTTAATCCAATGTTGATCATTGGAAGTAATTTCACTTCTAAATTGGACGTAAACACATGTCAATCTTTTGATAGATTTTATTTCATAAAAACCCACTTTTTGGTTTGGACAATGGGAACTATTTTTAAATTATTTTTTTTTCAAATTATGTGTTTTGAATTTAGAAAAATGGATTCCATATTTGGAATCATAATGTCAAAATTTTGTAAATAGCTACCTTTTATTTTCTGACATTATGAATAATAACTTTAATGATTATTTTTATTTACCATTTTCATAAAATGTTGATGTTAAAGCCCTATTTATTGAACAAAAAACAAAATAACCTCTTTTATGACTTGGTAAGAGGGAACCTATTACCATGGTTAAAGGAAAAATCAGGTAAATAAGGGTCAAAAATAATATTATAATAATATAAAACTACCTAAAAATGTGTCCTAATCCTATTGTATGAGATCTTTCTAAAAATGAGCATCCTTAGTTAGAACTTTTGGAATTTGGGAGCCACTTGGATGTGAAAATGACATTTTATAATTTTTAATTTAATGAAAAGGGAAATATAACATAAACATGTATCTTTTACTAAATCAATTTTAATATTGGGTTATATAACTGATCACTTTGACTATAAGTAGTAATTATAAAAATTAAAATATCTCCCACATAATGTTATTTTATTTATAATTTTTATACATTTAATAAATAAATTTATTTATAACACAATGATGATGTAGTGATTACCTTATTAATGAAAGATTCAAACAAATGATATTATAAATATTAAAATAAATGTAATTTGAATATTTTATGGATGATATTAAAATATTATATTTGTCTTAATGCCTTTTTTTGAAGTAAACAATGTTTTATGACTAAAAAAATAATTACTAAAAAGTGTCAAAATTGACATATATGAGTTTTTAAACCAAATACCATCTTATTAAATGATTTAACAGTTCTAAAAATATAATATTCGGACAAATAATTTATATAATGTTAACAATGTCATTAATTATCCACTTTTGGTTTTATTTTCATTTAATAGTAACTTTAGTAACCATATATTATGAAAATATAAGAACAAGGTAAGAGTTGATGTTTTTAACTAGGTGTTAAAGCTAAAACGTAAGGTTAATTTTAGGACATAAACATGTATAAAACATATTGTCTGAGATTATTTCATCCCATACTCATCTTATCTTCAAATTATATCATGTTTTCTATATTATAATTCAAAAATCAATTTTTAATAAAATAATATTTCATCACTTTCCTAAAGTGCCCCTCCTCCCTCTTATAAATGGAGACCACCTCTACCAACTTACTCACACCTATATAACCCCTTGTATCAACCAACTTGAAATAAAATAATCTCTCAACATCTCTCCTCTCTTCCTAGAATCCTTACCTTGGGCATAAGGAAATTCAATAAATCCTTTCAGATCAAATCAAAAAAGTTAACTGATTTAGAGGTAACATCATCTCTCATGTTCCTTTCCTTTATTTTCCTTATCCACTCACTATGATCTTATTATTATTTGATTACATAACAAAACCAGTATCCTAAATATACTAGTATGTTTTTATGATAATTATTCTAACTAAAATTACACACACCTCCATCTAATGGATATAAATATAATGTTTCAGTGTACGACGAAGTACAACCTCACAAAATGATGATTGTTCAATTTTATCCTACCACCTCTCATAGTGGAAATTATGATAGAACTATATTTATATATGATATATATTATATTTATATTTTCTTTATGATTCTGTAATTTTTATTTTCAACATACCTTTATTCTTTCCATGATGTGTAAACATGATAATTTCATTTGGGGAAGTGTGGACTACCACCCCCTGAAAGTGATATGACTCATTCATGCTATACATGGAACATATAAAACATAATTTTATTAAACCTATGATAGAAAAATGAAATAAATATAATACTAGTATCATAATTTAATTTTATATATTTCTATTTTTATTCTTTTAATAGGAAAAAGAAATTAATGTACTGTTCATGCAAACGTACAACCTACCATCTCCATGAACGGTGCATTTCATTTCTTATCTTCAAATATCATGGACATTTACAAATACATATTTACTGGATATATATAATATTTTAATCATGAATATCATTATGGAGATGATATAATTTTGACTACATGGAAAATTTATATCAAAACAAGTTCATTCTTGACTCAAGTACCAAATATTAACAAAGAAACTAATATAAAATTGAACAATTATGTGATTTTTATAACAAGGTAATAAGTGATATAAAAGGAAAAATAAACTTGAAAACGGTTCTCAAAAATGTATAAATTAAATTAACTTTATTATTCAAGAAGAATAAGAAACATATGTGACGATTTGGACTCAAGGTAAGGGACTTCATCACAATTTCCTTTCATTGAGGCATATTTTGATTTATACATGAACTAATTTTATATGGTTTAAAATCAAAACCTTTGAATTTTAATTTCATTCAATTTTTTTCAAATAGAATATATTTCTATGAAGAATTTTGAAAAAATGGAATGTTTCCTTTTAACGTACAAGGTGACAATGACCTTTCTTCCACTGCGAGCATCTTGAGATATTTGGCCTCCTCTACAAAATGTAATGTTTTTAAAAATAAAAATAAATACCATATTCATTTTTAGTGTATTTTCGTATTGAAAATAGTTTTGAGAATATATTTATTATTTCAATATCATGAACTGATATCTTTTGATTTCACTATGGACATTTTATCTTTCCTTTATGCTTGTTTTGTGTGTTATGATTATGTTATAGTTCTTAGGCATTGTTTACGTATATGGGTTGTTACATGATAAACTGCTGGTGGGTGATCCCATGATAACTCCCCAATGAATTGGGTAACATGATGGAGGTAAATGTTAAGGTTTATACAGATATATTTAGGGAATATACTATAATGTATATTTCAAATATAACCCCGAAGGTTACTCCCTATATAGCTATGAAAGCTATAATGTAAGTATGTTATGGATTCTATAAGTTAAATTTTGGATTTATGATTTCTATGATTTATTTATAAATCTTAAGATTTCATGTGGTATATTAAAGAGCTTATGTTTTATGAGTGAAAAGTATGATTTCATTTATTTGTATGTATTCATGGAATAATTTTTTCTTTTTTTATTTTATTACTATTACCGATCTTTTTATTCTCATCCCATGTTTTTGATATGTTATTTACATGGTTTAAGGAAGGGTGATAGAAATGAATAATTCAAGAATATTTTTATCAAGAAAAGAATTATTTTTATTATGTTGTTTTATTGTTGTGAAAAAATTGATAGAGTAGATGTGTCGAATTTGAATTATTTGAGATGTAATTTAATAGTTTTGGCATAATTCTCTATTACTCAAAACCTGAAAAGATCCTCAATGTGAATTAATGTCAAATTATTGAATAATCTCAAGATTAAGTAATGTTTTAATGTTGGGGATTTATAAATAAAAATAAATATCACATATATCATATTAGAATATCATGTTTATCATAATTACCAACCATGATAGGTGGTAAAGGAAAACCAAATTACATCATTTCGTGAGGTAGTGGTTCATCGTACACACAAACGATAAGTTCGTTACACATTTGATGGAAGTGTGTGTAGGGGTAAGTATAAAATTTAACATAAAAGAATATAAGTATATTGATTATACAAATTTTATTATATAATAATGGAAAAATAATAAATTGAGTGGTGGATAATGGAATAAAATAGAAATTCACATTGAAGAATGTTACCTCTTTTTAAGGTAACTCCTTTTAATTTTCACCAAAGGGCTTCCTTAATTAGTTTTATACCCATCGTGATGAACCTAGGGTTAATGAAGTAATCATGGGAGTGTATTTGGGTAGTGTTTGGACGATCGAAATGTGATTGATAAGTGTGAATAAATGAGGAGTGTGAATGCCCTTTTATAGTGGAGGGGGAGTGATATTCTTATAAATATAAAAAAATAAACACTATTTGGAGGTCTCCATTACATAATGTTACTCAAATAATATAAAAAATGAGGTAAAATAGGTTATATGGTTGAATCATGTAAATAAAATGGGTTTTGGACATGTTTTTAGGTCATTCATAATTTTAAGATAAAAGTTTACCACTAAGTTACCACATTTTTACCCTATTCATTATAATTAATTTTAATTTCTTTCAATAATATATTTAGTCAAAAACTAAGTTGAAATTATTAGAAATTATAAATTATGATAATTCCAAATATGGAACTCATTTTTAGAAATTCATATCACATAAGTTACAGAAATAAATTTAAAATTAACCCCATAGACGGGATGACAATGTAGGTTTTTAAAGTAAAAATGTTCAAAAGTTTTCTAAGTTTTTATATCTTAATTCAATGTTAAATTGTTTATAATGAAATAAATTGGTTTAAAATATATAAAGTTTGTTTAATTATAATTTAAAACTAATTGAATACATTATTTTACTACATAAATAAATCAGATGAAAATATTGTTTTGAACTAAAATTCAATATTATTCATTATTCATCAAAATATGAAAGTTTTCCGAAAAATGAAAAAAATTCCTCCAATTTAAATTATGATATTTTAATTTCAAAAAATAAGTTTATTTTTTCATATAAAAATTATTAAAGTTTTAAAATTTAGTCTTAATGTAATTCCTTCATTAAAAGGTGAAAAATGGCCAAATTTAATAATAATAATAATAATAATAATATATTATTGTTCAGTATAAATTATTCTTTCATGCAACAAAAATTTTAGAGAAAATAATTGTTGTGTTTCAGGTATACTATTAGATATAACATCAATTTTAATGAAAATTTATGATCTAATTCATAAATATTAATAAATCTGAAAAACACTTACTCTAAAATTACTTAGGATGTTACATCCTCCCCCATTTTGGAGATTTAATCCTTACAATTTTATTCACTTATTAAATATGTTTGGATATTTTACCCTCATAGAATTTAAAAAATGAAATTTTTTCACTCAAACCATATGGTTTTTCAAACAATTTCTCGCTATATTCAAGAATGTCAACTGGTTTTTCCCCATAAGAATGATTCACTTCCAGCTAAACATCTTATGGATCAAAACATGAGATAAGTCCAGTACATACTACCTTAACATTGAATCATAGAATACGTTGTGTACCTGGGATAAAATTGAAGGTAAGGGAACTCAGTGGGTGACTAATCCAAATTTTTATAAGATTTCATATGGTCTAATGAACAATGTACTCAACTTTACCTTCTTACAAAAATGCATAACCTTTTCCAAGGATAATATTTTTTTTAAATGATCACCTACCTCAAAAGAAATTTCGTTCCTCTAGTTATATACATAACTCTTCTTCCTACTTTGAGCTGCACTCATGTGTCACTGAATCAACTGAACTTTCTCTGTTGTTTCCTTTACCAACTCTGAACCCATAAACTTACATTCTCCTACATCATCCCAAAAATCCGGTGTTCAATAACACATTCTATATAATGACTCTAAAGGTGATATTTGAATATCGGAATGAAAACAATTATTATAAGAAAACATAAACAAATAAAGATGTTGATCCCAACTTCCATAACACTCTAATTAATAGAAAAGAAGCATATGTTCCAACATCTCAATCATCCACTCAGGATGTCCATCAAATTGAGGATGAATGTTCTACTAAAATTTAATTCAGTACCCAAAAACTTTATAAGTCCTTTCCAAAAATTGGATTAGAACCTAGGATATAGTCTGACACAATGGAGAGAGGCAATCTATGTAACATGATAATGTCTTCTTGATATAGCCTAGAAATAATTTATAAATACATTGTATCATTAATGTTATAAAAATGGTATGATTTAGTTAATTGATCTATAATAATTCAAATCACATTATTACCTTGAGAAGTCTTCGAAAATCATTCCTTTAACTCCATTGATATATTTTCCCATTTCCACTCTAGTACTGGAAAACGATTAAACATCCTCTTTGGTAACTATAACTCTCCTTTAACATTCTATCAAGTTAAACACTTCATGGTAAATTCAGATATATCTATTTTCATTACATCCCACTAGTAATACTCTCAATGATCTCTATACATCTTAGTACTTACCAAATGAACAGAAAATGGAGAAATATGAGTATTAGTCAATTTTTTTCCTTAATTGGGAATCACAAGGCACACATAATATTTTTAAAATTTGTAAAACACTTTATTTCTCAATATTAAAATTAGAAAACTTATCATTCTTAACTAATTATTCCTTTTATTAGAAATATTGATCCACCTTCTAACCCCTCTTACTTATTTCTGAAAAAACATGCCTATATTGAAACCTAAAACAAAATAGATTATTTCCTTGCATCCACAACTTATAGGCCCAAATTCAAAAAATCAATAAGCAAAGGGTCACATTCCAACCATAAAATGGTTGAAATAACATTATTTGTTCAACTAAAAGAATCAACCACCATGTTTCTTTTCCAGAATGATAACGAATTATGAAATCATAATCCTTGATTCCATCCATATTCAAAATCTAATATTAAATTATTTTTAAGTGAATATATAATTCATGTTTTTTCAATTATAATATATTCCACACTTTAATCCATAAAAATGATGCCTCCAAATTTTTAAAGTAAAAAACTATAGCAGATAATTCTAAATCAAGTGTAGGGTAATGTCACTCATAAGGTTTCAGTAGACATGAATCATAATAAATTACCTAATCATTCTAAATTAGGACACAACCAAGTCCTTTCAATTAAGAATCACTGTTGATGACCAATTCAAAATTTCTCTAAGGAGAGACAAAAAAGATCATTCCCTAATCTTCTTTATAGTTTCTAAAAAAATATATTCACATTATTTAGTCCTGATTCAATTAACTCATTTTTTATATAATATAGTTAGTGGAATAGAAAACCAAGAAATTTTTTCAACAAACTACTGGTAATAACATGCTAATCTAAGAAAACAATAAATATCAGTGATATTTTTGGGTCTTGGCTATTCATCAACAAATTTTGTTTTAAGAGGATAAATATATAAGTCATATTTCGAAACAATGTGACCAAGGAATGAAATTTTTTCAAACAAGAATCACATTTTCAATACTTCCTATATATTTTATTTTATTTTAAGGTTGAAAAAAACCATTAGAAGCCTTTCATATTCTTCTTGACTTTTAAGAAATACTAAAATTTCATCAATAAAAAAACCAAAAACATATCCAAGAACTCATGAAAAATTATACTCATAACATCTATGAATTTAATAGGTGAATTAGATAACCGAAAAGACATAACTACAAATTCATAGTGGCGATATCTAGTTTTAAACATAGTCTTTGGAATGTCACATTTCATCAATTATAAGTTATGGTACCCCGAAATCAGGTTTAACTTATGAAAATATTTTCCCCAGTGGAGATGATAAAAAAATAATCAATATGATACAAAGGGTACTTGATCTTAATAGTAATATTATTCAATGATGTATAATCAATGAAAAGTATCATTCATCCATATTTCTTTTTAAAAAAAATGATAGGATTATCATATGATGATGTTCTAGGTTAGATGAAATTTTTATCTAATACTCCTGTAATTGATTTTTTAACTCTAAAAGTTCTAGTTGATTAATTCAATACAGTGTTTTAAAAATAGGTTGAGTATAAGGTACTGATTCAATATTAAATTCAAACTCTCGATCTTAAATAACACTAAAAAAATCATACAGAAAAACATCCATGTATTCATTTTATACTAGAACATCACTAATTTAAACCGTTTCTTTACCTTCAATAATATAAGTTAGGTAATTTTCATTTCCATCTCTAATAAATTTCATAGATTCTTGGTAAGTAATCGAAGGAATAAATTAATTTAACAAAACTTTTTTAGAACAAAAATCTATCATATCATGACAAAATAAAATCCAATTCATAAGAAGTATGATATCAAACTAGACAATGACTATTTTGATAAGATTTGAAGGAAATACCATCCCACTAATGACAATAGGGAGAATATTATAAATTTTGGTTTCTTTAATTCTTAAACCTAATGTTTTTTATAAATGTTATATCTTACTTTAATTAGGTGATATTCCGAATTTACATGAAAATTTCTAAAAAATGAATGAATTAGATGATCCAAATTAAAAAAAGTTGTTAGAATAATTTGAATACAGGAGTAACAAACCTTTTAACACCACATTTAATATCCCAACATTAACTATAGTAATATAAAATGACATCATTGAACCTTTCTATTTTTTATCATGAAGATTTACATATCATGTAACTAACTTCAGACACGAATTAGCATAATGATTCATCTCATTGAATCAAAAGCATCTTACCATCAGATGGCTATAAATTACAACATTATTTTATTCCTCGAGATTCTTTTCCTTTTATTCACAGGCCATGTGGATAAACATTCCACATCAATAACACTAACCCATATTCATATGATATTCTCCAGGGTGATTCTCAAAAAACTTACAGCAAGATTGAAACTTCATTTTCATACCTTCATATTTATTTGTTTCATTTTCCCCATCATCTTCAATCCCAACCAATTTTTAATATCATCATCACAAGCCAAAAAAGAGTTAAAGAAATCAATTCCAAAATTTTTAGTATAATGAAAAATGTTATCATAGATTTTAAATTCACACATGACCAAAGATCTTTATAGACTTGGTTTCAATCGTGAGTAAAACCAATTAATTTTTATATTAGTTTCCTGAATAAAATTCGGCACATAACTGGACAATCTTGTGAAGTATACTTCATTTAATGCAATGAAAAATTAATATTTTTTTCATCAAATCCAAGAATTTGTTTATATTTAGAGTCGAATAACCTTAGATAAATATTTTAGAAGAAAAATTTCCTTGAATTTTTCCCATTCCATGGAATAAAGATCATATTTTTCTTTAATATTCTTAACTAAATAACACTGTTGATCACCTTCATCTTCAAAATGATAAATGATGAGGGTTACCTTTTGAAATTCCAAACATCCCCAGACATTCAATATATTTTCTAGAGAATTGTTCTATCCTTTAGTTACCATTGGGTCAGATGATCCACTAAATGATGTGGGATGTTTCCTCATAGAATTTACTATAAAAGACATATCTTTAGGGTAGATCATGTTCCCCTCTATAATGGTTACCACCACCATTTATCGCCAGAGTCAACTAATACATCACTAAAAGAGACTATTCTATTCTTATTTTAACCATCTTAGGATGTTGATTTTGAAGGATATCCTCCTCTCATCCCCTTCCTACTATAAATTCACACATTATTGTATGGAAAAACATTCTAAATAAACATATTTTAGACAAATAATCACATTAATCATTAAACGAGATAACATTTTAACTTTACCATAAGTCAAAATATTTTAAAAGAAAGTTATTATTATTACCCTAACCTCTATAGTTATCTAAACTGACCATTGATTCCAACTATAAGGACATAATCTTAAACATTACAAAATATTTAATTTTAGTAAATAAATTATGTACTTTCACATTAAGGATCCTTTAAGGTTTATATTTTTATAGAATTAGGCCACAACACATACATAAAAAACCATAAAATACAAATTGGACAATTTATATTAGTATCCATTTCCACCATATAAAAAAGTTTAAAAATAAATCATAATCCCTTTTATGATAACTCTTTATGAAATTCATCTTGACCTATTCTAATCCCTTATTCATCATTAAGTCCCATAAAAAATATTAAAAACATTGGACGAGCATAACAATCATAATAAGGGATATAAAAAAAAGAAATTGTTAGTCCATTGATAAATATTAAAAACTTATGAAATGCCATTTCTTAAAAACAAAACATTTTTTCTAATGAGGAAAATATAATTATTTAAGAAATATCATTTATTTTAACTTTTTAAAACAAATGATTTCTATGAAAAATCATTAGAAAACATAGAAAATTCATGTTGGAAGCCTGGTACATCATCACAATAAACCCTTATAAAACCCTTTAATAACCCTTATATATTATAATAACCATATGAAAAACTTCAAATATATTTCTCCAGATAATATAATCATTTCCCAATGCATTGGAGCACTATCTGGGTGAAACCATCATTTAAGTTATAACAAACTCACCTAGAACAATTTGGGTGAACCAATCATTTATAATGTCTACTAACCACAAAATGAAATAAAATATTTAATAATTTGAAAAAATATTTTAAACTCATAAGAAAATAAATTTTATATATTAGAATACCATTTTTTTTTTCAAAATCCCATTAACAATTAAAAATACACCTTTCTTTTAGAAAAATATAGTCAATAGATGATAATTATTTCATTAATATCATTTATATTATTTATGTCACATATTTTTAATTATACCCATCCTTAATACATTGCATGTAATGTGTGAAGTTATCACATAACTTTGAGGAGGTGGTAGTCCACACCTTTACAAACAATGTTATCATATTTACATAAAAATGGATAGTATGAAGGTATGAGTTATATAAAAATTTAAAAAGTTAGGACAAAAAATAAATATAATATATTTCACATTAAAACAATGTGTCCTTTATAATTCCTAACCATGAGGGGTGGTAAAGGAAAAATAAAAAAAATCATTTCCTGAGGCGGTAGTTCACTATACTGACGAATGTAAATTTCGTCACCCATTTGATGACAACGTGTGTAGGTGTATGTCAAAACATTAGAAAAAAAATATAAATATATTTAGTATAATTATTTTATTATATAATTTTTTAATTATAATAAATTAATGGGTGTGTAAAAAAATAAAACAAAAAATCATATTGAATAATGTTATATCTTTTCAATTAACTCCTTTTGGTTTGCACCAAAGGTCTTCCTTGGTTGGATTTATACCCAAATTAAAGAATCTTGGGTGAAGGTGTGAATTTTGATTATTTTTTCATGTTTATGATGATATAAAGGGTCTTAAAAGGTGTTAATAAATTTGGAGGGTGAATTCCTTTTTATAGTGGAGGGGAAGTTGCATTCTTGTAAATATAAAAAATTAAAAAACTATTGGGAGGTATCCCTTACATCATGTGACTCCAATAATATTACCAATTATATAAAAGATATTATATGGTCGAATCATGTCCATCCAATATATTTTGGACCAATTTATAGGTTATTTATACTGTTATGATTAAATTTTAACCACTAAGTAACCACATTTTTTCCTTAATCGATGTAATTAATTTTAAATACTATCATTAATATTTTTAGTCAAAAAAAAAATTTACTATTATTATAAATTATAAATTATTATTATTAAAAATATGGAATCTATTTTTCAAAATTACAATCACGTAACTAGTCAAAATTAATTTAAAATTAATCGCACAGACAGGACGACAAATCAGGTCTTTAATGTAAAAATATTCTAAGTTTGCAACATTTTTATATCTAAATTCAATGTGAAATGTTTTATAATTACCTAAATTTGTTTAAATTATATAAAATTTATCTGATTATACTTTAAAACCGATTAAAAAAAGTATTTAAATACATATATAAATTGGATGAAATGTAGTTTTGAACTAAAATTTAATATTATTCACTATTCATCAAAATATGAAAGTTCTCATAAAAATACCAAAAATTCACCTAAAGTAAATCTTGATATTTATATTTCAAAAAATTATTTTATTTTTTATATAAAAATTATAAAAGTGTTAGAATTTTGTTTTAATGGAATTCCTATATTAAAAAGTAGAAAAATTGGAATATTAAATAATCATATTAATAGTATATTACTGTTTGGTATAAATCAGTTTTTCCGGCAATGAAATATTTTAGAGAAATGTTTTATTTTTTATAGGGTATTATATTGGAGGTAGCACCCATTTTAAGGTAAAGTTACTATCTAATGAATAAATATTAATAAATATGAACATGACTTATTCTATTATTACTTGGGATGTTATAATTAATATTTCTATAGTATATAATAGCTAGTTTAACCTTTATATTGTTCGTGGAACATACTATCAAACATAGTTTTAATTTTAAAGATTACAAAATATTGAAATATAAGTGTGTTACATTCTCCCCCCTATAGAATTTAGGGTAGCACAATTTGAATTTTTTCTCTCCAAAATGAATTTATCTTGGTATAAGTATAATATTACATGTAGGTTTTTTACAACTGAATAATTTACTAATTACTACTAAGAAACATATTATATCATAATTATTTCAATTACATTTTTGTAAAATTATAATACTTACACATGATAATATTTTATTAAAATCATACCTCAATAGCTCAGAGTTATTTTCCACATAAAACTTAGTATATTTTTCTTCCTTGTGTTTAATTTGAGGAATTATTTTAGGAATCATGATAGGTAAAGAAAATAAAAAATTTCTAGATTTCTTTCAATTTCATCAGAAAATTATTTTCCTTTGGTTTTATTTCATGAATTTCTCCACCTCTACTCCATATCATCTAATAAATAATGTTGTTGAATTTTCCATTGATGAAGTAGTAAAATTAACTTTCAAAGGATCATAATATCCATATTATGATGAAATGTTATTTATCATGTTGAAATCCATTAACTAAAAAAATTATCATAAGTTATGGTAATATCTAATATGAATCTATCATCATAGAAAATAAATATTATTTAAATCTCCAATTCATCAACAATAACACCCAAATTTAAACTACAATCTATCAATAAATAGGTTACATTAAAAATTTTCAAAATACGATAGAAAAATTAGAACCCTAAGATTAGAATTATTTTATAACATATTCTTTAAAGATAAAAAAAAATTTATCTCCAAAAAATTTTAATCAATCATAAAGTCACATGCCAAAATTTTGTATACAATAATAATATATTATCCAAAATATGAAAATATTTTCCAAAAAATAACATAGGACACCATGAAATTAAACCACAAAAAAATATACTTCAAAATCTAACAAAATCTTTATTCATTAGTTAATATATACCACTTTGATATAAAATCTTATACTTGTAAATAATATTATTTTTATAATAATCAAATATTGGTTCCAATATAGTGAACATCACTCTAAATAACATTAATCACTTATTCACCAAATAAATTATCAATCCCATGGTTATTAATATGATAAAACATATGTTCCAAAAAATATAATAACCCTTTATCATAATTGACCATAATAAAATCAAATATCATACACATCATAAAGGTTACCAATACCTTTTAGATTATATCTTTAAAAAGTGTAATAACAATATTTACAAAAAAAATCAAACAAATTTAAGCACTAATCTTAATATTAATATCATATATTCCCATAAATATATACCAGAATATCAATAACATATTTAAAAACAAGTCACATGAGACTTCAAAAGTGTATCTATACCGTTAATCTTATGATCTACCATTAAATTATTAAATTATAATTGAATCTAAAACTCTTAAATTATCATAATTCAATAACATAATTACTGATAATGTTATCTAATTCGATAACATACTTACCGCTGTTATATAAAAAATTATATGATGCATATGATAATTCATCGGGCCTATACACATGCATATAGTGAAAGAATTATACTATTTTCATGTTGTCTTGATACCAACTGATGTCCCTCAAATTTTGACTTCCATGAAGATCCCACTTTGTGTAGGAGTTTTATTTTTTTAATGATTGTCATTAGTTTAAAATTTAGATCAATGAGATAGGAATATTTCATTAATTCCAATTTGATGAAGAAGTTAAAAAGCTAATGGAGCTTGGATGGAGTCCTTATGGTTTGATATTTTAATAAGTATCTATTTAATACTTTGAGTTTCAATAGTTATTCCTAGAGAATTATTATAGATTTATTAAATGAAATTGGATATCATGAATGAATAATTATACTAGTAACATTCACGATTATTGAAAATCTTTATGTTAAAAATATATATGTCAATGGTGAAAAATTTTCTAAAAAAAATAAGACTATTTCAAGAATATTATGTAATATTTTATTATTTCATAAGGATTATGCATGAATTAAAGATCAGTTAAAAATAAAGAACCATGCAAGATATAATTTAAAGATAATGATAAATAATATTTTCCATGATGGAGAACCATGAAATATCAGTATTTTTCATGAATACTTATTAGAAGGTGAATAATTGGCGGAATTCATTTGAAATAGGATATTTTTTATTATTATTTAACTCATAATTTATATTATATGTGTTTTAAAAAATTATCCAACCCTACTTAGTAGAAAAGGAAAACTCAACTAAGGGAATATGTGGGACTAGAGGGTTAACCACAACAATAATAGGTCTCCTTGTGCCATAAATAATGGTCGAAGAGGACTCTAGGGCCATGTATATGCCCTTAGTGGGGACTTGTATAAGGATTGTGGTATGCAGGCCTGAAGGCATGCATTGATTAGTCCATAATCCCATACTGAATCCCGTGGACCACATGTGGCATAGCCTATGTATGAGTGAGTTGCATTGTTATTATGGTGCTGAACCTCATGCCAGATAGAGAGGCTACTGATAAACTCCGTTATAAAAGTAAGTCCTTGATGAAGGAAATAATTTACATGGGATAACATAATTTGGAACAATTTTGATCTATATTGAAAATATATTTATAGGAGTATGTACGTCAGATTAGAATCATCTAGACTGTCTGATTCATGAATCCATCTGTCTCCAACCTCCTAAAGCCCTTTCATAATCATCATTAGTATTTGTACACTCTCTCTATCTCTGGTGATCATTCTTAGTTGAGTTCATGAGATAGTGTGTCTAAGTAAATTATACAATAAAGGATTGAACATTTATGAATTCATGCTTCACTTTTCATGAAAAAATATGATGAAAGAAGTTGCCTCATCTGAATGAAAAATGTAGTTACAAAGGTAGTAGTTTGTCTAATCATCAATGATGTGTATGATTCATGAAATATAATGAGTTTTTTTATTTCATGAATGTTATAATAATTTAGGGGACATGTTGAGATTGTGAAAAAATATATATTGATATTCTACGTCACATTACCCGCATTATGAAGATTTCAAACATGAAATCTTCATCCATTCAGAACACATGATACACAAAAAATTATTTTTGATGTTTAAAGTTTGTCCTTAACTAAAGGATGGAGGTTCATTATCACCTATAAAAAGTGATTATCCAAGGACAAATATGGTGCTTCCAATCACATATTTTGAGAGCCTGTCTTTTTTATAAAAAAATAGAGAATTTTATGCTTCATGTTACATGAATGAGAAGAGTCCCATGAGACATCATGGATTTATGAAGTGGGGAGTTACATTAACCTTATTAGTTGTGTGAAGAATTTCTAAGAATATCTTACATAAAAAAGTTCTTTGGACACAAAACTAGTGTTAAAACCCTCATCATGCTTTAAAAAGGATGTTGGTTACACAAACCAGTTCTTAAGTAGTATACGCCCACCATGTTACATGAAGAAAAAAATGTGCATGTAAAATATTGATATAGGATGGATATAATAATATCCTCTTTTTTCTATGTGAATGAAGAACTGATCTGAATATAAAACCTTATGTGATGAGACTATGCATCCAGTCCATACATGACAGAGAGTGGTGAAGAATTTTACACTGTTGAGTTACACAATAGAGGACGCACATATGTTATATTCTTTCACAAATATCATAGGCATATGAAATAAAAAGTATTAGATTCATTCCTTTTGAAGGTAATATATAACAAGACAGTGTGTGTGTGTTTGTGAAAAGAAGATAATAGAAGAGAGAACAAGAAATTGAACAAGGTGCATGTGTTCATGCGTATGTGAATGAATGATAAATTGAGATAAGATTTAAATAGATTACAAAAACATAAAATAATAAAAAAAATATTAGTGAAAAGGTATATTAATAGAACATGAATCATTATTTAGAAATTAAGGGATTTAAAATAAAACTAGTTTGGAATTCATGAAGAGAATGTTCTGAAAGTGTTCTAGATTATTATTTCATGTGTGGTGAAAAACAGTTTCATAAATATTGGCTACACTAAGGTAGAAAAAAGAGAACTGATACACTCTTGTGTTTATATTTTCTATTAAAGAAATATAATTTTACACTTTTATACAATTTCATATTATTTTGTGTATATGATTTGAATAGTGTACCCAACTAGAAAATGATTATAATACATGGAAGTTCAATTGTGATTATGTTGTTTTGAGTTGTTCTTCACTGATTTAATAATCACATATGTATTTTTTGATTATATAAATATTAGAATAAGGTTATTCATTTTAGTCATATTTTCATTGAAGAATAGAGAGAGAAGAAGAATAAGTGATTGGCCAATCAATATTCAGTTTTCATCATTTGGGTTTGGGATAATTCAGTTCATCATTCCATAACACATATATGTTATTGTGACTAATAGGATAAGGAGAAATTGGATTGTTCAGTTTACAACTAGAAATATACAACAAGGGTTGATTTTCTTATTTTGTTCATGTAACCAAGTGAATAAGAAGAATTTATTAGAATAACTAAGAAGAATCTTGACATCAATCAACAGTATTAAAAGGTGTAATAAATAATTAGTGTTACAAAGAAAAGTATCAATAATGTTTATATTATCTTTAAAGGTAGTATAATGATCCATCATAGATTTTTATAACATGCACTTGTACTTGATCATATGAACTCAATATTGAATGATTACTCCATAATTTATGTGATCATGTTTAATGTATTAGTTTATAATGTTTGTGTGTTTGGATTATTTCTATGAGTTGCTAAGGACTAGCTTCTCATATTGAGTATTTAATCACAAAATATATAATGCGATATATTTTACTACTTTTAAATACATGAAAGCGACAATAAAAATATAATAATAGAATATATATCCTAAAAGGTCAATGTTGTAAGGGGACAAATTTTTTATTTGGTTTAAAAAGTCCCCAATAGTTATTTACCCCCTGTCAATGTTAGACATCTCTTAAACTAGTCCTTTTAAGTGGTATTAGAGACAAGGTTCACCTCTATTGGATTCTATAAAGTGAATATAGTCTCTAATGATGATTTTTTGATCTTTAATAAGTCAAAAATGAAGTATAGTATTGGTGAAAATCTAGTTATCACTAAGAATAATACTATACCTACCAAGGAAGTGATGGACTAGACAAAGAAATATAGAAGAAAACTGATGAATAAGTCCCTCTTATCTATATTAGAGGTAGTATCTAGTTCTATATTCCTTGCTTACAATAAATACATATCTATCATATAATGTGTATATGTAGAGAACCAAGCTTTATGTACATGTAAATTACATTACTTTTTCAGAATACTTAATACATAACAAAAATAGACACCCAATGACCGTAATAGTTTAGTGTCTTTGGAAATTCGGAACATAATATTCTAATTATGGTGAAATATCTTCAACAACTCATATAAAGATCTTCCCATTTTGTTTTCTTACTTAAAACCATTATTTATATCCTAGGTAAAGGAAAACATAAAACATATAATGTGTGAGCTCGAATTCTCAGTAAGGGTAAACATAGAGAACATAAAACAAACAACAAAAATTTGAACGTAAAAACATGAACAAAAAATTTTAAACAACAAAATCTTGAGAAATAACAAAAAACTTGGCAGTACACAAGGAATGGATCATAAAGGAACACTAACCATGAATGAATAGCATTGGAATAAAACATATAATTGTGGAAAAATAATAATCACATATTATTATTTTCATATTAGACAGGGCATTTTTTCCAAGACGATCATAGTGAACGAAGTCCATTATTGAACCGGGTTTAATTGCCGTTCCAGCCCTATATTACTGAACTGAATTTAATTGTCGTTCCAGCCATGTCTATCTCATGAGATATAAATATTTACCCAATGAATTTGGGGGAGATATAGGTCCCACCTATCTCATAATGAAACCATTATTATGTGTTCCACAAAATCACAAATCACACATCATAGCATAACCCATGTAATAAAATGGGATTCTTAAACATCATGCCATCATAACATAATACATATAATATAAAATGACTTCATAAAAATAATTTCATAATAAAATAATAAAAAAAGTAATAATAGGGATAAAAACATAACTCTTTATCAACTTAGATGGAAAATAATTTTGATAAAAACATTTGAAATCAATTCTTTAAGAATATATATTTTCTTCTTCATAATAATCTTCTTTTCTCAAAATATCATTATATTTTAAAAGAAAATAATATTTTTAAAATAATCATAAAATCTTGTAGAGAAATATTCATGGAAATAAGGTGTTATGAAATTTTAAAAATATGTTCATTCCGTAGAAGTTAAAAAAAAATTATCCTCATACTTTTGCTAGAAAAGTCAAAAAGTACCACGTATGGTAAACAAAAGAGAGATTCCTTCCATACAATGTGGTAAAAGTTAAAAAAAGGAAAAAAATTACTTTAAACATGCATGTAAAAATATTAAACATTTTATGAAAAAATTTTGATAAAACATGGACATGGATGATAAATATATCCCCAGGAAATACTTAGGAATAAACAATCTTAGATAAAAACGTGATTGCAAAATTATCCCTTATCTTAGGTCCAATTTCTTTCGTATGTGTCCAAAACTTCTATATAGTGGGTTAAAACATATTATTAAATTGTTATATAACCATAATAATATTTATTATATAGTATATTATTCACTTATGACTTTATATTACTTGTTCATTTGTCAATTACATGTTAAAGTAGCATTTTGGGTAAAATCGTTTCATTTATCATATTTTTTTACTTGTAATTATTCATATGATTACTTAGATCATGATTAATTACTTAAAAAATGTAAAACATGATTTATATATCATATATATTAAGTATATAAATATATATAATAGATTGATAAATGGAATGAAATACACCATTCAGGGAAACAGTGGGCCGTACGTACGCATGAACGTTGTTTTATTTTCCTTATAAAATTGAATGGAAGTAAGTAAATGACATATACATAAATCAAGTATCATTAATATGTAATATATTTCATGAATATTTATTATATATACTTTATAATCATTCATGAATGACTAACATGTTGAATGGATCTCATCACATTGTGGAGACGGTAAGCCATACATACGCACGAGCGACGATATCATTCCCATGATTCTGGAATTGTATTTAAGTGTGTGGTGTATAATATTTAAGAATAAATATTATTTTAAAATAATAATATATAGTTATTTATTCCATAATTATTCTCATCCAAGTATGTTGGTGATGAAAAATAGACTACACCATGGCATGGAGACGGTAAGCCATATGTACGCACACGTGGTGATTTTATTTTTCATAGGATTGATAGAAGAAGGAATATGGTTGTTTCATATCTATAATAATATATCAGTATAAAATTGATACCAGATTTATTACTTAGTAATTAAATAACTCATATAGAGGAAGTAAAAGGATAAATAAGTTTGAAAGAATCGGTAAAGGATATTACCTCTTCTTCAACGTGCCTCTTCTAAACCTCTTATTAGGGCACTATATTTAGCCTTTAAAGAGGACTGAGACATATATAATGTTTCTAGGGAAGTTTAGAAGGTAAATGGTCCGGTTTTGGCTGAGTTTTAAAGCTCAAAATGGAGTGAAGGGGAGAGGGAGGAGGTTCCCTTTTATAAGAGAGGACATGGACTCTTTTGGAAACCTCCAAAATATTAATTTATAAAAAACTCAAACATCACTTGAAAACCTCAAAAAATAATCAAATTAGAATATGAGATGGGATATGGTTGTAATCTCATCATACAATAATATTTAGACATTTTTGGAGTTTATTTTAAACCTTATCATTTTGATTTATCCTTATTTAATCTATTGAATTTTATTAGTGGTAATAATATTCTCAATTTTAAATTGTTATAAATACTTACATATGTTTTGTTAATTATCCACAATTAGACACATTATGACACTACCGACCATATAATTTTCAATTTTTAATTTTTAAATATTTTTGTGACTTTTGAACAATTTAATAATATTTTATTTTTATAAAATACCGATAGTGTCAATTTTGACACTATTCATTTATTTGAATTTCAATAACATCCAAACAGAAGATAGATTCAAACAAAAATATTTAATAGATTCCAAAAATGTCTTATTAATCTATAAATTTATTTTATCACATTAATTTTATCATATAATATTTATTTTAATATTTTTAAAACCATTTATTTGATATTTCTCTTAGTAAAATAATTAATACAACATTTTTTTATAATTATTTAGTATACTTATTTTTTGCATAAAAATCAAAACTAAAATAAAAAGATGAATATAAATCAATAATATTTCATAAGAATACTTTTTGTCGAATTTATCCTCCAAAACAACAAACTTTTAAAATGTCATCTTTATTAAATTATGAAGGTGACAAGTTTGACATCATTTAAAATAAAAAAATATAAATGTCATAATCTCTTTTATATTGCTCAAAATGGTCCCCAAGTAGACCCTTAGATAATTATTGTATATATATATACTCAACCAATAAGGTGTTTTCACCTTTTTGGTCTTTTTTATGGATATTATTATATTTATAAAAACTAAATTATTGATTTTCCACTAAATAAATAATTTCTGAATCATTAATGTAAAAGCTATTAAGGTAATTATATATTTCATAAAAATTAAAAATAAATTACCATGATAAATAAAATCATTTTTTTTCAAATAAGTATTTATAATCTAATTTATATTCTGTATAAACTTATGTTAAAAAATACCTTAATTATTAAAGTTTGAGTGAGACATATTTCACTTTCCTTTAAATAAAATTAATTAAATGTCTCAATCTCATCCAAGTGGGTTTCAATAGACACCATTTCTACCCAATTATATTTTAGGATGAAATATAATTATTCAATTGTATTAAAAAAAGTGTTATAGTAATTTTATAATATTATTTTTACGTGTAATTACCTGATATACCTTTAACTATTGTAAATAAAATTTATCGTACTTACTATTCATAATGCCCATAAATAAAAGTAGCCAATTAACATAATTTGGACCTACTGATTACAAATATGTAATCAATTTTTCCAAATTCATAACACTTAAGTATCATTAATTAATTTAAAATTAACCCCGTTGTCGAAAAAATAGGTTTTTGTTTTAAACATTACAAAAGATTGAAATGTTTTTACCTATGAATTCAATGTAAAATTAAAGATAATGACATAAATTATATTTAATGGTAAAAATATATTCTATTTATACATTAAATCCATTAAATATTATAATTTAACCATATAAATTATATCGATGAAAAAAGTTTTTTTTAAATATAATATAACGTATTTTTACTATTCATAAGAATATGAAAGTTATCAGAAAACCAAGAAAATTTATCCAACATAAATTTTAATATCCTGATTTAAAATAAGAAGTTTATTTTTTCAGATTGGACTTAAATTTTTTTCCAAAATTAAATTTAAAATGGGTGCGCCGTCAAAAGGCGGAAAAAATGTATTTTTGGACAAATACATATTTTATCCGAAAAATTGATTTTGTTCTTATACCATGTTCTAGAAAATGTGTAAGATGAATGATAATATTTTAAAAATAAAAATAAAAATTAATACTATTCATAATAGCTAGTTCATAATAATATTATAATAATATATCATTGTTTAGTGAAACTCGGTATTGTGTACCACACAAGCTATCGAGGAAGGTCACTCTTGCGTGTAACACAAGAAAAGTCGGTGTTGCATGTAGTGCAAGATTCCTTTGGTTTTGTGTATAATGTAATCCAAACTTAGTTCATTTATACATTGAACAAAAATATACACTCAGTGTTGCGTGAAATGAATTCTATCAAACGAACTTGACATTGTGTGCAACACAATCCAGTAGTAGTGTAGCGTATACTATAAGCTAATACAGTGTTGTGTATAGCGCAAGCTAATCTTGGGGTATTGTACACCACAAGACATGAAGGAAATTAAAAGTCATATTTCTTATAAAATCTTGGGGTGTTACATTCTACCCCCCTTAAAATAAATTTTTCCCTTGAAATTCATCAGGGGTTATAAATGGTTTTATACTTGAATGTTTATTTCATAAAAACCCGCATCATAAAAAGGAATACTAAAAATTCATTTAAAAAAGTAATGTTTGAAACATAATGGTTACAAAAATTAACACATCATTGGTTATCTATATAGGAGAACATAGGTGAAAACATGTATATGGAAGAGAAATCTAACCATCAAGTTTTGATGAAGAGTGGTAGAGAACATGGCTATGAAAAAAGCCAACAATCACAAAGTCATAAATCTATAATGATGTAAGGTACCATCTGATTCATCAGATATGAGGGTACTAGGACAACATTTTTGGTTTTCAATATCATTTCCTTAAAGTAGATGATTTTTTTTCATAAGGAGAAATACTTACTTGATTTCACTGTAATATCATCATGGGCCATTCCGTGAACAATTTCCACTTCATCTCTTATTTAAAGAAATGAAGTTGAATTTTTCATTCTTGAAGTTGTATCAGATCATGTGATAGAATGATTGTCCATTCCTTCTGTCTCTATCAAAAAAAGGTTAGCACAACATATTTAATATACATAAGTCCATATACGGTGAGATTAATCGTATATGATTCAAAAAAATGGACTTATACTTAAACTATCATACCTATTAATAAAATAAAACTAATTTCTACTAACCAAGGAATTCCTGTAAGCTATTGGTAGGAGATAAAGGCTTGTTGCACTTCGGTTGTGGGTTTAATTCCCACATCCTTGTCCGACGCGATGAGTTGTCGCATGTCCTATTGGTTGTCCTTTTTCTAAAACTATACTATTATAACATTCTCAAAATAATAATAATAATAATAATAATAATAATAATAATAAAGTTATAACCTTAAACATTACTATCTAGTGTCCAACTTAATCTATTCTAACCTTTATGATTATCCAGAATACTTCTATCAAATCTCATAGTATGAAGAAAACAATTTTCAGAATGGTCATATACCATCATTTATCCCCCATATATCATAAGATATATCTTCTTGGTCACATTAGAAACATTTGAAGGAATTCATGATGAATCCTCTTGAAATATGATAATAACATAAATTACCGTAGAACCATAGTGATAGCATGAATTCCATCAAAATTAACTATTTCCATACACCAAATATACCAAAAATTCTATATACTAAAACCATGATATCACTTTGTCAATTTATCAGTCATGATCTCATTAATACTATAAATAATATTATTTTCTTCTTATCCCTTCATTATTCACATATAATCTACTTTTCAAAACTTTTTCAATCACTTTTCATGGTTATCTATAGCATTCAACATATACTTTAAAATACTCAAAGAAAAACAATAGAGTAACAATACATAGATGTTTCTTTATTCAATAGTAGAAAAAAATTACTTATACAACATTAATCTTGATAAACATGGAATCATTCCACTGCCTTCTAAAACCATTGACTGAGCATCATCATTTTATTCCTCAACACTTATTTCATCTCATATATCATTTGTAGTCTCTTCATCACCATCAACATAAACACTACACATATGACCATGCTAATTCTCTTTATGAGATTTTCCCTTAGGTAATTGGTTTTCATAATTCCCGTATATTCCACATTTAAAACATTTAAATATTATTTATGTCTTAGAAATACCACTATAGTTTTCCATTGTGTTAACTGAACCTTTTCCTTTGAAATTACTGGCTCTGTGCCCTTCTTTTCCACACCCAAAGCATATTTCAGTTCCTTTGAAAAATTCTCCTTGATGTCTCTTCCTACATGATTTACATGAGGAAAATTGAACATTCTTTCCTCTATGATAATCATGAAACTCCATCTTTCTCTTATTAGCTGAGTCAGGAAACTTACCAAAGTTGAGATTATTAATCATATTAAGAGATTGTTGATCAGGCATAATAATGATGTTTCACATTCCAAATCCCATTTCATTTGGTTTATTATGAATAATATCATTCCACTGTACATTATATTCTCCATTAACATTAATCTTCCTTTTTCCAGGCATTTTTTAAAACCCAAAAAGAATCATGTGAGGGGAAAAATCACACTAGGAAAACAACATAATCAGGGGGAGTACATTTAATCTCTAACATCTTAGGTTTAATCGTAGGTTATTCATGATCATTACCATAATTCTTGGACTGTAACCTCTTCTTATACTTAACGTTATGGATATCCCTAGACATACCTTAGAAATATATCCAGGGATCTTACTAAAGTTTTCGCATCCTAGTTTCCAAAGGTTGACTAAATGTTCCCTCTGATACCTGCTGTAGAGACCCAAGCTTGACATACATGGAAATTACATTACTTTTATGAAATACTTAATACATAACAAAAATAGACATCCAAGGACCGTAATAGTGCAGTGTCTTTGGAAACACGGAACATAATCTTCAAATTATGGTGAAAGACCTTCAAAATCCCCCATAAAGATCTTCCCCTTTTGTTTTCTTACCTAAAACCTTTCTTTATATCCTGGGGAAAGTAAAACATAAAACACAGAGAGGGTGAGCTCGAATGCTTAGTGAGGGTAAACATGGAGAACAAAAAACAAACAATAAAAATTTTAACGTAAAAACATAAACATAAATTTTTAAACATCAAAATCTTGAGCAATGACATAAAACTTGGCAGTACGTAAGATATGGATCATAAAGGAACATTAACCATGAAATAATAGAATTGTAATAAACATGTAATTTTGGAAAACTAATAAGAAGATGTTATTATTTCCATAGTATACAAGGCCTTTTAGCCAAGACCATCATAGTGGACAAATTCTATTACTGAACCGAGATTACTTTCCATTACAGCCCTGTATTACTGAACCTGATTTACTTTCCATTCCATCCATGTCTATCTCATGAGATATAAATCTTTACACAATGCATTGGAGGGAGATATAGGTCCCACCCATCTCATAATGAAACCATTCTTATGTGTTCCACAAAATCATTAATCATATATCATAGCATAACCCATGTTATAAAATGGGATTCTTAAACATCATGGCATCATAACATAATACATATAAAATAAAAGGACTTCATAAAAATAATTCCACCATAACATAATCAAATAAAAGTAATAATATGGATATAAACATAACCCTATATCATCCTATATGGAAAATAATTTTGATAAAACCCTTGAAATGAATTCTTCAGGAAAATATCTTTTCTTCTTCAAAATCATCTTCTTTTCTCAAAATGTAGTACAATTTTAAAAGAAAATAATTTTTTTGGAAATAATATTGAAATATTGTAGAGTAATATTAATAGAAATACGGTTTTATGAAACTATAAAAATATATTCTTATTGTATAAGTTAAAAAAACATTCTCCTTGTACTTTTTCTAGAAAAGTCAAAAAATACCTCTTATAGTAAACGAAAGAGAAATTTCTTCCATACCGTGTGGTAAAATTGAAAACGGGTAAAAATGACTTTACACATACATGTAATAATATCAAAAAAAATTTGAAAACATTTTTATAATACATGGACATGGACGATAAATATATCTCCAAGAAATACTTATGAATAAACAATCTCAGATAAAAATGAGATTGAAAAATTATCCCTCACCTTAGGTCCAATTTTTTTCGTATGTGTCTGGAACTCATATATATTTGGTTTAAAAATATTATTAACTTATAAAAGATCCATAATAATATTTATTATATCATATATTATTCACTTACGACTTTATATTACCCGTTCATTTGTCAATTCCATGTTAAAGCAGCGTTTTGGGTAAAATCGTTTCATTTATCATACATGTTTTGAATTTTAATTCTTCATATGATTACTTAGATCATGATTACTTACTTCCATAATGTATAACATTATTTATATATCATATATATTTAGTATATAAATATATATAATAGATATATAAATGGAATGAAATACACCGTTCATAGAGACGATTGGTCGTACGTACGCATGAATGTTGTTTTTGTTTCCTTATTAAATTGAATGGAAGTAAGTAAATGATATATACATAAATCCAGTATCATTATTATTTCATATATTTCATGATTATTTATTATATATACTTTATAGTCATTCTTGAATGGGTAGCATGGAGAATGAATCTCATCGCGTCGTGGAGATAGTAAGCCGTACGTACGCACAACCGAAGATATCATTCCCATGATTGTGGAATTGTATTTAAGTGTATGGTGTATAATATTACAGAGTAAATATAATTTTAGAATAATAATATATAGTTATTTCTTCCATAATTATACTCATCCAAGTATGTTAGTGATCAAAAACAGATTACACCACAACATGGAGACGGTAATTTGTACGTACGCTCGCGTGATGATTTCATTTTTCATAGGATAGATAGAAGATGGAATATTATTGTTTCATATTCGTAATAATATATCAATATACAAGTGATAATTTAGTTATTACTAAATAATGAAACAACTCATATAGATTAAGTTGATGAAGAAATAAGTTTGAAAGAATCAGTAAAGGATATTACCTCTTCTTCGACGCGCCTCTTCTAAACCTCCTCTTAGGGCACTAAAGTTGGTCTTTGAAGAAGACCAGAACATTTAAAATGTTTCTAGGGAAGTTGATATGGGAAATGGGTAGGTTGTTTCTTATTTTTAAAGATCAAAATGGAGTGAAGGGGAGAGGGAGGAGGTGCCCTTTTATAAGAGAGGAGAGGGGCACTTTTGGAAACCTCCAAAATATTAATTTATAATAAACTCAAAACCCACTTAAAAACTACCAAAAATGACTAAAATTTAAATATGAGATGAGATGAGTTTTTAATATATTCAACCAATAAAATTTATACATTTTTAGAAATTATTTTAAACCTTATCATTTTATTTTATCCTTATTTAATCTATTTAATTTTATTTATGGTAATAATATTCTAAATTTTAAATTGTTATAAATACTTACTTTTGTGTTTTTAATTTTACATAATTAGATATATTATGACATTGAAGACCATATAATTTTAAATTTTTAATTTGTAAATTATTTTGTGGTTTTGGAACAATTTAATAATATGTTATTTTTATATAATACCGATAATGACAATTTTGAAACTATTCATTTATTTGAAATCAAATAACATCAAAACAGAAGATAGATTCGGAAAAAATATTTATTATATCCCAAACATGTCTTATTAATCTATAAAATTAATGGAACACATTAATTTGTTCATATAATATTTATTTTAATATTTTTAAAACCATTTATTTGATATTTCTCTTAATAAAATAATTACTACACCATTTTTGTATAATTATTTAATATAATTATTTGTTGCACAAAAATAAAAAATAAAATAATATGATGAATATAAATCTAACATATTTTTTAATAATACTTTTAGTCGAATTTATCTTCCAAAACACCCAACTTTTAAAATTTTATCTTTATTAAATTATGAAGGTGAGAACTTTGGCATCATTTAAAATAAAATAATGTAAATGTCATAATCTCTTTTATAAGGCTCCAAATGACCCCCAAGTTGACGCTTGTATGCTTTTGGTATATATATACTCAACCAATAATTTTTGGTCATGTTTTTTGTCCTTTTGAGGGGTATTATTATTTTAATAAAAACTATATTATTGATTTTTTACTAAATAAATAATTTCCACATCATTAATGAATAAGATATTAAAGTAATTATATTTTTCATAAAAATTTTAGATAAATTTCAATGTTAAATAAAAACATTTTATCTTTCAAATTATTATTTATAATAGAATTAATATTCTTTATAAACTTATATTAAAAAATAATTTAATTATTAACGTTTGAGTGAGACATATTTCACATTCCTTTAAATAAAATAAATTAAATGTATAAATCTCATCCAAGTGGGTTCCAATAGATACCATTTCTACCCAAGTAGATTTTAGGAAGGAATATAATCATCCAATTATATTATGACAAGTGTTAGGGAAATTTGATAATATTATTTTTACCCTTAATTAACCAATTTACCTTTAAGTATGGTAAATAAAATTTACCGTAGTTACTATTTATAATACCCATAAATAAAAGTAGCATATTAACATAATTTGGACCTAATGATTCCAAATATGGAATCCATTTTTCCAAATTCAAAACAAATACTTTGCATTAATTAATTTAAAATTAATCCCATTGTCGAAAAAATGGATTTTTGGTTAAAACATTGCAAAAGATTGAAATGTTTTTAGCTATGAATTCAATGTAAAATTAATTATAATGACATAAATTATATTAAATGGTAAAAATATATTCTATTTATTCTTTAAAACCATTAAATATTATAATTTAACAATATATATATATTATCTCGATGAATTTTTTTTAAATACAATTTAGCGTATTTTTACTATTCATCAAAATATGAAAGTTATCAGAAAAATATAAAAAATTTATCAAATGTAAATTTTTAAAACTGTATTAAAAGGAAGAAGTTTATTTTTTAAAATTTTTCTTTTAAATTTGTCAAAAATTAGATTTAAAATGGGCGTGTCATTAAAAGACGACAAAACTGCATTTTTTGAAAAAATACTTCTTTTATCCAAAAAATTGATTTTGTTCTCATAATATATTCTTGAAAATGTGTAAGATGAATGATAATATTATAAAATTAAAAAATTAGGTTAATACTATTCATAATGGCTAGTTCAAAATAGTATTACAATAATATATCATTGTTTAGTGAAACTCGATATTGTGTACAACACAAGCTATCGAGGAAGGTCAGTCTTGCGTGTAACAAAAACCAAGATAGTTTTTCATGTAGTGAAATCATCATTTGGTTTTTTTTATAACATAATCCAATCTTAGTTCATTTATACATTGAACAAAAATCTATACTCAGTGTTGTGTGAAATGAATTCTATCAAAAGAACTTGAAATTTTGTGCAACACTATCCAAGAGCAGTGTTGCATATACTGCAAGATATTACAGTGTTGAGTATATTTCAAGCTAATATTGGTGTAGTTTACAACACAAGGCATCAAAGAAATTAAAAATCACATTTCTCATTAAATCTTGGGGTGTTACAATTGAGAAGTTAGATTATTTTTACACTAAGGAAACTGAAAATCATCCAACCTCAAGTGATAAAGAGATATGAATTAGTAATTTTCCTGATTTTCCTCATGATAAAAAACCTATAACAAGTGGTTATTATGACCAATATAAATAATCTCAAGAGATATCAGTTGATATATTAAGAGATATCCTACATTGTGCTCACACAAAAAAAGGTATTTTATCTGTGGAGTATTTCAATGTATGGAGAAATAGATCACCCAGATGGATGGAAAATATAATTTTTTAGAGATTTGATTACAATAAAAAATTATTGAATGTTTAAAGATCTCTAGATAGTTAGGGACCTTTTTAGTAATCAATAGAAAACATGAATATGTTTCCCCAAATTTTTCAAAGAATTGTAAGAGAAATAAGGATTTAAAAAGAATATAGAAGAGAATATTTGGGTACTTGAAGAAGAAATGAAGAACATCACCGATTTTAAGGGTTCACAATTGGATAAAATATCCCAGAAAATTAAGGAACTTGAATCTTTGATTTATAATAAAGATACACGACAGGAATTTGAAATTGAAATAATGAAGAACGAATGTGGAGAAAAGATGATTATTTTTAAATATCATAAATTTATCATCAATATGAAATGTCTAAAACTATAAGTTCAATTGGATAATCTTGATAAGATAAATATTGAGACCTGAAAAAATAATGGAATGGTTGATGCTGCTAATCAATTATCAATAGAGGATTATAAGGTCAAAATATTTCAAACAAGTGAAAAGGATATCGTGAAATATTTCGATGATCTATCTCATGTGGTTGAAAAGTAATAGGTGAAATACATACTAATTTGTAATCATTCTTAAGAATATGTAATCATGAACATTGTAGGTTGTAAAAAAAATCTGAACAATTATGGATGAATAATGGTGATAAGGAACCTAGCACTCTGATTATGGTGGATAGGTAAAATAGTTTGGAATCTGGTTCCCCAAAAAGAAAACAACATTTCATGAATAATAACCCACAACCCTATACAAAAGATACTAGGAAATAAAGATTTGGGGGTCAGCGATGGTGGTACAACATACTTGGGAATAGTTTATTAAACTGTTCGTGTAATACTCAAAATTTAAAAGCACAAAGGAATGATATGTCATGTGAGATAAAGCTAGAGATGAAAATTAAAAATCCCCAGGTCCAAAAAATATGTATAATTCAAATATATTTAGAAATCATGAAAACATCTTTGATGTATACAATGGAAGTAATCACATGATTGGTGCATGATCATCTCGAAATTTTTCCCAATATGATGGGAAAATAAGACCATAGAAGCTGGATAAGAATGAATAATCTAAGATAGTATAAAATCATAGGAATATTTTGAACATAAATTCTCCCAATAAGATTCCAATAAGGAAATATGATAAGACAATGGATTCAAAATCCGTGAAGTTTAATAAAAGTTCACTATCTAGAAGAACTACTAAGATGGATGGAACTCAAAAACTACTATGTGGAAGATCCAATATTTCTTACACAATTCCTCATGAAAAGTTATTCATCTGGATAAACTATTTTTAAATAATTAAGAAACATAAATATGCACAACATATGGCTAGTAAAAAAGTAAAATAAATGATTCCACATGACAAAGTAAAAGTTATTGATAATTTATCATGAAAATGAAATTAGAATGTTAAAGAAGTTATGTATGAGATATTTAAGAAGAAAAAAAAAATCCTTTCAGAGGATTCTTCTCACCCCTTCAAAATGACTAGGGTTTCTCCTTCGGCCTTGCTTTCCCTTCCCCCTCCAGCCTAAATCAGTCTCGTGTCAGCTTCCTCCAGATCTCCCTAGAATGACACAACTAGGTTTGATTACTCTAGATCATCTCTCCATGATGCAGCTTGGTTGGCTTTCTCCATATCATATTAGCATGAAACATTTATGATGGGTGCTATATAGTGGAGTTTCAGTGAGGTTCAGCGGTGTCTTAGGCTTCGGTGAAGACTTGTCTCGGTAAAACACAGACTTCATCTCAGTTCGGAGTGTTGGTGACGTCGGGTCAGCATGCTTCTTGGATCAGCATGGATCAGTTTGTGCGATTGGTGGATATGGATTCAGGTTAGTATGGAGTGGCCAGGTGCTGCCATTGGCATGCTTCCAGTGATGGCCAATGATAGATCTAGAGAGGCTAGAAGGGGGGAGGACAAGGTCTCCGTTGTTTTTTGTTAAGATCTTTTAGGTTTGAAGGTTTGGTGATTATTTTTTTGGTTTGGTTGGTGTGTTTTTTGTGATCTTCTGGTTATTATGGATTTTCGGAGTTGTATTTGGGGTGGAAAGATGGTGTGACTCTGGGCTTCAGGCATTGGTTCTGGGTTCCAGGATATGGGAAATCTTGGTGATGGTTTGAATGGTTTGACGTTGTGGCTGAGTTTTGTGATGTTTTGATGTGGTAAAATTTTTCAGAATTGAGATTCAACTAGACTTGATGTCATGGATCAGGCCTAAGATGAGGTTCCAGAGCTCGTTGTTCATCAGTTTAGTTCTTTACATATTTGTATGTTTGAGAGGGTATGTCTTTAATCATTATATCAGGCCTGCGATTTGACATATTACACTTTCTTATTGTTCAACCATGTAACAGTGGAGAGCTTTATCATGGTTTTATGCTGGGGAGGGGTGCTCCATGTTGTCTGTTTGGTTTGTCTCTCTTGACCTTCAGGTTTTGATTTTTTTTAAGTCCATGATGTCTGTTTGGGTTCTCCCCCTTCTTCCCATAAAAGGGGGCTTGCTTATAATAAAAAAATTAAAGGCCTTCAGGCCGTTGGTTGATGAGAGATGTAAGAATGCAGGAAACATTGAAAAAATTTGTATAAAATTTATACCAGAGAAATAATTAATCTTTTAGAGGATTAATAATGTAAAATCTATGAAGGTTGTTAAGAAGAAATTTTCTCTACACAATGAATAAGAAGATGTGAATAGATCCATTCTACCTCCACATAAATCTGAAAAGATTTTAATATGTGAATGCACGAAGACTGGGGTAAGTAGAGTAACTTGGTTGAGAAAAACATTCCTTCCTTGTTTTATATATTGATGAAGTAAGAAGGATCCAACTTATTACCTAAAATATTTATGTATTTTACTTGTGCTTATAATGAAGGGAATTTAAGGAGAGACAAATTCGCAGGGGGAGAACCTAAGAACCTGTGAGTGCTCCCAATTCTTGATTGCAAAGATGAAAAATTCACCATCATTGAATAAATCCTCAATTGATATTCAAATATAAATTTAATAAAGGATCATCTTCAATGATGTTGAATAATGTGGTGTCAAATCCATGAAAATAAGTTTGAAAAACATATCATCCAGTGTTGATCATACAATTGATATTCTAAACATAAATCTTTGAAAAATACCATCCTCGATAAAATTGTTAAAATTTTCATTATGTACAGTCAAAAGTTGAATATCTATTTTGGTGTATTCTCCAAATTAGAATATCTGGAAACTTATTCATAGTGAGATTAACCATTATAAATATGATGATGTGGGTTTCCAATAATGGAGAGAGAAATTAAGAAATATTCAAAAGATTATTGAATTATTATTTTAATTGGAATCAAGTCAGATAAATCTGGAAATTACATAAAGATGAGGCATTTGGAAAATGTATTTCCTTATTAATCTCTCATTCTTTGTTTCTTAAGATAAAGATCAATTTACAAAGGGGGAGTAATTGCCCGAATGGCCCGTAGACGTTCTTTTTTTTCATTTTTTTATAAAACCCCTTTCAAGGGATGAGGGGGAACCCGTATAAGGCCCTTAGGCTTAGGCTAGGATTCCCAAGCATCTGTATCATGATATCAGCTCTCCACCATCACATAGCTATTCATATAGGATTCCCGTTCATGCACATGCTGATCCCAATGGAAACACCATACCATCTTTTTCTTCCACATCCAATAGCTTCTACTTTGGTGAAATGCCCGCTCGGAATCCTCATCTCGAGTATATTACTTGTAGAGTCTTCCTAGTCTATTTAAGCTCAATTTCAGGTGGACCAAAAGCCTTGAGGTATCCCAAAGGCCTTGAGGTGGTTCTAAGGCCTTGATTTGGCCTAAAAACCTTACTGTCCCGAAATCCGTACTAGCCTGAAGGCCTTTAGTGCCTCGATGTCCTTGAAGGACCCAAGAACCAAACTAGTGGCCTAAAAGACCAAACAAATGAATAGTTATGGACACTATAATACCAAATAGTACCTGCTACATTACATGCTACAGTACCTGCTACAACGTCTACTACAGTTCCTACTATAGTACTTCTATAGTTACTTATAAATATGTCTACACATGGTTTTTAACTCAGGTCTCTTGGATGCACTTGCTGATTCCTCCCCAACTGGGTTGAGGCTCTTGTGAAAAGGGGGAGTAATTGAATGAATAAATGACTAAATAAAAATTGAAATACTCCAAGGCCACCTATTATGAATTTTTTTACTTGAATGTGTTTGATATATTAGTTTAAGTGAGTGCATGAGTTTAAGGATGATTTTTCATCAAAACTTTTATATCTTATTAATGTTTCTTCAACTTGGAAGGAATGCGGAAACCACTAGAATAACATTACATGAGTAATAATTTCATGAGGTATCATGATTATTTGGAAGGGGACAACTATTTTTCCTGAATCAAATCCTATTGTTTTCTATACCAAACACTGATCATGCTGACTTATAGATAAATTACAGATAAAACATTTCATAAGAATGGACCGATACCCTTCTCCCGTGAACTTTTTATTTTATATAAATAAGGAGGAGAGGATGTGAAATGATTGTTTTAAATTTAAATGGGAGAGAAAAGAGAATGATTTGGTACCCTGGAAAATTCATTTGGAAAGAATATTGAAGGTATTTCCCACAAATACAAAGGGGAAGATTTAAATGTCAACTTTGTGTATGAGTTGTATTTGTTTTCAATGATTTTCATTGGTGGATAATGGTTATCAATTATATATCAAGTTTCATTGACGTTAACATGATAAATATGATCTATAGTTAAGGTATCTTGGATGAAGTCCTCATGTATTGATATTTTAAGAAACATTTGTTGAAAAAATTTAGTTTGAAGGGTGATTCCTATAGATTTTTTATGGATTCATTAAATGAAATTAGATTTCATTCTTGAATAATTATAAGGACCTAGCCTTAAAAAATTAAATAATATTGAATTAAATAAATAATTCACATCAATGATCTTTTTAGGATTAAATATTTAGAGAATTAGGCCATAACATATACATGAAAATTTGAATATTACATATAGACACTTCTACTCAGTATCCATTTTTTCATAAAATTCAAATTCTTGAAAAAAAGAGTCATGTCTAGTTCCATATTTTAGACATCATGACGTTTCCTTGATCCCATCCTTGACCCTATTCATCTTTATGTCCTGTGAAAAACATATCAAAAAAACTTGGTATGGGCATAAAAAGCTCAGTAAGGGATACACAAAGAAGGAAAACTGTTAGTTTTTCAACACAACATGTAGACCATGAATATTTTATCATAAGTGATACTTTTCACCTTTATGAAGTAGTAAATATTCTTCACTGAATAAAAGACCATTTCTTAACAATTTGTAACCAAAAGATTACTATAAAATCAATAAAAAGAACACATAACATATATAGGCAACTTGGGACATAAACATACCTAAATAGAATAACCATATATTCGACTTCCACACATATCACTAAATAAAATAACCATATAGCCGACTTTCATAACTAATGCATTTGAGGTTATAACATAACCACCCATCCTGGCTTATCATGGAACCACCCGTCATTGGGTTTATAATGTAACCACCCGTCAAATGTCCAAGTACCATTATAAAATCATAACACATAAAATATTGGAAATATAAACATTTCAATAATAACATTTAATTTGCAATCATAAGAAATAATTTCATGATATTTAAATAATAAATAAATTTTAAAAACCATTTTCAATACCAAAACTCCCAAAAACTGAATAAGGGGTTTCTTTTTCATTTTAAAAACATTAAGGCTTATAGAGGATGCCAAATAACAATTACAGCAGCGGAGAGGTCATTGTCACCACAAACGATAAAAAAATTAATTTTTTTGTTTAGTATAACAATTCATAGAAAAAATATTCTCTTTAAATGAAATTAAAATTCCAAGGGTTTGATTATATATGGTATAAAAGAAGGAGGTGTATATTATCAAAACATGCCTCAATGAAAGAAGATTGAGACAAAGTCACTTACCTCGTGTCTGACTTGACCCATTTGTTATTTAATTTCAAAATAATAAAAATAAGTCAATATATACTTGATTAAGAAAATTATTCAAGTTTATTATTCCCTTTATATCACTTATTACCTTTCTATAACACTTATTTAATTATTTGAGTTCATATTAGACTTTGGTCGATGTTCAGGACTTGAGTTAAAAATGACCTTGTTATAATTATAAATTGTCAATGTGGTCAAATGTCCATTATATTCAAAATTATATTCAGGATTTAGATATCATATATATCATATATATCTAGTATATATGTATTTATAATAGTACATAACATTTTTAGATAAGAAATGAATCACACTGTTCATGGAGACGGTAAGCCGTACGTACACATGAATGCTACTTTCATTTATATTTCATATTTTAATGGAATTAAAACTTAATTATAAATAGGTATATTATAATTCCCATATAATATCATATATAATTTCATTAACTCTATCCTTTATACATCCCACATATGGAATGAATGATTCATATCACTTTAAGGTGGTGGTATTCCACACTTCCTCAAATGAAATTATCGCTTTTACCCATTATGGAAACCATAAAGGTATTCTATAAATGAAAAATACAGAAGTAAATAGAAAATATAAATATAATATGTATCACATATAAATAATGTGCCATCATAATGGCCACCATAAGAGGTGGTAGGAGAAAATTGAACAAGCATCATTTCGTGAGGCAGTAGTTCACCATCCACAGAAACAATATGTTCGTATCCATTAGATGGTGGTGTGTGTAAGTTTAGTTTGAATCCTTACCATAAAAACATCCTCGTATATTGAGTATATCGGTGTGGTTATAAAATAAAGAAATAAAGAGTGTTTAGGGTGTTGGATAAGTAAATTAAAAAAAAAGAACTTAAGAGAAGGCATTACGTTTAAATAAGGTATCTCCCTTTGGTTTGAACCAAATGGTTTACTTGTAGTGAATTCTTCCAAAGGTAATGCTTCTAGGAGGAAGATAGGGATGTTGGGTAGTGTTTTGAAGAGACATGGGGCTTGAGATGTGTGAGTAATGGGTAAGAGTTGATGGATTTTTATAAGGGGGAGGGGGGCTCTTTAGGAATGTTTGAACATATTATTTTATTATATAATTATTTTCCATTTATAAAGGTCCAAAACTCATTAATGTCAAAGATACTATGACTATTGTTTGAAATATAATCATCCAATATGAATTGGATAGGTTTTGTATATTGTTTTAATTTTGATAATCTTATTTATTTATATTAGTGATTAATGAGGTAAACACTACATCATTTTGTGTCATAAATAATTTAATTTATTTGATATAAAAAAATTATAAAAAAATACCATGATGTAGGAAATAGTTTTATACTTCAAATGAATATTTATATTAAAAGAGATAAATTATATAACCCCGTATAAAAATTTATTTTCTAAAAGGTATATGTTCAAGTTATCTTTGTCATTACTTAAAATTAATTAATATAAAGTGTCATTATCACTCCCAAGTGGCTCCATGGGGGTCCCAAAATTGACCAAAGGATTCACGTGGTCATACATTTATCATCCAATATGCTTAGGAAACTTTTTAGGGTAATTTTATATTATTATAATATTATTTTTTACCCTTATTTACCAGATTTACCTTTTAACCATGGTAAATAAAATATTTACTGAAGTAAATATTCATAATATCTAAAAATAAAAGTTACCTATTTACACAATTTATACCTCTTAATTAAAAATTTGGAATCCATTTTTCCAAATTCAAATCACATAATTAGCTTAAATTAATTTAAAATTAATTCCCACTGTCAAAACAAAAAGCGCTTTTTTATGAAATAATAACTATCAAAAGATTGACACTTGTTTATGTCCAATTTCAAAGTAAGATTACTTCCAATGACCAACATTTGATTAAATGGTAAAAATATATTCTATTTACACTTTAAATCCAGTTAAAAAGATAATATAACCATACAAATAAATTATATTAAAAGGCAGTTTTGAATTAAAATACAACATTTTTCACAATTCATTAAAAAATGGTCATTTTTAGAAAAATACAAAAATATAATCTAAAGAAATTTTTGATGACCCAATTATAAAGAAGAATATTATTTTGTAATATAAAATATATAAAAGTGACAAAAAATAGATTTTAAAAATGGTTTCCCATCAAAAGTCGGTAAATTGACCCTTTAAAGAACATTAGAGTATTTACTGTTAAAATTGGATTCTTTCTTATTTTAAGCCTCTAAAACTTATTTGATAAATGTAAAACAATTTAACAAATATTCATAATCATATTGTAGTTACTTATGTTCATTACATCCATTACAATAACTAGGTGTTAAATACCATTTAAAATAATTTTATTTTATTATTTTATTTTTTGGTATAACTCCACGTTGTGTGCAATGTAAGATTTCAAAGATACATGTTGTTGCATATTTGGTACGCCATCGAACATAGAATTCACTTTAAAGTAAAATTATTTTTTGATTCAAAAATATTAATAAATATTAAAATGTCATATTCTTTATTTACCTAGGATGTTACATCCTTCCCCCTTTTGGAAATTGCATCCTCACAATTTTTATTCATTTATCAAATAAATTGTGGTATTTATCTCTCATAGAATTTTTAGATTCCCACATTTCCTCTTCAATCATATAGTTTTTCCACAAAACTTTTACATGATGAATTACCTTATTCCACAACACTTTCTCTCTTTGGTCAAGAATCTAAACTGGTTGTTCCTCATAAGAGTGATTCTCTTCTAACTGAACTACCTCTGGGCTCAATACATGAGATGAATCCGAAATATACTTTCTGAACATTGAAACATGAAAACAATTGTGTACCTGGGATAAAATATTAGGTAAATCCACTCTATAGGCAATTGATCTAACTATCAATATGATTTCATAGGTTCTAATGAATCTCAGACTCAGCTTCCTATTCTTTTGAAAATGCATTACACTTTTCCATGGAGAAACTTTGAGAAATACATGATCACCTACCTCAAAAGAAAGATCCTTCCTCTGGTTATCCGCATAACTTTTCTGCCTTTTCTAAGCTGTTCTCATGTGTTTCTGAATCAACTAAACTTTCTTTTCCATCTCTTCTACCAATTATGGTCACATCAGCTTCCTTTCACCTACTTCATCCCAAAAAGTTGGAGTTTGACACTGCTTCCGATATAATGCCTCAAAAAGAACCATCTGTATACTGGAATGAAAATTATTATTATAAGAAAATTCAACCAAAGAAATATGTTGTTCCCAATTTCCCTGGTAATCCATTGAACACAAAAAATAACATATCTTCTAATATCTGAATTGTTCATTCTAACTGCCCATATGATTGTGGATGAAAAGATGTACTAAAATTTAATTCTATACCCGATGACTTCTAAAGGCCTTTCCAAAAGTTATAAGTGAACCATGAATCTTGATTAGATACAATGGAGCAGGGAACTCCATGTAACCTGACTATCTCTTTAATATACAACCGAGATAGTTGATCTAAAGAGAAAGTATCTCGAATTGGAAGTAAATGAGCATATTTTTTTAATCAATAAACAATAACCCAGATTTAATTGTTACCTATAGATGTATTTGGTAATCCCAAAATGAATATCATGGATGTATTTCCCCATTTCCACTCTGGCACTGGTAATGATTGAATCATCCATTTTGGTAACTTCCGCTCTTCTTTAACCTATCAACAAGTAAAACACTTCATAGTAAAATCAACAATATCCCTTTTCATTCCTCCCACTAGTAATACTCCCAATGATCTTTATACATCTTAGTACTACAAGGAAAAACTGAAAACAGAGAACTATGAGTTTCACATAACAACTCATTCTTCATCTGCTAATCCCAAGGCAAAAAGAATCTCATCCCAAACCTCAAAACACAATCATTATCAATGTTAAAATTAGGCATCTTACCTTTCTAAACCAACTCTAACTTTTTCTATAACTCACTGTCTTCCTTCTGCACTTTCTTAATTCTTTCTGATAGAGATGATTTCATTAACACCTGAAACAAAAAAGAGGAATTTCATGAACCAACAACTTCTATGAAAAATTTCATCATATCATTAATCAAAGGGTCTTGTTCCAAACATAACATGGTTAATGTATCATTACTCTTTTGACTCAAATCATCAACCAATTTTTTTTATTTTTTGGATGGTAATGAATTATGCAATCATAATCCTTGATTAATTTTATCCATATGTTATGTCTCATGTTCAATTATTTCTGAGTGAATATATACTTCAAACTTTTGTGGTAAATATATATTTTACATTTTACTCCATACAGAAGATGCCTCCAAATTTTTCAAGAAAAAAAACAACAACTAAATCCAAATCATGTGTAGGGTAGTTTAACTCATGGGGTTTCAACTAACGTGAAACATAAGAAATTACCTAATCATTCTGCATAAGGACACAAGCAAGTCAATTCAAAGAATCATAACTGTAGATAAAATACTCACCATCTCTTGACGGTAGTGCCAAAACTGGAACATTCACCATTATTTATTTCAATTCATGAAAAAAATCATCAAATTATTTTGTCCAAATAAACTTAAGACCTTTTCGAGTTTACTTATTCATTAGTCTAGATAACAAAAAATATTTCAACAAATCTCTGGTAATAACCATCCAAACCAAGAAAACTACAGATATCTATTATATTTGTGGGTATTTGACCTTCTTCAACAACTTTTGATTTAGCAGGATCAATAATTATTCCATTATTTGATACAATGTGGCGAAGGAATGAAATTTTTTGTGACCAAAACTCTCACTTACTGAATTTTCCATAAAATTTCTTTTTTTAAGGTTTACAAGACAACCCTTAAATGACTTTCATTCTCCTATTTAATTTTAGAATAAAACAAAATATCATCAATGAACACAACCACAAACTTATCCAAGAACTTACAAAAAATTCTATTCATAATATCCATGAATACAGCAGGTGCATTGGTTAATCCAAAAGGCATAACTACAAATTCATAATGGCCATATCTAGTATGAAATGAGGTCTTTTTAATGTATGCTTCCATTAATTTCAACTGATGGTACCCTGACCTCAATTCAATCTTCTAAAAATACTCATCTCCTTGGATCTGATCAAACAAATCATCGATATGAGGAAAAGGATACATGATCTTAACAGTGATGTTATTTAATGCTCTATAATCAATGAAAAGTCTCATTGAACCATCTTTTTTTAAAAAACAAGACAGGAGAACCCCATGGTGATGTGCTACATTGAATGAAACCATTATCTAATAACTCATAAAATTGCTTCTTTAACTCTAAATGATCAATTTGAGGCATTCGAGAAAGGGGTTTTGAAATTATCTTAGCATTAGGAAATAAGTCAATAGTAAATTCAACTTACTGATCTGGTATTATACCAGGCAACTCATTAGAAAAAAATAAAGATACTCATTTACCACTACCACATCAATAATATGACCAGTTCCTTTGTTTTCAAAAATATATGCAAGGTAACATTCATTTCCATCTTTTACTAGTTTCTCAGCTTCGTGATATGTTATCAAAAGTAAGGGTTAATTCTTGTACAAAAACTAAAATTCTTTCTGAAAAGGAACCACTTTAGCTCTACAATCAATATTATCATGATAAATGGAAATCCAATCTATTAGAAAAATAATATCAAACTCTACGAGATGCAAAAAAATACCGTTTGCAGGTAGATTCTTTCCACACACAAGGACATTAAGGTTCTTATAATTTCTTTTTGTCTCAACATTTCCTCTAGGTGTTTTTACCATAATTTTAGGATTAATATCTTGATATGGAATTCCCCATTTACTAGAAAACATCTCAGAAATGAAAGAATGTCTAGACCCTGAATCAAACAACATATTGGTATAATCTAAACAAACAAACAATGTACCTGATAACACATCCTTCAATGGCCCAACATTTTCTAAAGTAATAGGAAATGATTTCACCACCCCTTTATGCTTGTAGTCAGGATAATTTCCCTTAATTAAGTTATTTTTTGGACACTCATTTATATAATGAGCCATTTCATTAAACATAAAACATCTTACTGCTATATTTTCATTGTTTTCTTGATCATATTCCTTACAGTTATGGGAAATATGATCATACTTACCACACCGAATTCACTTTCCATATTTTGATAAATATTCTCCAGGATTATTTTTACCACACTTATAATATGATGGATATTTAATTTTCTTACCTCTAGGCTTCTTTGACGAATTCTTTCCCTTTTCCTGCCAACTGGACCTCTTCTTTTTTTTTTCTCTCTTGAAACACCTAATCATCAGAAAACTCTATTTCTACCTTCTCAGCACATATGAAAAGTTTCTCATAGCATTTTAATTCATGAGAGGCTAATTATATTCGATATCACAGCTTCAGTCCTAAGTAAAATCAATTTATCTTACTATAAAGATCTCAAATGAAATTTGGAGCATACCTTGCTAGTCGAGTGAAATTTTCTTCATAATCAGCCACTGAGTCATCCTCCTACCTCAATTCAAAAATTGTTTTTCCATCCTAATTCTAACCAACATAGGAAAATATTTTCTCAAGAAACATACATTTGAATTCATCCCAATCAAGAGAATCAATATCATCAGTATCCCTGATATTTTTCACCATCGACCACCACTGATCAGCTTCACCTTGAAAATAGTAAATAATGAGACTAACCTTTTAATATTATGGACCCCCCATGACATTGAAAATATTCTCCAGTGCTTTAATCCACCCTCTACCTAGTACATGTTCAGATGATCATTGGAATGATGAGAGACATTGCCTCATGAAATTCTCCACTACTGACAAGTTCCTCTGTGGTTGATCTGGCTAATCTCGTGCATGGATAGCACCACCATTTATAGCCTGATTCAATTGTTCCATCACTTTAAAAAACTATTCAGTTCCAATTCTGTCTATCTCAGGTTACTGATTTGGAAGGTTATTCTCCTATGTATGCCTTCCCAACATAGCTACCCTGTTTCCTATGTAGAAAACCATTCTGAACACAGAAATATATTAGGTGAAGAAACATGGTAATCTATAAATTCTACATAATTTCAATCTTACCATAAATTAATTTATGTAAATTAATTTTAACAATATTCTAACACCTAAAGATGTCTAAGCTGACCTATGATACCAACTATAAGGACCCGAACTTAAAACATTACATAATCTAAAATTAAATTAATATTTCACATCGAGGATCTTTTTAGGTTTGGAGATTTAGAAAATTAGGCCATAATATATAAATAAAAATTTGAATATTACATGTAGACACTTCTACTCAGTATCAATTTTTTTTCATAAAATAAAAATTATTGAAAAAAAGTGTCATATATACTTCCATATTTTAGACATCATGAATTTTCCTTGATCCCATCCCTAACCCAATTCATCTTTATATCCTGTAAAAAACCTTTCAAAAAAACTTGGGAAGAGCCTAAAAATATATGTAAAGGATTCACAAATAAGGAAAACTATTAGTTTTTCAAAACAATAAATAAACCATTAATATTTTATCATAAGTAATAATTTTCACCTTTATGAAGTAGTAAATACTCTTAACTGAATAAAAGATCATTTATTACCATTTTTTAACTGAAATATTACCATAAAACTCATATAAAGCACACATAACATATATAGTTTGTAACACCCCGAGCTTCCACGATACGCTTCTCATTCAATAATGCCATAACTTGCATTGTACGCAACTTCGAGTTCTAAAACACCGCGACTAATCAAAGTATCCATTATGAATAGTAATAACCACTTTTTAAAATTATAGGAATTTTATATTTCAAAATGGACTTCATTTTTGTATTCGTAATATCGAAATTATCCTAAGTTGAATTGTTTGTAACTTTCTGAGAACTTCCGATTTTTTTATGAATAGTAAAAAATACTTAAAACAAATTTTTTAATAAAAATAATTTATTGTGAAAAATTATACTATTTAGTGGGTTTAAGGTATAATTAGAATATATTTTTACCATTTTATCTAATGGTGGTCATTAGAATTAATTTAACATTGAAATTGGACATAAACAATTGTCAATCTTTTGATATAAATTGTTTCTTAAAAACACACTATTTATTGTGACAGCGGGAATTAATTATAAAATTAATTAATGCAACTTATATGTTTGGAATTTTTTAAAATATACATCATTTTTGAATTCGGAATATCAATTATAACTTAGAGTGAAATTTTGGCATTGTTCTGAAAAACTTCAATTTTTGATGAATAGTGAAACCACTAAGTGGTAGTTAAATAACTGATTTTTCGTTTAAATGAAATATTACCACTTCTGTGATTTGATTTTCAAAAATCCGACATACATGGTTGTCATTAAGAAGTAAAATTTGGTTCAATGAGATTAAAATATTTTTTTTGTGAATAGTAACTTTTAAGTTCTTAATCGCGATTAGAGGTAATTAGTGTAGTTTAAGGTACAAATAATGTTTTAATAATATGATATGAGCATGACACTTGTCCTACTCTTATTGGATGAGTCATGGCCGACCAATAAAACCCATGGGTCAACTTGGGGACCCCATGGAGCCACTTTAGTTGGAAAATGACATTAATAAATATTTATTTAATGTTAGAATTAAATTGACACAAACATGAGTTGTTTTACTAAAATAGTTTTTAAGTGGGGTTACACAAGTCCTAATTTTGACTATAAATATTAATTAGAAAGCTAAAAAGATTTACTACATCATAGTATTTTTTTTATAATTTTTAGACATTTAATAAATTAAATTAATTATGACATCATGATGATGCAGCGATGACCTCATTATTTAACGATTTAAATAAAATGGAAAGATAATGTAAAATCCAAAGTGTACACTTTTAAAAAACCTATTGGATGAGTAGATTTAGAACCCTTATAATCTTATACTCTAATTATATAAGTGTGGGAACTCTAAAATCCGAAACTCATTTTATAATAAAGTGACCTTTCTTTACTTTCCAAGAGTTCCCCTCCTCTCCTCTTATAAAAGGCCCCCACCTCTCCCACCTTATTCACACCTTCAAGCCATTTGGCTCGGCCAAACTCTGCCCAAATACTCTCCCAAATTCCCCCTCTTACTCCTAGAAGCCTCACTTTGGACTGAACTCTTCCCAAGGAAGCCTTTGGCTCAAATCAAAAAGAGTTACCCGATTTTGAGGTAATGTCTTCTCTAATGTTGTTTTGTTTTATTTTTCTTCTCCAACCCCCTAAACTCTTTTCATTCCTTTCTTTTGTAACAACACCAGTATCTAAAATATACTTGGATGTTGTTATGATAAGTATTTGGTTTACACTTACACACACCTTCGTCTAATGGTTAAAGAACATACTGTTTCTGTGGGTGGAAAAATACTGCCTCACGAAACGATGATTGTTCAAATTCTTTTAACACCTATAATGGTGGCCATTTTGATGACACTATTTTCATATATGATATATATATTATTTTTATGTTTTCCTTATGCTTCTGTATTTCTCATTTATGGCATACTTTATGATTTCCATTATGGGTAAACGCGATAATATCATTTTAGGAAGTGCAGACTACCGCCCCCTCAAAGTGATGTGAATCGTTAATGCCATATGTGGGATGTATAAAGGATGGAGTAAATGATATTATATATGATATTATACTGGAACTATATTATACTTTTATATAATTATGATTTCATTCCATTAAATACGCAATAGAAATGAAAGTAGCGTTCATGCGTACGTACGGCTTACCGTCTCCATGAACGGTGTATTTCATTTCTTACCTCTAAATGTTACGTAATATTATGAATGAATGTATATACTGGATATATATGATATATATGATATTTAAATCATGAAAATAATTCTGGATATAATGGATATATCACCACATGAACAACTTGTAATTATAAGAATTTTATTTTTGACTCAAGTACCTAAGATCGACAAAATGACCGTTATAAACTTAAATAATTACATAATGTTCATAACATGGTAATAAGGGATATAAAAGGAATAATGAACATCAAAAAGGTTATTAAGTAAATAGAAATTAACTCTAGTTTATTATTCAGGAGGTTAAAGAACGGTCGATTCAGGACATGACGCAAGGTAAGGGAACTTCTTAACCCAACTTCCATTCTTTGGGTTAATCTCCTACTTTCAAATTATGTCATGATATTATTATGTATTATTTTGTATTTTTACTTTCTTTATGTGTACCTATAGTGAATACACATAATATATCTATTTTATTTTAAAAATGATCTTTGTAAGGACTTCGTCTCAATCTCCTTTCATTGAGGCATATTTGGTTTTATACACAAATTTCTTTTATACGGGGTATAAACCACTTTGACTTTTAAGTTTATTCAAAAGGAATATTTTTTATACGAAGCATTTACTAAACGACAAAAGGGAATGTTTTTGTCGTACGTATGCGGCAACAACGACTTCTCCGCCGCTGTGACCACTATTTGAGTTTCGGCTTCCTCTACAAGCCATACCTTTTTTTAATGAAAAATAAATACCATGTTATACTTTTCTTTTATTTTGGTATTGAAAATGGTTTTGAAAGCGTTTTTATTATATCAATGTGTTGTATTGATATCTTGTGATTGAAATGTGGAAATTTTATGTTTCCTTTATGCATGTTTTATGTGATACGATTATGTTATGGTTTATGATATGTTTAAACCTATTCATATGAGGAATGCATTGGACTTAATAAGTGATGGGTGGATCCCGCTATAGCTCCTCGATGCATCGGCAGGTCTCAGGAGACAAACTAGTGTCTTGGCACGAGTCCTTGACAAAATCTTATTTGTGGTCTTGGCACGAGGCCTTGGCTACGTGGTTATGATTGTCTGGCATTATGCATTCCATCATTATGAAAGTGGTTATTGATATTGCATGTGATTATTCGACCAGTAGAATATCCATGTGAATAAGTAAATGGAATTATCTCATTTTACTTTTGCCATATTATGCTGAAGTTCAAGTTTAAAAAGGCTTTTGTTTTAGTTATACATTGCCTTAAATGTTAATGTTTATTTATGAAAGTTTCTGCAATATTGTTATCCTTACTGAGCATCTGAGCTCACCCCTTTCAATGTTTTAATATTTTCCAGGATGTGAAGAAGTATTTTATGAATGAACAGCAAGGATAGTCAGAAGAGGATATGAGTGTGGACTATGAAGACTTTGTTATTAGTTTTTTACTTTATGATGTAATGTAACATTTATGAATGTATCTAGTGTTTCCAAGGCTACTAAACTAATCGGTCTTTCGAGACTTGATCTTTTTTGATCATGCCAATGTTATGAAGTAACGCACCGGCTCCGGGTAGCTGGGGTCTGGGCGTTACAGTTGGTATCAGAGGCAGTTTAGTACTAACCTTGGAAGCTAGATGTAGATAAACTCTGATTAGAGCACATAGCCCAAAGATAGACTTTGAGGATTAGTATAGAAGAAATTCCTAGAATTTTGGTATTATAGAGATGTTATGAGTTTTCCGAGCAATACATCCCTGTCTGGATACGAGCAGGTAGAGGCGGCTCTGGCACAGATGTACCTATGGGTAAAACCCAAAAACACCGCTTTGAGCTAGACTCGAACGAGAACTGGTGCACGACAACGAGCCTTGATTCACTCTTGGTTACGACACTCCCGGGGGATATGCTTAGGATAATTCTCATTTTATTTACAAACCACTATGAAGGGTTATGAGTATATAATTCCTCAAAGAAAACATTTTTATGGATTATATCCATAAATAGTTCAATTTATGTTAAGTATCTTACAAGTATGGAATTATGTATTTTGATTTGTAAACTAATATAGTTTATTCCATTGTTTAGAAATGGCACCTAGTGGAAGGAATGGAAACCGTATCAATGCACGCACTCCGTGTAGGGATTTCCCTCCTGCTCAAGATAATTATTGTGGAGCTGGAGATCCAACTGGTGCTAATCAACTTATTACCATACTGGGACAACTCACTCAGGTTATGAATAATAACCTTACTCGCATGGAGCACCCTGATCCGAAACGTGGAGGATAAATGTTAGACCGCTTCATGAGGCAACAAACACCAACCTTCAATGGGAGTACAAATCTGTTAGTAGCTGAGCAATGGATAAACTCCTTAGAGAAAATATTCCATGCCTTGGGGAGTAGCGAAAGGGAGAAGGTTGTCATGGCAGTTTACCGCCTCACTGGAGATGCCGATCAGTGGTGGTCGCTGATTCAAAACACAAAGGAAGATGATGACGTATCAAATATGAAATTGAGGGAGTTCAAAGAGCTTTTCTTAGAAAAATACTTTCCTCGTGACCATCGAGAAGATATGGAAAGGCAATTTCTGAGTCTGAGGCAGAAGGAGGATGAGAATGTCGCAAAGTATGAGGCCAACTTTACAAGGTTAGCGAGGTATGCTGCTGATTATATACGTAACCCAAGGAGTAAGATTGATCGTTTCTTTGATGGGTTAAAACCATTTCTCCGTCGATCTCTTGTATCACAATCCTTCTCATCATATGAAGATATTGTCTCGTGTGCTATCAAGACAGAAAAGGAATTCTCTAAGTCTTATGACAACAAAGTAAAGCATGAGAAGAAGAGAACGGGGGAACAAGAGACAGATAAAGGGAAAAAGGGAAAGAAGGATTTTCCATTATGTGATAATTGTGGGAAGAATCACCCTGGTACGTGCCTAAAAGGAATGAGAGTTTGTTATAAATGTAGAGAAAAGGGCCACCAGGCTCATGATTGCAAGGGAAAGAAAGAGGCTGTCAAAGTTGAATGCTACAATTGTAGGGAAATGGGGCATTATGCAAATGAATGTCCTAAGCGTCAAGGAAACTTACCTCAGAAAAGGCCAAGGGATCAAGGACAATCTTATGCTGTAACTACAGTTGAAGCAGAATAATTAATGTGTTGGTGCTTTTGGACTCAAGGATTATATTCTGGTTATAAGAATAATGTGATATATATAAAGATAGTACTGCAGTACTTTTTGATTTCAGTAAGGTTTTAATATGATTAAGGTGATCATATTTTTAGTATGTGACAATAAGAGAAACTTTTCTTTGTTTGGGGAATATGATGTTAGAATTGATTTTGGAATTTAGAGACCTTTTAGAGAAATTCCGGACGAAGGTATTTTAGATAAATATTAAGGTTGGAATGGATTAAGTTGAACCATGGATAGTATTGTTTAAGGTTAAATCATTTCTGAAGATTATTTTTGGAATATTATAATACTATAGTTTTAGGAAAAGGACAACCTGCAGGGTGGGGAATAACCCGTCGCGTCGGACAAAGCTGCAGGAATCAAACCCACAACCATAGTGCGACAAGCCTTTATTTCCTACCACTAGCCTACATTAAGTCCTTGGTTATTACAAAATAGTTTTACTAATTTAAATGGTATGTGTTAACATTTGAAACCTTATACAATTAGGATAAATAGAATATTTTTGAGTTCCGTTACCATTTGGAGTAAAAGTTGGGTTTGTGGTAAAAATTTATTAATGAATGAAAGTATACATAACAAGTATGTATATTCCCTTACGTTCTTAGTAAATCTCCTAAATAAATTCCTCAACATTATAAAAAGTAACTTAAAACAAAAATGTTGTCGGTTAAATTTTCCAACTGGGGATTCAATGACCGTTTAACCACTCACAAGTTTGTGATTTTCTTGTGGTTAAACTTTCTCCTAATCCTGTTTTCTATAACTCTCCATCAGACCTTGATGGTTTGTTTCTCCTCTATATCCATATTTTCATAGAATCCTAGAATGGGCTATATCGGGTGACCTTTGTACTTATCTTACTTTCTTTTAATGTTATATATTTATTAACCTTATTTCCGATGTGGGTTTTCCTCAAAGATATTTTATCTTTTCAACCATTTATTTTCAAAGAAAAATTTCAATTTGTGAGGATGCAATTTATTGAAGGAGGGGAGAATGTAACACCCCGAGCTTCCACGATACGCTTCTCATTCGATAATGCAATAGCTTGCATTGTATGCAACTTCGAGTTCTAAAACACCGCGACTAATCAAAGTAGCCTTTATGAATAGTAATAACCACTTTTTAAAATTATAGGAATTTTATATTTCAAAATGGACTTCATTTTTGTATTCGTAATATCGAAATTATCCTAAGTTGATTTTTTTGTAACTTTCTGAGAACTTCCGATTTTTTTATGAATAGTGAAAAATACATAAAACAACTTTTTTAATCAAAATAATTTATTTTGATAAATTATACTATTTAGTTGTTTTAAAGTATAATTAGAATATATTTTAACCATTTTATCCAATGGTGGTCATTAGAATTAATTTAACATTGAAATTGGACATAAACAATTGCCAATCTTTTGATATAAATTTTTTCTTAAAAACACGCTATTTGTTGTGACAGCGGGAATTAATTATAAAATTAATTAATGCAACTTATATGTTTGGAATTTTGTAAAATAGACATAATTTTTGAATTCTGAATATCAATTATAGCTTAGGGTGAAATTTTGGCATTGTTCTGAAAAACTTCAATTTTTGATGAATAGTGAAACCACTAAGTGGTAGTTAAATAACTGATTTTTCGTTTAAATTAAATATTACCACTTCTGTGATTTGATTTTCAAAAATCCGACAGACATGGTTGTCATTAAGAAGTAAAATGTTGTTCAATGAGATTAAAATAATTTTTTGGTGAATAGTAACTTTTAAGTTCTTAATCGCGATTAGAGGTAATTAGTGTAGTTTAAGGTACAAATAATGTTTTAATAATATGAGATGAGCATGACACTTGTACTACTCTTATTTTATGAGTCATGGCAGACCAAGAAAACCCATGGGTCAACTTGGGGACCCCATGGAGCCACTTTAGTTGGAAAATGACATTAATATATATTTATTTAATGTTAGAATTAAATTGACACAAACATGAGTTGTTTTACTAAAACAGTTTTTAAATGGGGTTACACAAGTCCAAATTTTGACTATAAATATTCATTAGAAAGCTAAAAAGATTTAATACATCATAGTATTTTTTTTATAATTTTTAGACATTTAATAAATTAAATTAATTATGACATCATGATGATGCAGCGATGACCTCATTATTTAACGATTTAAATAAAATGGAAAGATAATGTAAAATCCAAAGCGTAAACTTGTCAAAAACCTATTGGATGAGTAGATTTGGAACCCTTATCATCTTATACTCTAATTATATAAGTGTGGGACCTCTAAAATCCTAAACTCATTTTATAATAAAGTGACTTTTCTTTACTTTCCAAGAGTGCCCCTCCTCTCCTCTTATAAAAGGCCCCCACCTCTCCCACCTTATTCACACCTTCAAGCCATTTGGCTCAGCCAAAATCTGCCCAAATACTCTCCCAACTTCCCCCTCTTACTCCTAGAAGCCTCACTTTGGGCATAACTCTTCCCAAGGAAGCCTTTGGCTCAAATCAAAAAGAGTTACCCGATTTTGAGGTAATATCTTCTCTAATGTTGTTTTGTTTTATTTTTCTTCTCCAACCCCCTAAACTCTTTTAATTCCTTTCTTTTGTAACAAAACCAGTATCTAAAATATACTAGGATGTTGTTATGATAAGTATTTGGTTTACACTTACACACACCTTCGTCTAATGGTTAAAGAACATACTGTTTCTGTGGGTGGCGAAATACTGCCTCACGAAACGATGATTGTTCAAATTCTTTTAACACCTATAAATGGTGGCCATTTTGATGACACTATTTTCATATATGATATATATATTATGTTTATGTTTTCCTTATGCTTCTGTATTTCTCATTTATGGCATACTTTATGATTTCCATTATGGGTAAACGCGATAATTTCATTTTAGGAAGTGCGGACTACCGCCCCCTCAAAGGGATGTGAATCGTTAATGCCATATGTGGGATGTATAAAGGATGGAGTAAATGATATTATATATGATATTATACTGGAACTATATTATACCTTTATATAATTACTATTTCATTCCATTAAATACGAAATAGAAATGAAAGTAGCGTTCATGCGTACGTACGGCTTACCGTCTCCATGAACGGTGCATTTCATTTCTTACCTCTAAATGTTACGTAATATTATGAATGAATGTATATACTGGATATATATGATATATATGATATTTAAATTATGAAAATAATTCTGGATATAATGGATATATCACCAAATGAACAACTTGTAATTATAAGAATTTTATTTTTGACTCAAGTACCTAAGATCGACAAAATGACCGTTATAAACTTAAATAATTACATAATGTTCATAACATGGTAATAAGGGATATAAAAGGAATAATGATCATCAAAAATGTTCATAAGTAAATAGAAATTAACTCTAGTTTATTATTCAGGAGGTTAAAGAACGGTCGATTCAGGATAGGACGCAAGGTAAGGGAACTTCTTAACCCAACTTCCATTCTTTGGGTTAATCTCCTACTTTCAAATTATGTCATGATATTATTATGTATTATTTTGTATTTTTACTTTCTTTATGTGTACCTATAGTGAATACACATAATATATCTATTTTATTTTAAAAATGATCTTTGTAAGGACTTCGTCTCAATCTCCTTTCATTGAGGCATATTTGGTTTTATACACAAATTTCTTTTATACGGGGTATAAACCACTTTGACTTTTACATTTATTCAAAAGGAATCTTTTTTATACGAAGCGTTTACTAAACGACAAAAGGGAATGTTTTTTTCGTACGTATGCGGCAACAACGACTTCTCCGTCGCTGTGACCACTATTTGAGTTTCGACTTCCTCTACAAGCCATACCTTTTTTTTAATGAAAAATAAATACCATGTTATACTTTTCTTTTATTTTGGTATTGAAAATGGTTTTGAAAGCATTTTTATTATTTCAATTTGTTGTATTGATATCTTGTGATTGAAATGTGGAAATGTTATGTTTCCTTTATGCATGTTTTATGTGATACGATTATGTTATGGTTTATGATATGTTTAAACCTATTCATATGAGGAATGCATTGGACTTAATAAGTGACGGGTGGAGCCCGCTATAGCTCCTCGATGCATCGGTAGGTCTCATGAGACAAACTAGTGTCTTGGCACGAGGCCTTGACAAAATCTTATTTGTGGTCTTGGCACGAGGCCTTGGCTACATGGTTATGATAGTCTGGCATTATGCATTCCATCATTATGAAAGTGGTTATTGATATTGCATGTGATTATTCGACCAGTAGAATATCCATGTGAATAAGTAAATGGAATTATCTCATTTTACTTTTGCCATATTATGCTGAAGTTCAAGTTTAAAAAGGCTTTTGTTTTAGTTATACATTGCCTTAAATGTTAATTTTTATTTATGAAAGCTTCCGCAATATTGTTATCCTTACTGAGCATCTGAGCTCACCCCTTTCAATGTTTTAATATTTTCCAGGATGTGAAGAAGTATTTTATGAATGACCTGCAGGGATAGTCAGAAGAGGATATGAGTGTGGACTATGAAGACTTTGTTATTAGTTTTTCACTTTATGATGTAATGTAACATTTATGTATGTATCTAGTTTTTCCAAGGATACTAAACTAATCGGTCTTTCGAGACTTGATCTTTTTTGATCATGCCAATGTTATGAAGTAACGCACCGGCTCTGGGTAGCTGGGGTCTGGGCGTTACAGTTGGTATCAGAGGCAGTTTAGTACTAACCTTGGAAGCTAGATGTAGATAAACTCTGATTAGAGCACATAGCCCAAAGATAGACTTTGAGGATTAGTATAGAAGAACTTCCTAGAATTTTGGTATTATAGAGATGTTATGAGTTTTCCGAGCAATACATCCCTGTCAGGATACGAGCAGGTAGAGGCGGCTCTGGCACAGATGTACCTAGGGGTAAAACCAAAAAACACCGCTTTGAGCTAGACTCGAACGGGAACTGGTGCACGACAACGAGCCTTGCTGCACTCTTGGTTACGACACTCCCGAGGGATATGCTTAGGATAATTCTCATTTTATTTAAAAACCACTATGAAGGGTTATGAGTATATACTTCCTCAAAGAAAACATTTTTATGGATTATATCCATAAATAGTTCAATTTATGTTAAGTATCTTACAAGTATGGAATTATGTATTTTGATTTATAAACTAATATAGTTTATTCTGTTGTTTAGAAATGGCGCCTAGTGGAAGGAATGGAAACCGTATCAATGCACGCACTCCGTGTAGGGATTGCCCTCCTGCTCAAGATAATTATTGTGGAGCTGGAGATCCAACTGGTGCTGATCAACTTATTACCATACTGGGACAACTCACTCAGGTTATGAATAATAACCTTACTCGTATGGAGCACCCTGATCCGCAATGTGGAGGATCAATGTTAGACCGCTTCATGAGGAAACAACCACTAACCTTCAATGGGAGTAGAAATCTGTTAGTAGCTGAGCAATGGATAAACTCCTTAGAGAAAATATTCCATGCCTTGGGGAGTAGCGAAAGGGAGAAGGTTGTCATGGCAGTTTACCGCCTCACTGAAGATGCCGATCAGTGGTGGTCGCTGATTCAAAACACAAAGGAAGATGATGACGTATCGAATATGGAATGGAGGGAGTTAAAAGAGCTTTTATTAGAAAAATACTTTCCTCGTGACCATCGAGCAGATATAGAAAGGCAATTTCTGAGTCTGAGGCAGAAGGAGGATGAGAATGTCGCAAAGTATGAGGCCAACTTTACAAGGTTAGCGAGGTATGCTGCTGATTATATACATAACCCAAGGAGTAAGATTGATCGTTTCTTTGATGGGTTAAAACCATTTCTCCTTCAATCTCTTGTATCACAATCCTTCTCATCATACGAAGATATTGTCTCGTGTGCTATCAAGACAGAAAAGGAATTCTCTAAGTCTTATGACAACAAAGTAAAGCATGAGAATAAGAGAACGGGGGAACAAGAGACAGATAAAGGGAAAAAGGGAAAGAATGATTTTCTATTATGTGATAATTGTGGGAAGAATCACCCTGGTACGTGCCTAAAAGGAATGAGAGTTTGTTATAAATGTAGAGAAAAGGGTCACCAGGCTCGTGATTGCAAAGGAAAGAAAGAGGCTGTCAAAGTTGAATGCTACAATTGTAGGGAAATGGGGCATTATGCAAATGAATGTCCTAAGCATCAAAGAAACTTACCTCAGAAAAGGCCAAGGGATCAAGGCCAATCTTATGCTGTAACTACAGTTGAAGCAGAATAATTAATGTGTTGGTGCTTTTGGACTCAAGGATTATATTCTGGTTATAACAATAATGTGATATATATAAATATAGTACTGCAGTACTTTTTTATTTCAGTAAGGTTTTAATATGATTAAGGTAATCATATTTTTAGTATGTGACAATAAGAGAAACTTTTCTTTGTTTGGGGAATATGATGTTACAATTGATTTTGGAATTTAGAGACCTTTTAGAGAAAGTCTGGATGGAGGTATTTTGGATAACTATTAAGGTTGGAATGGATTAAGTTGAACCATGGATAGTATTGTTTAAGGTTAAAGCATTTCTGAAGATTATTTTTGGAATATTATAATACTATAGTTTTAGGAAAAGGACAACCTGCAGGGTGGGGAATAACCTGTCGCGTCGGACAAAGCTGCAGGAATCGAACCCACAACCATAGTGCGACAAGCCTTTATTTCCTACCACTATCCTACATGAAGTACTTGGTTATTACAAAATAGTTTTACTAATCTAAATGGTATGTGTTAACATTTGAAACCTTATACAATTAGGATAAATAGAATATTTTTGAGTTCCATTACCATTTGGAGTAAAAATTGGGTTTGTGGTAAAAATTTATTAACGAATGAAAGTATACATAACAAGTATGTATATTCCTTTACGTTCTTAGTAAATCTCCTAAATAAATTCCTCAAAATTATAAAAAGTAACTTAAAACAAAAATGTTGTCGGTTAACTTTTCCAACTGGGGATTCAATGACCGTTTAACCAATCACAAGTTTGTGATTTTCTTGTGGTTAAGCTTTCTCCTAATCCTGTTTTCTATAACTCTCCATCAGACCTTGATGGTTTGTTTCTCCTCCATATACATATTTTCATATAATCCTAGAATGGGCTATATCGGGTGACCTTTGTACTTATCTTGCTTTCTTTTAATGTTATATATTTATTAACCTTATTTCCGATGTGGGTTTTCCTCAAAGGTATTTTCTCTTTTCAACCTTTTATTTTCAAAGAAAAATTTCAATTTGTGAGGACGCAATTTATTGAAGGAGAGGAGAATGTAACACCCCGAGCTTCCACGATACGCTTCTCATTCAATAATTCAATAGCTTGCATTGTACGCAACTTCGAGTTCTAAAACACCGCGACTAATCAAAGTAGCCATTATGAATAGTAATAACCACTTTTTAAAATTATAGGAATTTTATATTTCAAAATGGACTTCATTTTTGTATTCGTAATATCGAAATTATCCTAAGTTGAATTTTTTGTAACTTTCTGAGAACTTCCGATTTTTTTTATGAATAGTGAAAAATACTTAAAACAACTTTTTTAATCAAAATAATTTATTGTGATAAATTATACTATTTAGTTGTTTTAAAGTATAATTAGAATATATTTTTACCATTTTATCCAATGGTGGTCATTAGAATTAATTTAACATTGAAATTGGACATAAACAATTGCCAATCTTTTGATATAAATTGTTTCTTAAAAACACGCTATTTGTTGTGACAGTGGGAATTAATTATAAAATTAATTAATGCAACTTATATGTTTGGAATTTTGTAAAATAGACATCATTTTTGAATTCTGAATATCAATTATAGCTTAGGGTGAAATTTTGGCATTGTTCTGAAAAACTTCAATTTTTGATGAATAGTGAAACCACTAAGTGGTAGTTAAATAACTGATTTTTCGTTTAAATGAAATATTACCACTTCTGTGATTTGATTTTCAAAAATCCGACATACATGGTTGTCATTAAGAAGTAAAATGTGGTTTAATGAGATTAAAATAATTTTTTGGTGAATAGTAACTTTTAAGTTCTTAATCGCGATTAGAGGTAATTAGTGTAGTTTAAGGTACAAATAATGTTTTAATAATATGAGATGAGCATGAAACTTGTACTACTCCTATTGGATGAGTCATGGCCGACCAAGACAACCCAGGGGTCAACTTGGGATCCCCATGGAGTCACTTTTGTTGGAAAATGACATTAATATATATTTATTTAATGTTAAAATTAAATTGACACAAACATGAGTTGTTTTACTAAAACAGTTTTTAAGTGGGGTTACACAAGTCCATATTTTGGCTATAAATATTCATTAGAAAGATAAAAAAATTTCCTACATCATATTATTATTTTTTATAATTTTTAGACATTAAATAAATTAAATTAATTATGACATCATGATGATGCAGCGATGACCTCATCATTTAACGATTTAAATAAAATGGAAAGATAATGTAAAATCCAAAGCGTACACTTGTCAAAAACCTATTGGATGAGTATATTTAGAACCCTTATCATCTTATCATCGAATTATATAAGTGTGGGACCTCTAAAATCCGAAACTCATTTTATAATAAAGTGACTTTTCTTTACTTTCCAAGAGTGCCCCTCCTCTCCTCTTATAAAAGGCCCCCACCTCTCCCACCTTATTCACACCATCAAGCCATTTGGCTCGGCCAAACTCTGCCCAATTACTCTCCCAACTTCCCCCTCTTACTCATAGAAGGCTCACATTGGGCAGAACTCTTCCCAAGGAAGCCTTTGGCTCAAATCAAAAAGAGTTACCCGATTTTGAGGTAATGTCTTCTCTAATGTTGTTTTGTTTTATTTTTCTTCTCCAACCCCCTAAACTCTTTTAGTTCCTTTCTTTTTTAACAAAACCAGTATCTACAATATACTAGGATTTTTTTATGATAAGTATTTGGTTTACACTTACACACACCTTCGTCTAATGGTTAAAGAACATACTGTTTCTGTGGGTGGAAAAATACTGCCTCACGAAACGATGATTGTTCAAATTCTTTTAACACCTATAATGGTGGCCATTTTGATGACACTATTTTCATATATGATATATATATTATGTTTATGTTTTCCTTATGCATCTTTATTTCTCATTTATGGCATACTTTATGATTTCCATTATGGGTAAACACGATAATTTCATTTTAGGAAGTGCAGACTACCGCCCCCTCAAAGTGATGTGAATCGTTAATGCCATATGTGGGATGTATAAAGGATGGAGTAAATGATATTATATATGATATTATACTAGAACTATATTATACCTTTATATAATTATGATTTCATTCCATTAAATACGAAATAGAAATGAAAGTAGCGTTCATGCGTATGTACGGCTTACCGTCTCCATGAACGGTGCATTTCATTTCTTACCTCTAAATGTTACGTAATATTATGAATGAATGTATATACTGGATATATATGATATATATGATATTTACATCATGAAAATAATTCTGGATATAATGGATATATCACCACATGAACAACTTGTAATTATAAGAATTTTATTTTTGACTCAAGTACCTAAGATCGACAAAATGACCGTTATAAACTTAAATAATTACATAATGTTCATAACATGGTAATAAGGGATATAAAAGGAATAATGAACATCAAAAAGGTTCTTAAGTAAATAGAAATTAACTCTAGTTTATTATTCAGGAGGTTAAAGAACGGTCGAGTCAGGACAGGACGCAAGGTAAGGGAACTTCTTAACTCAACTTCCATTCTTTGGGTTAATCTCCTACTTTCAAATTATGTCATGATATTATTATGTCTTATTTTGTATTTTTACTTTCTTTATGTGTACCTATAGTGAATAAACATAATATATCTATTTTATTTTAAAAATGATCTTTGTAAGGACTTCGTCTCAATCTCCTTTCATTGAGGCATATTTGGTTTTATACACAAATTTCTTTTATACGGTGTATAAACCACTTTGACTTTTACATTTATTCAAAAGGAATATTTTTTATACGAAGCGTTTACTAAGTGACAAAAGGGAATGTTTTTGTCGTACGTATGCGGCAACAACGACTTCTCCGCCGCTGTGACCACTATTTGAGTTTCGGCTTCTTTTACAAGCCATACCTTTTTTTTAATGAAAAATAAATACCATGTTATACTTTTCTTTTATTTTGGTATTGAAAATGGTTTTGAAAGCGTTTTTATTATATCAATGTGTTGTATTGATATCTTGTGATTGAAATGTGGAAATGTTATGTTTCCTTTATGCATGTTTTATGTGATACGATTATGTTATGGTTTATGATATGTTTAAACCTATTCATATGATGAATGCATTGGACTTAATAAGTGACGGGTGGAGCCCGCTATAGCTCCTCGATGCATCGGTAGGTCTCATGAGACAATCTAGTGTCTTGGCATGAGGCCTTGACAAAATCTTATTTGTGGTCTTGGCACGAGGCCTTGGATACGTGGTTATGATAGTCTGGCATTATGCATTCCATCATTATGAAAGTGGTTATTGATATTGCATGTGATTATTCGACCAGTAGAATATACATGTGAATAAGTAAATGGCATTATCTCATTTTACTTTTGCCATATTATGCTGATGTTCAAGTTTAAAAAGGCTTTTGTTTTAGTTATACATTTCTTTAAATGTTAATGTTTATTTATGAAAGCTTCCGCAATATTGTTATCCTTACTGAGCATCTGAGCTCACCCCTTTCAATGTTTTAATATTTTCCAGGATGTGAAGAAGTATTTTATGAATGGCCTGCAGGGATAGTCAGAAGAGGATATTAGTGTGGACTATGAAGACTTTGTTATTAGTTTTTCACTTTATGATGTAATGTAAAATTTATGAATTTATCTTGTGTTTCCAAGGCTACTAAACTAATCGGTCTTTCGAGACTTGATCTTTTTTGATCATGCCAATGTTACGAAGTAACGCACCAGCTCTGGGTAGCTGGGGTCGGGGCGTTACATAGTTAACTTGGGACATAAATGTACTTAAATGGAATAACCATACGGTCGACTTCCAAACATATCATTAAATAGAATATCCGTATTGCCGACTTCCATATCCAATGCATTGGAGGTTATAACTTAACCACATGTCCTGGTTTATCATGACACCACCTGTCATTTGGATTGTCACGTAACCACCCATCAAATTTCCAAGTGCCATTTTAAAATCATAACACATAAAATAATGAAAATATAAAAAGTTCACTAATAACATTTAATTTTCAATCACAAGAAATAATTTCAAGATATTAAAATAATAAATCAATTTCAGAAAACATTTTCAATTCCAAAACACCAAAAAGAGAATAAGGGGTTTATTTCTCATTTTAAAACATCAAGTCTTATATAGGAATCTAACTAACAATTATGGTAGCGGAGAGGTCATTGTCGATGAAAAGATTAAAAAAAATATTTCTTCTTTTAGTAAAATGATTCGTAGAAAAAATATTCCCTTTGAAATAAATTAAAAGTTAAAGGGTTTTATTATATACCCTATAAAAGAAGGAGGTGTATATTATCAAAACATGATTCAATGAATGGAGATTGAGACGAAGTCCCATACCTTGTGTCTGACTTGACCCGTTCACTCTTTAATTTCCTGAATAAAAAACTGAAGTTAATTTATACTTTCTTAAGAACTTTTTTCAAGTTTATCATTCCTTTTATATCACTTATTAACTTTCTATAACATTTATTTAATTATTATAGTTCATATTGGAAATTTTGTCAATGTTTGGAACTTGAGTTAAAAATGAACTTGTTATAATTATAAATTGTCCATGTGGTCAAAAGTCCATTATCTCCAAACTTATATTCATGATTTAGATAACATATATATCATATATATGTAGTATATATATATATATATTAATAACATTACATAAACTTTGGAGTTAATAAATGAAATGCACCGTTCATGGAGATGATAAGCCGTACGTACTTATGAACACTACTTTCATTTCCATTTCGCATTTTAATGGAATGAAAACATAATTATAAATCGGTATATTATAATTCCAGTATAATATCATATATAATTTCATTAAATCCATCTTTTATACATCCCACATATGGCATGAATGATTCATATCACTTTGAGGGGGCGGTAGTCCGCACTTCCTCAAATCAAATTATCACTTTTACCCATTATGGAAACAATAAAGGTATGAAATAAATTAAAAATAAAGAAGTAAATAGACAATATAAATATAATATATTTCACATATAAATATAGTGACATTATAATTTCCACCATAGGAGGTGGTATGAGAAAATTGAACAATCATTATTTCATGAGGCAGTAGTTCGTCGTCCACAGAAATAGTATGTTCGTATCCATTAGATGGAGGTGTGTGTAAGTGAAGTTCAAATCCATATAATAAAAACATCCTAGTATATGGAAGATTATATTATTGTTATAAAAGAAATAAATAAATAGAGTTTAGGGGGTTGGATAAGTAAAATAAAAGAAAAGAACTTAATAGAAGAGGTTATCTTTAAATCGGATATCTCCCTTTGGTTTGAACCAAAAAGTTTACTTGAAGTGCCTTCTACCTAAGGTAAGGATTCTAAGAGGAATAGAGGTATGAAGGGATCTTAATTGGGTAGATTTTGGATGATAAATGGGGCTTTACAGGTGTGAGTAATGGGTTAGAGGTGATTCCTTTTTATAAGGGGGGAGGGGATCTTTAGGAATGTTTGAAAATATTAATGTATTATATAATGATTTTAAGTTTATAAAGATCCAAAACCCAATAAAGTCAAATATACGATGACTATTGTATACAATAAAATCATCCAACAAGAATTGTATATGTTTTGAATATTGTTTTAATTTTTATAATATTATTTATTTAAATGATTAATTAATGCGGTAAACACTACATCATTATTGTGTCATAAGTAATTTTATATATTTGAGGTATAAAAATTATAAAAAAACACTATAATGTAGGAAAAAAATTTATATTTCAAGTTAATATTTATATTTGAAGAGATAACTTATATAAACCCATGTAAAAGTTTATTTACTAAAAGATATATGTTGAAGTCATCTTTGTCATTACTTAAAATTAATTAATATAAGGTGTCATTATCACTCCAAAGTGGCTCCATGGGGACCCAAAATCGACCCAAGGATGCCCATGGTTTTAAATGTTTCATAAAATAGGATTAGGACACATTTTAGGGTAATTTAATATTATTATAATATTATTTTTTACCATTATTTACCAGATTTACCCTTTAACTATGGAAAATAAAATATTTACTGAAGTAAATATTCATAATGTATAAAATTAAAAGTTATCTATTTAAAAAATTTGGTCCTACTGATTCCAAATATGGAATCCATTTATCCAAATTCAAAAAATAGAAGTGGTAGAAATTGATTTAAAATTAATCCCCGTTATAAAAACAAAAAACATGTTTTTAAGAAAAACTAACTATCAAAAGATTGACACTTGTTTATGTCCAATTTTAAATTGAAATTACTTAAAATGAATAAAATTGGATTACATGGTAAAACATAATCTAATTAGACTTTAAAATCAATTTAAAAGTTAATATATCCATATCAATAAATTATATTAAAAGGGAGTTTTGAATTAAAAAATAGTATTTTTCACAATTCATTAAAAAATGAAAATTAGAAAAATACAAAAATTTCATCCAAAGTAAATTTTGATGTCTGGATTCTAAATAAGAATATTATTTTGTGAAATTGAACATATAAAAGTGACAAAAAATAGATTTAAAAACGGTTCACCATCAAAAGGAGGTAAATCGACCCTTTAAAGAATATTAGAGTATTTATATTTAAAATTGGATTCTTTCTTATTTTAAGCCACAAAAATTTATTAGATAAATATAAAAAAATTTAAAAAAATTTATAATCATATTGTATTTAGTTATGTTCATTACCACCATTACAAAGGCTAGGCATTAACTACCATTTAAAATAATTTTATATTATTATTTTATTTTTCGGTATAACTCTACATTGTGTGCAACGTAATATTTAAAAGAAAATAGTTGTTACATATTGGGTATGCCATAAAATGTAGAATTATATTTAAATTAAAGTTAATATTTAATTCTCAAATATTAATAAATATGAAAATTTCATACTCTTTTTTTACTTGGGATGTTACAATTATTATCTTAGTAACTCTGATATTTGTTGATATGGTTTTAATTTGAAAATATATGTGTCAATGGTGACATATTTTCTTCCAAAAATAATAGGATTTAAAGATTTTTATGGAATATTTAATTATTAAATAATAACTATGCAATAATTGAAGAAAATTTGAAAAGAGTGAACCATGAAAGAGTTGGTTTGATGAGAATGAAAAATATTATATTTCATGAAGTATAATCATGAAATATTAGTATTTTTTCACGAAGGGTTATTATAAGGTCAAGAAGTGGAGGCATGAATTTTAATGAGGGGCCTTTATTTTTATGTGATGTATTATTTAACTTAGAATTTATATTCTATGTGTTGAAAAAAAATTTACAACCACACATAGTAGATAAGAAAACCTCATATATGGCAACTTGTGAGACATGAGCATCAACAATTCCCATGAGAGGTGACCTTGTGCCTCAAAGCATGGTGACATAGGAGTGAAGGGCTGTGTATAAGCCCTTATAAGGACCATGTATAAAGCCTATGATGAAAATTATTTAAGGAATGCATATATTGGGTTAGAAGACCATAGGGAAACTAGTGGACCATGTGTAGAACCACCCATGTGGTTGTGAGGTTCGGGGTTTTACAGGTGATGATCCTGGTGCTATCCCAAGAGACTATAGACACACTTTAATATAAAAGGAATCACTATATGAAGAGAATAATTTTTGTGGGATGAAATAACATAGCACACTATTCATATGTATTGAAAATATATGGATAAAAGTAGGGTTATTAGATGGGATTCATCCCTACCATCTTATTCATGAACCTGATTGTCATTAACCTCCCACAACCCCCTCATAATTGAAATCAGTATTTATTTACATAGTATGTCTTTGGAGATCATTCCATGATGATTTATTAAGACAACAAGGATTAGTTAATTCGAATATAAAGGATTGAACCCTTATGTTTTCCTGATTTAATTTTCATGAAAATTAATGCTCAAAGAAGATGCCTCAGAAGAAATTAAAATGTATTTGCGAAGGCTATAATTTGTCTAATCTTTATATATGAGTACAAGGAATTAAAGGGAATGTTTTTCTTGATTTCATGCATGTGATACACACTAAAAGGAGAATACAAGATCACCAAAAAATATTCCATGATATATAGTGTCACTTTTACCCATGTTTTTAAGAATTCAAATATGAGATATTAGAACATTTGAAACAAGTGATACAGTTGGAATTATTTTCTATATTTATAGTCATTCATTGAAAGATGTTGGAAAGTGAATTATATCTTATAAAAGGAGACCACTCGAGGTAAAATATTGCATTGCCACTCATATATTTTTAGATCTCTGGTTTTTACTCAAAAAATATAGAATCTAAATCTTCATATTATGTGAATGAGTAGAGTCACACATTCCTTTATGTTTTCAAAAATTTGGGAGTTCCATAAAAATTCTTAGTTTAGGGAATATATTAAAAACACATCATGTGTGAAGAATTTCCATAGACACACTAATGGTGTTCATATCCTCGTGATTATTTATAAAGAAGTATAGTTATATGAACCAGTTCTTGGGTATTATACTGCCACTATGTTACATGAAGATAAAAATTTGCATATATAGTATTGATACACAAAGTTTAGAAGAAGATTCATGCACTTTTTTTATGTGAAAGGGAAGAAATTATCTATATATAAATCCTTACATGAATACATTGTGCATTCTATCGATACATGACATACAATGAATAAGAATTGTGCACTTTTGAGTTGCGTGAAGTAGGAGGTACACACTTAATATTCTTGAGCACAAATCCTGTTGATATGAACAAAACAATAATAGATTCATGCCTTTTAAATGAAATAAATAACAATACTATGTGTGCATGTAAAGAAGATAATATAAGGGACAATAAGAATGTCAACAAAGGGAATGTGTTTATGGATATGTGAATGCATGGTAAACTGAGAAATGGTGAAAAAAATATAAAATAATAACAAAAAATATATGTGTTAAGGTTTATTAATAGAACATGCGTTAAGATTTATACATGAAGTGATTTCAACTAAACCATGTTTTTTATTCAAGAAGATAACAGTTTTAAAGTGTGGTAGATTATTCAATCAAGTGTGGTGAAATATAGTTTCACAAATAATAGATACACCTAGTTAGAATATAAGTGAATAGATACAATCATGTATTGAGATTCAATCTTAAAGAAATATAATTTTACACTGCTACAAAATTTCATATTATTGTGTGTCTAAGAAGAAAATAGTGTTCCCAGCTAAATAATGATTATAATATAGGATAGTTCAATTACGATTTTGTAGTGTTGATATGTTCTTAATTGATTTAATAACCAAAAAGGGATTTTGTAATTCAAGAAAAATTAGAATATTGTGATTCATTGTGGTTGGTTTTTTAATAAATAAGTGAGAATAAGAAGAATAAGTTATGGGACAATATATAATATGATTTTCTTTATTTATATTTGGAAGAATTCGGCAGAAAATTCCAAAAAACATTCATATTATTGTGAATGATACAATGAGAAGAAAGTGAATCTTTCTGTTTAATGCTATAAATAAATAATATGGTTTTTGTTTCCTTCTGTTGTGCAAGTAACCAAGTAAAGAAGAAGAAGTTACTAGAATAACTAAGCATCACTATGACATCTAAAATTAGTCACAATAGGTAGAATACTTTATTAGTGTTAAAATTAACCTTATAAAGAAGTTTAATACTATCTTTAAAGTTATTATATGGAAACAACCTTGAGATATAAATAATTCACAACTATTTTATCATATTGCATTAAAAGTGAGTAGTTACGCCTTTCTTTCTATAACCAAATTTAAAGGATTATTTTCTAGTGGTTGTGTGGTAGGATTTTCCATACCATTAGAAGGAAAATATACTCTTACTAAGTAGTGAAACTTTTAAAAATATCATGTGATATTTTTACTAATTTATTACACTTTCATGAGATAGGAAAAAGTGAATAAGTGAATTGTGATCCTAACAGTTCCAAGAGGTAAAAGGATAAAAGTTATATTTTATTTAAAAAGTCCCCATCACTAATTCACCCCATCTTAATGTTAGGAATAGGTCAAACTAGAAATTTCATTCCATAATTACAATATCAAATTAAAATAATGTGTCATTAAACATATATAAGAGTCTTTTATGTTTAGATTTTTAGAGATTTAGGGAAACAATTTACAAATAAAACCACATATCTATCACACGAAATGATCATTTTACACTATACCTAGATTTTATTAGTCTATAACCAATATTCAATATCTCTCACAAATTTATCCAAACATAATACTCTTATAGAAGTATGATTCATGATATTATTCTCCATACCCCTGAGAAAGGAAACTTAATAAAGGGTGGTCTAAAATGCTCATTAAGGGAAACCATGTAGTAGAATCCATTATGGTTGGATAAGGAATGAATAATATAGTAGAGATAAACAAGAATCAAATATTTTATATAAAAAAAATATTTAATGGAGAATATATCCATGTGTGACATATCAAAATAAATAATCAAATGAATAATATTAACACATTTCATAATTAATAAATTCATAATTATATAAATTATAATCATTCCTCTTAATCCTCATTCCATGATTTCATACATAAATATTTAAGGAATAAAAAAAATACCAAATCTATATTTTCTCATGGTACCTATTGATTCAGTTAGGGGGATATCTGATTTCAGACCCCACTAATCACTCACCAAGTCAAAATATTTCATTATATTAATGAAAATATTAACTATTAAATAAATAATCAACATACAAAAATAGCAAACATTTCTATTGAAAAAATAGAATAAAAATGTCAATATATCCCCTAAATATATTCAAACAACCTTAACATTAAATACCATCAATATTGAACTACTGTATCTATGAATTTTCAATGATTTACCAATTAATAAGAAATATAACATTCATATAAAACACACCCAATAAAATTTATATAAAATATAGTGTTTAAACTATATAAACTAATGGGTATATGACTGAGTAAACATTTCAAATGATATAGAATAAATCCATGATTATAAAGAACTTATACATGAATAATAAAATAAATTATACATAAATGATGTTTTTTAGTAAAAATTAATCCCTTCGAAATTATATATGAAAATTTAAGTGAAGATTATTAAAATAATTTCTCTTAATTTATTTTTATCTTCATTTCAAAAATGACGTTAAAAATCACATCCAAAACACTATTCATTATGAATATATAATACTTTTAAAAAATAATTTTTATAATAATTTAAAATAATAGAATTTTGAATGTAATAATTATTGAAATAATTAAATGGGGAGTAGAATATAAAAACATACCATATTGGGGTAAAATAAATTTTAAAAAAAGTAATAAAGTGATAAAATTTTTGTTTGAAAAATTCATAAAATAATTTTTATTTTTATTAAATTATCGAATCCTAGAAAAATTTAAATGAATCCAAATAATGTATCATGTGAATGATGCTGAAAAACCTTTTTCTTACTAAAAATAATTAAAAAGAGAATCTTTTCACAATTTTGTAGTGGGAGTCAAAAAAATTGGTTAAAAATTAATAAAAATTATCCACATAATAATTTTTATATAAATTAAAATATAGAAAAAAATTAATAATATAAATAATTTAATTTTAGAAGCCAACATTCCTATAAAATAATGAATTGAAATAATCTTAAAGAAAAATGAGAAATAATTTCAGATTTTATTAGAAATATTATCTCAATCTATTTGAATAACAATAAAAGATGAAATGTAAAGACAACTTAAAATCCACATAAATAACCATTGGTGAAGAAATTGGATGATTTTTATGAGATAAGGAAAATATAATTCCCCCAAATAAGATTCAAGAATAAACCACCCTGACTAAAAGTGATATTAAAACAGAATCACTTATGGATTTGGTAACATTCGATTAAAAAGATCATTGAAATTTATAATGTGATATGGTTGTATGAATCCAAGGAATTACAAAAAATATTATATAAAAATATATTCATGGGTTATTAAATACAGTATTGAAAAGAAAACATGGTACACAATATGAAAAATTTCCCAATGAATCAAAATTGAGAAAATGAACCATTAAAGATATTATAATACCTTAATCCAAAAAAATTGAAAAATATAGCATGAAATATAACATTATGTAACATTATTAAAAACATGATCATGATATAATATTTTAATATTTAACTATATACACCATGTGATAGAAATAAGTGTGTAATTACAAACTTGTCTCAAGGAAGGAAATTTGAGATGGGAAAACATTACATTAGATACCATCTTGGTCGGATGCATTACAATAACTTTTATAATTTTTATTATTATTTATCTTTATAATGTACATATTTATATCAATATTTTTGGTTCTCATTTATTCATAATTTTTATTCACCCATTTCCCCATAAATATTTGTATAATTAATTTATTTATGTAATAATTTTTGTGTTTCATATGATTGTTTTTATTCAGGGGTCTTGGTCCTTTCAACATGATGTTGGTTTAATCAAATAAATAGTTTTAAAATTGATATAGTAATTATTTTTTAAATTTTTTTTTTGGTAAATCATACATTTAAGGCGGTCATGAAAAATGAATCACGTCTCTTCTTAGAGGTGGTAGTCCATACGTGCACACAAGATACATTATCATTTTCAATTAGATTGGTAGGTAAGATAATATATAATATTTAATAATTCAAAAAATTATAGTTATTTCATTAATATCTTAAATATATAGTAAATACATCATTAGACCCATCTGTGTGTGGCGATTTTGAAAAATAAAATACATATCATCATTAAGACGATGGTCCGTATGTGTAAATGAGCGATTTTTGATTTTACCTTAGATTCCGAGGATATAGAAACTAGTTATAAAATTAGAATAATAATATTTTATTATATTTAATATATTGATGTTGTTATTATATGATGGTTTTAGGATATTTTTAGGAGGTGAAGAAATAAACATGAAATAGATCAATAATGAAAATTACCTTTTCATCAGGTATCCACCTTTTCATTGAACTTAAGTCCTTTAGAAGAGAAGTTTTTGGAAACAAAAGTTTGTTTTTAATGTGGTATGGGAATTTTGTAGCGGTACTTGGTTATAGTATTGGGATAAAACCATACTCATTTATGTCATTAATGTTTTAATATTATGTCTTTTTTAGGTAAAAATCAATGGTGTTTTTTAAATAGTTAGTCTTTAAGGTAAAAAATAATTCAAACATTGAAGTGGTTTAAAATGAAAATTAACTGGATGTGTCAATAATTTTACATTCCAAATGAAACATTATAGTATTTCTACAATTTATAATTCTATTTATAATATATTATTTAACAACAAATAACCTTAATGTATATTTTAGAACTATTCACATTATTTGAAATTACAAACATCAAGATAATAATGGAGTTAGAATTTTAATATTTAAAACACCAATTAAATTTATTTTTGAAACATAAAACAAGTTAGATAGTATAAATTATCCAAAAATAAACACCTTAAATATTTTTATTACCATTTATAATTATTTTTGACCGGCTTGTACAAACTCTTCATTGGAGATGTGTAGGTGTTGTAGATAATTACATCTACACAAAAAATTAAAAAAAAATTACTATCATACAAATAAATTATTAATTTTCAAAATAAAAATTTATAACCATTCATATCATGTTTGTATTCTTATGAAAACGTTGTAGAGATATTCAAATCAAATGGCATTTTTTAATAATTCTTTACATAAAATAATATAAATTTCATTATCAAAGGAAAATGGCACCAAATATCAATATTTTCAAATATTTAATGATATTGGTTGAAATAAAATAATATAATTAAATAAAGGAATTTGTTTGAGAGATTTTGAGTCCACATATCATATTTTGGCCATATTTAATGTATTTTCCCATTTATTATGGAGATAAGATTTTATCATTGTCACTATTCATCATGACAAATAATAAAATTAATCAAATAGAAAATTTTGGATATACTGATTCCAAATATGCAAAAAATTGTAATGTTTAATTTAAAAATTTATTTAAAATATCATTTAACATAGTTCAAAAAAATAATGAAAATAGATTTTAGATAATTTATCATTTTAAGCATAAAAGTAGTTTTAAACCAAAATAATGTATAATGATGTTTAAAATTGAATTAACTTTTTTAACTTAAATTAAATGATACTGATTTTATTTTAAAACCATCATATAACTAAAATTAACCATATGGAAATTTTTTCAAATGAAAAGTTTTGAAAGTATTTTTTTTATTTGAATTAAAACATTAGATAGATTTTGAAAATGTCAAAAATAAAATTTTATGTTGAATATTATATTTTTAAATGAATTATATATATAGTTGGTCTAAAATAATTTTTTTATAAGCATAAATGTTATTCTTATATCATGATCATATCATAAAATTTTCATTAATTTTTAAATCTTCCTTTAAATGTATTCACCCAAAAATAATCTATTTTTGAAAAATAAAAAAATACCTTTTAAAAATTCTGATACTCAAAACCAAATATGAAATATTTTTTTATAAAATTAAATTTCTTGTTTAATTTATTTTTTGTTTTAATTTAGAATAAAAAATATACAACAAAATCAATTTTATAGAAAAATAACTCTTCTAAAAAATAAAATATTCATATCCAAACATGATTTTATTCTTACGATTCAAATTTTTTTACTTTTTTACTAGTAATTAATAAATAAATTTTTATTTTTCAAACATTACTACTCATATTTCATAATATTGTTACCCTAATCTATATGAGCCATTATAATAACTAGTTAATGATATTTATATTTAAATAATAATAACTCTATAATATATCAAGGTTTTTTATGTTTAATGTTACATGTCATGTATTTTATAGATCATGGTATTGATTTAAAGGATAATTTCATATTGAGAGATTGGTGTTTCATGGTTTTGTTGAGCATTGTTGGTTTTATTAAGGGTTTATTATTGAGTGGAATCTAATAATATTTTAAAAATTATTTTGGATTTTATAGAGTAAGAGGGGGTGGTGTGTGTTAGGGTTTTTAGAATGGAGTGTTGTGAAATTTTTAGCTTGTAATGATGTAGAATATTATCTAACTAATCCCACAAATTTAATTAATGATTGGGATGTGGTCGTGGGTAACTAGAAAAATCATTGAGGTCGGTCAAGCCATGCTGTCCCTACATATAAACTATCTGGAGGTTGGTTCGGGAAACCCAACCTATATGTCATCATAAAAAATACCCCTTGGGATTTAAATAAGTAAAAATGAATGTGTGTATGTGTGTGTATGTTCACTTTCATTAATTTAATTTAATTTTTTTATTTTTTTAAAATTTTCAAAATAAAATCCATAGTAGGGTGAAGAAGAAAAATCAACATGCATACATCATATCAACAACATAATAACATAATATAAAATCTCATTAATACAGTAACATATATGATCATTAATTTTTAATCCTTATAATGTTTTTCCAGGATAGATCAAAATTGAAAAATGGATATCAGTAAATACTCCACCTCTAAATGAAAATAAATAAGGAATGTTACCATTTTTGTACTCACTTAGGGAATTGAACCTTATATATATTGATTTCTTAATCAAATATTTTTTCCATAAGATCATCAATTAGGTATGAACATACATATTTTTATCCATATTTAGACATACAAGGATCCAGTTTCAAAGAAAATGACATGTGAAAATACCATTTATACAATAAAGTTTTAATATTGTGTCAAGATTATAAAAATTAGAACTAAAAATACACTAATTACCACTAATGTAGACACAATGTATATTTTTTTATTTTCTAATAACACTTATAAGGGGTGAATGTGACCCCTAAAATAATCCCATCAGATTCAACCCATATCGAAAATAAAGCATCACTGACCAAAACAACATTCAATAACTGTGCCACAAGATTTTCAAAATTCAAATTCAAATTCAAAAAGCCGTCAAAAGGGTAACAAACCATGTACCACAGTGCCTCCTAAGAAACAAACCCTCTAACACCTCACCGCCATCATCACGTTTCTATAATTAGTCATCAATTCCAACCACCGTCATCTTCTTAGTAGAGCTGAACACAACCACACCGTCGATGGTCGATTCGTCATCACCGTCCACCTCAAGATGCCTCCCATTATGACTCACATCCAAAAGACCTTTGAATACCACCATGCAGCTCCAACTTAGATAGAATGGTGGAATCTAGATCTAGAAAATAGAACAGAGTGAGAATACGATGAAGAGGAATTGAACTGAAACCACCAGAGACCGTTAAGGGCCATCGAACTACTGAAAAACACCACCACTTTGCTGTCGTGGTCCATAACCACCGCACCAAATAAAAAATCAATGAAACCATAAAAAAAACAATTGGAACATTCAAAATTTATTCCATCATAATTTATTAGAATTAAAGTCCAAACACCTCCAAAAATAGACCTTCTATAACAACATCATCATCGAGGGAGAACTCTTGAGAAAAATTATAGGTCTACAAATCAAACAGATCTTGAGAAAATGAAGAATACCAACACAACACCTGAGAAGCTAATGATCCATACTAGAACTCCACCATAAACATCCAAAACCATCTAGGTCACCATCATATTAGACCAAGATGTAGTCTCAGTGCAATAGTAAAGGCAGAAAGGGCATAAGAGGAAGAAGCAAGAAACTTAGGATGCATGAGGGAAGAGACAAAGACTGAACCAGGGTGAGGGAAATATGAGAGAGGCTGAGTCAAAGATAATAATGAATGATCTTTAGATCACTAGAGAAGTTATAATAATAGGAAACACAGTGGGAAAACCCAAATATGAATGAACAATACACTCATGGGAGTGGAACCCCATGGAAGAAAATCCGTAAAATCAAGTACAAAACAAAGAAAAACCAAATGGATAACCTGAATGAGATTAATCGAATAGATGATGGGGGACACCATGATGATCCAAAATCATGAAGAAACCAAGGGAGAAACCCTAGATAAGGGCTGAGGTGGGGGGACCCATTGAGTGCGGGGCTATAACATTGATATCCACTACTGGCCACTACTTTCTAAAAAACATCTTCTTCATGCCAATGGCTATATCCAATGATTAGAAACTTGACCCATTTCATTATAATAGTCAGATGATAAATTATTTATCTCTTAATAATTGTAATCATTTATAATCTCTCCATGTATAAACCATATAATTCCACTAAATGATTCTATAAATTTCACCCCCATTCCATTTAACCCACCAAAAACTACTTTTATATAACGTTCACACATGTGGACAAGATCTATATTCCATGAAACAACCAAAGTAATAATTTATTAAAGATATATATAAATACCATTGTATAAGAGATAGATAATTTTAGACATTATCTTAATAATATATGGATCTTTATATATGTATTAAATATTATTTAGAAATATTTATTTAGTAAAACAACATTTTTATCAGCTATAAAGTAGGCTAAATCCACTATTAAGAATCCAATTAGTGGACTTCAATGTTTCAATGTAAAATATTATAGTTTACCTTGTCATTCCCATTAACTTCGAGAATTTTTAATGGTTTATGTTACATATCTTTTTCATATTAAAAGATTTTAATGAAATCAGATTCTAGGGTGAAATAAGAATAAATTAAAGGATAAGTATAAGGGGGAGAAGATAAGGGGTTCCCTTTATATTTCTTATATGTATCCTCCCTCAATTCCCATATACCGAGGTGAGAAGAAGACCCTTTTTTCATAACATTTATTTATGTGTTAATATTATACATGTTTATGTGTGTGTGAAAAGAATTTTAATCACATATATGTTTTTGAAAAATAATATATATAGTTTTTATAGAATAATATAAGTTAGTATTTGATAGTTTGTGTGTTATAATATAAATATTGTATTTGTTTTAATTGTTATAATTATTATTAAATTTATTAATATTTTTTTGATATAAATTAAGAGGATTATTTGGGACTAATGTATCTTTATTTGGAGAGTATGAAGATTTATTGGGTTTGACATTTTGAATGTCATTTCCACAGAATCTTGATATCAATATTTCCATAGAAGGTAATTTTTTTATTTAACTAAACATGGTCAAGCTTCATCGAATGTCATGGAATATATTTGAAATATTTTTTCTAAAAATCTAAAAGAAGAATATACCTTCAAATGAAATTTTTCTTATTTCATGAATGGAAAAAAGAAACACATTATTAATTGAGGTAACATTTCTAGCTTATTTTCTTCAGTTAATATGTGATCTATGAGAGATTTTTTATTCTCATGTTTTTTATTATTTCATATCACATTACACCTAAAATTTAAATTCATGGACATATGCTAATTCTATTTTCTGGATTTATAATATTATTGGATTTAGGAAATGGATATTAAATCCAAATGCGATGGGTTATTACCACATGGGGTTTCCCTAAAATTAACTAATGATAAAGACTTGGGGAATTGGGTAAATTTCTTTCAAAACAAGAGTAAAATTCATATTGGAGTGAGATTATTATTTAAAAAAAATTTATGTTAATAATATGACAATTAATATATAGGTTTATGTTCGTAGATTGAACTAGGTTCTTCAGGACCAAAAACAACTTTTTGATATTTTCACTACAATTGATGATCCAATCAAGATGGATAAGGCTTTTATAGCATCATGTTTTTTTATATATTGTGAGGTTTTTAGTGGAGGATAATTTGAATTCAACCTTAATTGAAATAGTAGTTATTCTTACTATAAGAGATGATTTTATCTTTAAAATTATTTATAAAAGACTCCCTACCTATTGTTCCAATTTTAAAAATAAATTGACACTCCATGGGGAACTAGAATAAGGAAAATGATTTTTTTTCATTTAAGGGTAATAATTCCTATAAATTTTTGAATATGTCATCAAAGGTGTCCAGAGTTGATCTTAGAGGTTATTATGCTTATAATGTCCCCAGATCCGGAACTCTCTCATGCTGATAGAAAGGGTTTATTATGAGACCTCAAGTGTGCCTCCCCATATTATAGAGGCTAATGACTATATTTGGGGGTGTGATAAGTATAGTGGAGACACTATACCCCCTAGATTCATAGTTTATAACACACATGAAAAATAAGTACAAATAAATAAATAAATATCAGAGTACGGAAACAATGTAAAAAATAGAATATCATAGAAAACAAACAATAAAATTTAGATGAATCATTCAATAAGTAATAAAGGAATAGTGTAAAGACATGATGTAATTTAACTAAATGTCATGCTAGAAGTAATAAAAAAATAAATCTCTAGAAGACTAAATAAAATAATTAAATTTCCCTGGTCACAAACCCCATGTCAGTCCCATCTCCAAAATCCATCCCATCTAGTGAGAATGCAACCCACAACAAGGTCATTTTCAATTTTACAAAACTGAATCCATATAAACTACTTAGTTATGAAACAATATCCCAAATAGGGTGTGTGTATAACCGAGTAGGTTGACACCATCATGTCTAAAAAAATTAGTCTGATAATAAGTGTATAAATAATTTAATAAAAAAGTGTATTAATTAATAAAATAGTTAAATTAATATAACACCAACCATCTTCAGTACCATGCTTGAATGTCTTTGAGCTTCTCTCAAACTAATCCAACCATAACCATATAACCAAGGTAAAACATAACCTACCTCTACACCAAGCAATAATATCTTGGATAATTCCTTAAAAACATGATAACCATAACCTTATTAAAAATTTATAAATCATAAAATCTAGGTGAAGACCTCTATTTAAGCATTTAAGAATGTAAATAGGGAATATCCCTATATATAAGAATTTTAGTATGTGTCATTAGGCCAAGCCCGCTATATGAGAATTTCAACATGTTTCACTATGAAAAACCCACTATATAAGAATTATAACATGATTCACTAGGCCAATCCCACTATATATATATTTCATCATGTATCACTAGGCGTATATTACTATATAATCATTACAGTATGTATAACTAGGCATAACTTTTTATATTATAAATTCAGCATGTTTCAATAGGGCGACACCCTATATAATTATTTCAGTATTTAATCACAACACAAGTGATGGAATCATGTATATCCCAATTTCACATCATATGGATTAATAGTTAATTATTAAAATTTCCATTTATCTTTCAATTACACATTTCATATATCAATTGTTCAAAACCAATAACATGATAGTTATCTCGATAAAAAATAAAATCCAAGGGGAATATATATGAATCATACACCAACAATTCATGTCATGATAAACACACTTTAAGACACTATAAAATTCATTATATTTAAGGGTTTACTCACCTGAATGGTAGCCACATGATAGGGAAATTGAAATATATCCATGTGGATCCAAGGAATAATCCAATTCATTATTTAATCAAATGAGGTTCATGTAAATTGGAAAAATTTCAATATTTCATATACTCGACAATTATCACACCATATGGTTTAGGTTTAGACCCCTACCTTTAAATATCGATCAAAAAATTATTTCAATTTTAAACTCCCATGAGGATGAAGGTGAGAATGATTGAAAGAAGGATTCTAAATCAATACTAATCAATATCAGAACCAACAACCCACACAGGTAAAGGATTTAACAACAATGGCTGTAGGTCAAAGTGAGAGAAGAAGGAACCAAAGAAGAACCACTTAACTAGGGATCACTTGAACAAACCGATGTTTGGAATAGAGGTAGGTTCTCTTAAATCACCATGAAAGAGCCCTACGGTTGATATAAAGAAGCTGCTTGTGGGTGAATGGAGAAATCAGTTTCACATCACATTTTAAAACTATTGGTTGGGGAATTACATGATTTGTAAAATAGTTACACATCATGAAATTTTTATAGTGGGATGTACTGAAAAATAAATCAACCTAGAATCATAATTTATTCTGATTAAATATTACATTATGTGGAATACAAATACACAATGTGAATTCCTTTCATGTTGTGAATTAGTTCATGAACTATAACCATTCAAGACATGTGCATGGAAACAATTACACATCATGTATTATAATTACATGATGTGTAATTATTATATAGATAGTTTTCCAGCCTAGTTTCTTTATGAAAACATGAACCCCCTTTTAGGGTTCTAAACTTACCAAGAACCCATGAAATAGTTGACCCATTTACATAGACTCCATTAATTTAACAAACATACATCAACGAAATTTATTTCATTCCCCCCAAAAAAGTATCTATATATATGAATAATACATAAACACTAAGGCTGAAATTAAAACTCAGAAAGGGAAAAAACTGAAAAATATGGGATTTTTCAACCTCACCACCATATAATAGCTTGTCTCGAGCCACTTCAATAATCACTGTGGGGTATCGATGAATAAATCTAGATATTGTGCATGAATATTAGACTCCATCTCCCAGAAATCCTCCAAAACATTTCTATACCGCCACTCCACTTGAACCAATGGTACAATTCTAACTTAAATATATTTCTCACCATAGTCTGCAATCCATATTTGATGCATATCAAAGGATGAATCAACACTAATCTCGACATCTATGACGTCCATAAAATTAGAATGTCCTAAAAAATATATATGAAGTTATGAAACATAGTACACATAGTTCATGACACTATTGCATTGTGGGAGGGATAAATGATATGCCATTGGACTGACCCTATCAACTATCTGAAAAGTCCCAACAAACCTGGGTGCTAGCTTTCCTTATTTTTTGATACAAAATTATCCCAACCTTAATGACACCCATTGGAAAATATGATGACCAACCTCAAAATCCATATGTCAACTCCAATGGTTAGCATATGATTTCTCCTTCCTCTATGTGATATCCAACCATTGTCTGATCAACTAAACATGATCAGACTTGGCCAACATATGACTAGTCCCAACAATTACGAACTCACCTAAATTTTTCCAATAAATAAGAAAATGTCATGAACTTATACACAAACCCTCAAAAAGATCCATATGGATATATTATTGGAAGATGTTATTATATAAAAACTCCATGAGTTCTATTTGATGCTCCCATAAACCCCCAAAATCCAATACACATTGCCACATTATATCCTCCAAAACGTAAATTGTCCTCTTATATTCAACATCAGTCTGAGGGTAATATTCCATACTCAAAATAACCAATTATCCTATATCTTTATAAATAATCTTCTAGAAACATAATGTGAAATGATGATCTCTATTTGAAATGATATTACTCGGGTCTCTGCGAATCCAAAATATCTCATGCATGTAAATAGTACCCAAATAATCAACTGTGAAGGTCTCCCTAGTATGCACAAAGTGGGATACCTTCATCAGTCGATCCACAATCAACCATTAAACAATATTCTTATGGGTTCTACTGTGTATTAATTTCATAAAATACATAGTGAAATTATTACATTTGCACAAAAAATGGTCAGATGATGTAAAATACTATCTGGTCTCTGATGCTCGACTTTCACCTACTGAAAAGTGAAACATATCACTACAAATCCTATTGCCTTCTTCTTCATTCCTAACCACCAGTAATGTACATAGAGATCAAGGTATATCTTTGTCAAACCCATATGTACCACCCATATAGAAGCATTCAAATCTTTCATCAACTACCCAAAAAATCCCATAGGAACCCATACTAAGACATAGAAAATAAGATAATTGTCACTACCAAGAGACCATCATGATGGTGTCTCCCCACCATATAAACTATCTCTCAAAACTAAGTCCCCCTGAGTAGAAATCTTTGTAGTCTTAATCTAGTCCAAAATCATGGGTATAACAAATATTGATGTTATAGATAATCATAACTAAGACTCTTGAACATCTATATGGATTTGTAAAAAGGGGTAAAACAACCACCAATCACCAAAAGACTCCCACACCGCCTCTTCATGTGTATTTCAACTCGATACATTGGCAGTGATGTTTAAGTTTCCTAGTGTATATGATATATTTATGTCAAAAGACTAAAATAATCAACCCATCTCCTATACTGAAGGATTAGGTCTAGCTAACAGAAGATGTACCTGAGGATCTTATGAACCATGTATACCAAAAACCTCTCACCCATGAGATAATGTCTCCAGCATCTAAAGGCATGTACCACTACTTCAAACTCTAAATCATGAGTAGGAACATTACTCTCATGTGGTCTTAACATTCTTGATCCATAATTAATACTCAATCCCCCTGCATTAGAACTACTCTGAGTCCTACTCCAAATGTGTCATTATACACAGAATATGCTTTACTTGGAAAAAGTAAACTAAGGATAGGTTTTGATTTCAATATGCCTTTTATATCCTAGAAATATCTATCATAAGCATCTAAACAAACAAACTTCATCCCTTTCTTGGTTATCCCTTACATCAGTGTTTCTAAATGAAAAAATTCAGGGATAATGCATCAATAACAACTTAATAAACCTATAAATCACCAAATTTTAAAGTCATTCTTAGGTTGTTACCAAGATACCACATTTTTAACTTTATATAGTTCTAATAACACTCTAGTCTCTAAGATTAAAGGACCCAAGAAATTCAATTTATCAATATAGAAACTACATTTGGCTATCTTGGAAAAAATTTGATGTTCTCTCGATGTACTCAGGACAATGTCAAGATGTTTGGTATAATTTTTGGCTAACTGGGAGTAATCTAAGATGTATTAAACAAAAAACCACCACAAAAAAGTACAAAAAAGGATAAAATATTTGATTCATCAAGGCAATTAATACCTTTGGTTCAATGTTCAAACCAAACGACATCACAACGAACACATGAAAAACATACCTTCGCCTAAAAGAAATCTGAGGTATGTATGATGGTCTCGCCCTCAAATTTTGGTAACCAGATCTCAAATAGATCTTAGGGAATATCTTATCACCCCTCATCTGATAAAAAATACCATAGATATATGGAAGTGGATACTAGTTCTTGACTGTCATCTGGTTCAATCTCCAATAATACACACACAAGGACAAAGACCCATAAGCCTTCTTGGTGAAGAGAAATAGAGAAACCTAAGGAGATGTAATAGGCAGTTTGAAACCATTAGATTCCAAATATTCTATCTAAAATTTTAACTCCCTAATCTTTGCTGGTAACAATAAACAAATAAGTATATAAACTAGATCTACTATGGTAATCGACTCAATTGTAAACTTGATCACTTGCTTGGGTGGTAAACCGTAGGACTCATTCAGAAAGATATCTTGAAAATAGTCTAATATTAGAGGAAAATAATCATGCTACATCCCACCATCATCTATATCATGATTCACTATTTCAGTAATGATACAATCCAATATTCACTGACTTAGTCCTACACAACTATCTTGAAGATATTATTCACCTTGGTGATAATATCTTCATCCTTCTAGGGATATGAAAGTAACTATCCTATGGTAAAAGTCGACATGGGCTCGATATAGAACAAACCAATCCATACCAAGAATCAAATTGAACACTATCTTTTCTAGCATGAATGGTTCCCAAAAGGGAATAACAACCATAAATAATTAAATAACATGATTTTCAATGTTTGAAATTATCTGATTGCACTCCCAATGGTGTATCGATGGTCATAAAACTATACAAGTTTTCCACATCCAAGAAAAAACCATTTTAAAAAGAAAAGATCAAAAAGGAATGCAGTGATCTTATATAAAAAAAAATACAAGAAAGTTTATATGATACCAGAACCATACCTATAATAGTAGATGGTCCTATATTGACAATAGCTAGAGTATACTACGTAACATGAAGCTGAACAACACCACTACCCTAGGATACGACATAACTTCCATGAGATATACCCTCTTCCTGATACTATTGTTCCAAAAATGGCATACCACATCCTCTTCCTCAACCAAATGTCCCATGGAACTCCAGCTACTTGTCTAATGAGGAGTAGCTAAGTCCTTCCCAGACTCTAGATCCTCTCATGTTCCCCTTAAACTGCTATGCTATTTTATTCCCCTAAAAAACCTATTTAGGTGTCGCAATCTATTGCAAAAATGAAACTCCAATGAGTGGAAAGAACATTTATTCCATTTTTGGACTATATTTCCACAATAATAGCAATACAATGAAACATGATCCTGAGATGGATACCTACTACCATGACTGCTCTAACAGTTTCTATCCTGGTGAAAACTATCATAGAAATTATTATTTTTCACTAGAATAAGGGTTCATAGTTTAACCTTCTGAAAAATCCTATCCACTGCTCATGTCCTCTCCAAGATTCCCTTCCATGATGAATTCCTAATTCATCACATCTAAAAAACATCTCAGATAGAACAAGTTCATTGGTGGCCTGATAACATATTGAAGATCACCCTAAAAATTCCTTTCCCTAGAGATATCATTAGTTTCTAAATATTCTATAAGGAACTATAAATTTGTGAGACATTTATCATATTTTAGCACTAATATTTCCTCATGTGTCAGGTGCATGAACTCATGGGCCTTCTCATCCCTTAAATTATCAGGATAGAAAAGGCTCTGAAACTTATTATTGACGTCCTTATAAGATAACTCTTATTGTTACCCCAACTACTACAGAGTCTACCACAAACACTTTGATGGTATATAAATCATATATGCAGAAACATTCACCATCCTATCTATGAGTGTCTCAAGATTATTAAAAATCTCCTCGACAAACTCAATCCAGAACCCTGATTCTTGAGGTCCACCCTCCTCAGTGAATAGAGGTGGATGCTATATCTGAAACTCTATCTCTATCTCATACATTGAAGGAAAAGTGTGAATATTATCTCTTTATAGGGATCTCATGACTGTTATGAAACTTTCTCAAAGATAAAAATCTGTATAATCCTCACAAACTACATGATTCTCTTATTTAGATATGTTTAGGGAGTGCTGATTTCCCACTCTCCTAATTCTCAACTCGAAGATGATGAGGAGGCATTTTCTCTATAAAATAAACACACTTCTTAGAACACTAGCTATAACAAATTCAACCTCAATGGGTGAAAACCATAGAGAACCAATAACTTCTGGTCTCTATAAAGATGTATTACATGTGTTTTAGCATTAAATATCAGTTCATTTATTTCGTTTATCAGGTATAACAAATATCTCATATCACAGCTAAAAAGGTAATTATACGTCACATGAAAAAAATTTTCCATATCATGAACAATGAAAGAAAATATATATTCCTATGTTCCTATTATGATTCAAGTATAAAAATATCATTACATATCAGGCTATAAGTATAAATTTAAAAAATAAATAATATCATAACATGATAACACCACACAACATGTGAAAACCCCATGGGGAAATAACATCAATAGTAAACAAATGAACATCACAAGAAAAAAATCCACCCCTGGGATCTCAAATTTTACCCCATACATGGGTTAGCTACTCCCATTCACAAGCTCATTAACAAGTCCCAAAACATCATAATATATATTCTATATTTCCTAAATAGTAAAGAAATAGAAAAAAACCCTCCATTTGATACCACTTTGTAATGTCCTCGTATTATACACTCTATCACATAGCTAGAAAGGGTTGTTTACGTGACCTCAAGAATACCTCCCCATACCCTAGAGGTTGTCGAATAGTAGTGGGGGTGTGATAAGTATAGTGGAGAGACTATGCCCCATAGATTCAGAGTTTATTACATAGTTTAAAAATCAGTCAAAATAAATGGATAAATATCATAGGGTAGGAATAATGGAAATAATACAATAGAATATAATACAAAAAATAAATTCCAAATAAATCATATAATAAATAATAAAGGAATAATGTAATGACATAGTGGAATGTAAATAAATTTTATGATAGAAGTAACAAAAAATAAAAGACTAGAAGACTAAACAAAAGACTCAAAAGTCCCTTGTCCCAGACCCCATGTCGTTCTCATATCCAAACATCAGTACATCTAGTAAGAAAACAATAAATAGCAAGGTCCTTTTACCATGTCCAAAACTACATCTATATAATATCCTCGGGTACAAAACAATGACCTGAATTGGGTGTGAGTATAACTCAGTAGGTCAACACCACCGTGTCATAAAAAACGTCCTTTTAATATGTGTATGAAATAATTCACTAAACTTATGTATTAATTAATTAAAAAAATTAATTAATACCAAACCAACCTACTTTGAAACCACGTCAGAATGTACCTAATCATATATCATGACCATGAAAACCATAACAATATAACCTTAGTAAGACATAAACTTCCTCAGTGCCATTCCAAAAATGTCTCTGATAATGTATTATAAAAATTCCAACCATAACCATATAACTAAGTTACAAATTACAAAAGCTCAATCAAACATTCTATATAATAATTTCACCATTTCAACTAGGTATAGCCTTATATATAACTATTTCAGTATATTCCATTAGGATAGGCCCACTAATAAGCATTTCTGCATGTGTCACTGGGATAACCCAACTATTTAAGCATTAAAACATGAGTCACTAAGACAACACTACAATAGAATCATTTTAGCATGTATCAATGGGAAAATCATACAATATAATAATTTCATCATTTATCACTAGTCATAGCTTTCTATATAATCAATTGAGCATGTTTCATTGGGATAACGCCATATATAAACATTTTAGCATTGAATCAAAACACAAGTCATGGAAACAAGGATATCACAATATCACATCATATGTATTAATGGGGAATTAGGAAAATTACCATTTAACTTTCAATTAAACATTTCATATATCAATTAATCAAAACCAATAACATGAAATTTTTCTCAATAAACAATCCAAGACAAGGTGAATATATATTAAGAAAATACCCACAATCCATGTCATGATAAAAATGCTTTCAGGTATTAAAAAATTAATTATATTCATGGGTTCACTCACCTGAATGGTAGCTATAGGATAGGTCAAAGACAATAGAATCCAAGGAGATCTAAGGAAGAATACAATTCATTATTTAATCAAATAAGATGATCTTATATTTGTGCAATTACAATATTTCATATACTCAAAAATTATTAAACCATAAGGTTTTGGTTTAGACCCCTAACCTTTAACTGTCGATCAAATAATGATTTCAATATAAATGATCCCTAGGGTCAAGATGAAGAATATGTACATGGGTGAATGGAAAAATCATCCACACAACACATTTTAAATCTATATGTTAGGGAATTACACAATTTGTAATATAGTTGTACATCATGAAATTATTTATAACGGTATATGCCAAAAACCTATTTCCCCACATTTTTATTTATTATAATTAAATATTAAATAGTGATTAATACAATTACATGAAGTGTATTGTTTTCATTTCATGAATCAGTTCACAACCTATAACCATTCATGACATGTTTCTGACAACAATATTGTGAAATTTATTACAATTACATGACATGTAACTATTATGCGAACAGTTTTCCAGCCCATTTTCCATATAAAAACTTAAACCCCATTTAAGGATTTTCAAATTACCATGAACATATGGTATCACATAATCCAATTATCAGGAATCCATTAATTCATCAAACACATATCCATGAAATTTAATACATTTTACCCAACAAAGGCTCTCAATATCCAAACAAGACATGACTAACATGTCTTAAACAAAAGACTCACAGAGGGACATACCCCAAAAAATATGGGATCTTATATATATTTTTATTATATAGGATATAGTAAAATTGATAAGGATGAATAGATTGATGTGGAAAATGAGGAACTAGGGAATTAAAACCATTTTAATATAGAGAAAATATTTTTTTATAATTCATGGAAAATATTTTGTTCCTACACATCTAGGAAGTGTAGTGTTGTGACATATACTTTCCAGAATGTGCAGGATGAAATGGCTGGGGTTGGAACTGATCTGGTGCATCCTCTTTCTCTAGTGGGAGTAGAACTTATTGTTTAGGTGTTTCTTAAGTTTGAAATTTTATGGTTTATGAGTCTCTATTTATACACTAGGTTTTTATTAGACCAGGGGTTTTACAAGGAGGTGATGGTGTATGTATAGACATGGAGTAGTGGTCACTACCCTTGGGGACTTGGTACACCCCAGAATATGGGAAATACATATTTAAAAAAGTCCATGGAAAATGGTAAGATATATGAATCAATTTCATTTGGGTTCTTAGAAGGGTTTGTATTTTTCAGTGAACAAAGCATCATAGGGGCTGACCACTGATGTAAAACCAATTAATGTGGATTACTATAAGGCTTCGTTAGATGGATCCCTAGATGTTTAAGATGGTCTAGTGGGTTTCTTATAATGTTATGGATTGATTTAGAATGTAAATATAGGGGAAAGAAAATATTTTTCCCATGGAGACTAGAAGTGGTGGATCTTATTTTAATGTTGTAATATCAATGAGATAGAAAATGTGGTTAACAATGAAAGCTACACCTCATTACCACCAAAAAAGAGACCATGCAAGGATTATTCTTTACTCCTTAGAATGTGTCTAAAATAACATATATGAAACCTTAGAAAGATATTCCCTCTTTAGATAATGAGAGGAATAATTCTATGTTCTAGAGGATCATTCTCTATTGAAGATCATTGTTTGATTGAGAGACAATAGATATGTATAATTGTGGAAATTAATTTTTTATTATGATCACTCATTTTCTAGTATCATTCCTTTAGAATGAGGTAAGGTCCCTCCATATGATCCCTTCCACAGTTTTTCATCATTTAAATAGATTTATTTTTTTAATAAAGGTATGGAGATCTATATAAATTTTCTCAGATCATTTATAACTATTTTTAATTATATATACCTCTATTTTTATACAGAAATACATACATTCATGTACATATATATATATCATGTTTATTTTAATGAATAAAAATACATATTTTTGGTAGGGTAAAATATTACCAAAACTGAATACTGATAATAGCTCAATTTTGTAAATATATTATAGTGGTAATAAATTTATATGTTTTAGGTTTTTATAAGGGGAGAATTGGGAATTTAAAAGTTTTGGATATTAGTATTGATGGTTAACCAACTGGAGAAATTTATTATAACACTACCATACCCATTTTCATGAGTATAATACAATATCAGACACTATTTTTGATAAAGAAAATTCAAAATTTTTAATTTGGATATTGTTTCTCCTGTGGTTGATATACCAATTTTTTAAGGACTATAGTGCCCATGTGGCTTCTCATGAGGTATAGATGTGACGAATGGAAATCAGGAGTTTTTGTATACTATATTTTAGATATGACACATAGTTTGATATATTTATATGATTATAATATAATTATACATCTTTATATATCATTTTTAATGATTCAATTCATGGACAATAACTAATAGTTTCTATGAGGCATTTATAAAGGTTCAATGGATTGATGTGGGAGTACCACATGTGATGTTGTGATGTGGAATGACCAAATTTAATGATGTAATGTTAGAGGAACACACACAATATCACTATAAAAACATTAATTTACCTTTAATAAAAAAATGTTGTAAATGTTTCCATGATGGGGGTGGTACATAGTTGATGTTTTACTGAAATGAGGTGTGACAAATATTGTCTAATGGAATCCCAGTTATTATTTTTGATGAAATTTTTTATTTTATTATATAATATAATTTTTATTTTAGTTAATTTTTTGAGTGTGATTTTAGGTGGTAAATAGATTGGTATTAGACCAACATCACTGTTTATAATTGAAAAATAATATATACATATATATATACACCACTTTTATGATATCCATTATTTATAATTATGTATTTACATTAGTGACTATGTTATTTATCCCATCTATTGATAAAAAAATGACTATGTTAATTTAATTAGACTTATTATTATTATAATTTTTAAGAGTAATTTTGTAGATTACTTGAGTGGTGGTATCAAATAATTTAAGTTTGAATAAATTTTCATTTCATGGAATGTTTGATTTTATTATTTTGGTGTTCTGATTTATTTTTTTCAAGAGGATATATTCCTTATTATGTAATTCTATTTTTTCATATATTGAATTTATAAACTTTACATGACATTTATAGATTTTTATTATTGAGTTTATTTTTTGATCCATAATAATGTTTTTGAAGGATTTTATTTTTATTAACCTTCCTTTATATTCCCATAGGTAAATCTTTTCATATTGTGTGTTCATAACCTTTTATATTGAACCTGAAGGGGTTTAAGTGAAATATATTGATAAAAGCTATCTCAGAAAAGATGTTATAAAAAAACAGAACAAGAAATATTAATTTTAAATTATCAACACAACTCCTTGGTTTAATTTGGGATAGATTGATGTGCATTGGGGTTAATTGTATCTTTTACATTGATAATACAAAAGCATTAGTGATAGTGTTTTCCTTTCTCCATTATTATTCCAATATGTGTGTAACGTCCCGGTTCTGGAAGCCACCCAGAGGTGCCCCGTACCCGGTTGGACATATGGCCTCAAGTGCATTTCCCCGAACACTAGAGGCTGCCGACTACCAGTGAGGGCCTTGGGTGTGATAGTGGGGAAACTATGCCCTCATTGACAGAGTAACACAACAGAATTAAAACAAATAGAAATTGCAGAAATAGGAATAGTCTATAAAAAAGTAAACAGTAGAAGACTAGAAATAATAAACTGGAGCACACATATATAAGAAGGATGCATGATAAAATCATCTAGGAAATCAGCCAAACAAATGAAAATTTCTGGAATACAAAACAGTACTTAGCCAAAGTACAAAAGAAAATAGATAAACAGCTCCTTTGTATCGCAATCCATAGCTTCGTCCCATTCTCTCCAGATCCATAGAAAATCAAGTACCTAAAGTAGAAGGGAACTTTCCCTTATCTATACCTGCAACAATATAATCTATTTGGGCCCAAAAAATATGACCCAAATAGGGTGTGAGACTAAATCCCAGTAGGAAACCCTCACAAGATCTGTGCCAAACAGACAGTGAATATATGGCACGTAATAAGTACAGAAATTAGTAAACAAAAAATTACTCAGTATTAAACAATCCACACTTTGAATGAATTCAGTTTCATATATCAAGAAACAACTAAACAAAACAGGTAAACAGAAATAGGTAACCCTTTGGTCCTACCTAGCAACATAAGCAACCCTCTGGGCAGTACACTCAGTCTAACCCTTCTGGTTTAGCATAAGCATAGACTCTCTGAGGAAGAACTCACCGTCAATTCCTTCTATAGTATCGTATCTGTATCTAAAGGTGCTCTGGGGAAGCACTCAATGTCTATTCCCCCTATGTCCTGCATTGAGGATCTACAAACACTCTGAGAAATCACTTACGTCAATTCCCCATATGGTCTCACATTGTAAGTAAAACAGACACTCTGGAGAGGCCCTTACATCCATTCTCCCTATCATCTATACAATGGGTTCTCACAGCCCTGTGTAAGTCAAGAAAGTATATCAGTGCATATCGTCCAATGTTAACCTCGAGAACTACTTGGCTAGCATTCTACAGAATAACAGAAAATCAGAACAATTACACCATCGTACAATTAGGAATGGGAAAGTAAACAGAAGCATAACAGGAAAACTAGACCCAATGGTCAAAACATGAAATCATGCATGGGAAAAAACATACAAAGCATAGAAATTAACCCTATTCACATCATTTATCCTCAACTCAAGAAAACAAGCATAACAGGATAACAATAAAGCTAAATTGGAAAATACCCAATACCCCGTTCATGGATATTGGAGAGTTTTTCATATGTAACTCAAATACATTCAACAGAAAGGCACAAACCACCTACCTTAGCATTGGGATATCAATATACTTGAGTCTCAGGGCTTGAATTATATTAGAACACCAAATATCTAAAAAACGTATAAAACGTTCAACATAGGATAACTGAGAAAGTAAAGGAATTTGGAAATGAATCTCAAGAATAATAGAGAACATACCGAGGTAATCCCAACACAATCAACGATAGTCGAATCATAGATCAGATGCTCGGTCGGGGACTCGAAGGAATATCACAGCCGTACGGGAGCTCGCGACCGAACAAAACCTAGAAGAAGACCTTTCTGGTGATTATACGTGACCTCGGTACGTTTAATGAAAAAAGAAGAAAATACATGGTGTGTACTATGGAAGTACATGGAGTGTAATTTCCATTTCTATAATACACTTTAGGCGGCCTCCAGGTCACCCCCACATGGCCATGGGCATGGCCGCTACACGGTCAATACATGAATACCCTCGGTAACTGAGTACATGGTGTGTACTTTGATAATTTCCAGAAATTCCCTTTTTTCTAAAAAACGATCAGAAAAGGAAAACATACCTGAAAAAGTGGATATGGGTTCTTACAAACTTCCCCCCTTAAATAAATGTGTCCCCGAATTTCCCTTGCAAGGCGGTGTAGAAGAAGAAACCCCGAACAGCTCTGGCCACTGTACTCGTACATCGGCCTCCCTCTCCCATGTCTTGTCCTGTACTCACCTGTGATGCCATAACACCCATACCAGAGGAACATACCGGCCATAGAGAACCTTCATACTTCGATCAACAATCCGGATAAGATGCTCCTCAAAATTTACACCCCCCTTCTAACTCAACCGCCTCAGGTTGGATGACATGAGATGGGTCTGAGAAGTAACATCAAAGCTGAGAAACGTGGAAGATGTCGTGCATAGCCCTGTACCTCTAAGGTAACTACAACTGATAGGAAAACAACCCAACTCTCTCTAACACCTCAACTAGCCCGACGTACCTCGGTGAATGCGTACCCTGTCTCTAATACTCTTGTGTACCAACCTCATTGTGACATGCAGGAAAACCTGATTCCTAACCTTGAACTCTAGATGTCGTCTCCATTGATCAGAATGGGACATATGTCGAGACTGTGTAGTAGCTATCCTCTTCTGAATCAACTGAATCTACTCTATGGTCTCCTGGACAAGACGAGGTCCTAGTATAGTTAACTCTCCTACCTGAAGCCAACATAAGGGTGATTAGCATGGCCTACCATGCAAATCCTCATAAGGTTCCATATGAATAGTTTCTTGAAAACTATTTTTGTAGTCAAACTTCACAAGACGTATGTGCTTCTACGAAGAACCTCAAAAATCCAGAATACATGCTCGAAGAATATCCTCAAGCACATGAATAGTACACTTAGACTTTCCATATTTCTGGGGGTGGTAAGTTGTACTCAAAATTACTTGTACCCAAAGCCTTATGAAGCCCCTACCAGACCCAAGAAGTAAAATGCACATCTCTATCTGAAACAATGGAGTGTAGAACTCCATGTAGGTTCAAAATATCTCAGATATACAACCTCCCCAGCTCATCAACAATGAAGGTCTCCTTGACCGGCAATAACTGGGCAACCTTTGTGAGTCTATCAATGACAACCCAAACTAAATCATTCCCTCGTGGAAACCTCAGTAAAATTGACACGAAATCCATCACGACATCATTACACTTCCACTCGGGAATGAGTAACTGTTGTTAAAGCCTTATTGGTCGCTGATGCTCCGCCTTAACCTTTTAACAGGTGGAACACCTCATGAAAAAACTAGTAACATCTCTCTTCATACCTGGTCACCAATACTAACGGTGTAGACCACGATACATCTTGGTGACACCAAGATGAACTTCCCAAACTGTGAAATGAATGTCCCGCATCAGCTCCTTGCGTATGTCTGCTGGCACCCATACATGCCCCGGGAAACTCAAGATATCATCCTCGCCTATAGTCTATCCCAGAATAGGGTCCTCTCCTGACACGCTCTCCCATAGGAATAGGCCTTCTGAATCTGATAACTACCTCATTCGAACTCAATCATGAAAGGTAGTGGTAACAACTATAGAAGTAAGAAATGCCTACCCCTGTTTGTCACGCACCTCCAAATGAATCTCAAATAATAGAGCCATAAGCTTCCAGTCACTGATGGCCTCCTGAAATACCTATATCTGAGTCCTCCTGCTCAACACATCAGCCACTGCATTGCATTTCCTAGGCATAAAGTCCAGCTCAAAGTCAAAAGACTCAAGGTACTCAACCCACCTTCACTGTCTCAAATTCAGATTAGGCTGATTGAAGATGTACTTGTGACTCTTGTGGTCAGTGAAAACCATAAAATACTCTCCCAGAATATAATTTCTCGAACATCATAAGTCATGAACAACCGCAGCCAACTCAAGATCGTGCGTCGGGTAGTTCCTCCCATGCGGTCTCAGATGCCAAGACCCGTACAGAACGACCCCTTCTCCTTGCATAATCACAGATCCAAGCCCGATACCAGAAGCATCACAGTACATAGTATAGATTCTTCCTTGCTATGTCAAGACTAGTATCAGTGCTGAAGTCAACCTCCCTTTTAGCTCCAGAAAGGCTAAATCACAAGAATCTAACCACAAGAAATTCACACCCTTCTTAGTCAGACCCTTCGATGGTGTAGATAAGCATGAAAAGTCCTGAATCAAACATCTGTAGTATCCAACCATCACAAATAAAACTCTGTACCTCAAAGAGGATCTTTGGCTACTCCTAGGAAACTATTGCTCTCACTTTTTCTAGGTCGACTGATAGTCCCACCCCAGAGATAACTTGACCCAAGAAGTGAATCTCATCCATCCAAAAGTGGCATTTTGAGATCTTTTCAAATAATAGATACTCTCTCAGTGTACTCAAAATGATATCAATATGTGTGGCATGGTCGTGTCGTATGTGAGAGTACACCAATATATCATCCATGAAAACCACCATGAAGGAATCCAAGTTTGGATGGAACACTCATTTCATCAGTGCCATGAAAACTGCAAGCATATTCGTGAGACTGAACGACATAACCATATACTCATATAGACCATTCCTGCTCCGGAAGGCTGCGAGAGGTATATCAGATGGTCTAATGTGCAACTGATGATAACCGGACCTCAAGTCATCCTTCGAGAACACCCGAACTCCTCTAAGTTGGTCAAAGAGATCATCAATCCTCGGTAATGGATATCGGTTCTTGACCATCAACTGGATCAACTTCTGATAATCTAAACAAAGTTTAAGGGTACTGTTTGACTTCTTTGCTAATAGGATAGGCGAACCCCAAGGAAAAGTACAGGGTTAGCTGAAACACTTTTCATGCAACTCCTCCAACTACCTCTTGAGCTCCTGTAACTCTAGTGTAGCAATCCTATAAGGAGGAATGGACACCGGTGCCGCTCCTGGAACAAGATCAATAGAAAATTCTACCTCAATCTCTGGAGGAAAACCAGAAAAGTCTTCTAGAAAGACATCTCTGAAACAATCCACCACTGGAGGGAAGTCCATCTATGAAATCCCTTGGTCATCTAGATATAGACTAGAAATCTAGGTTAAGACTCCTCTTATCCCATGATTCTCGGGTCCTATTCTGCACACCTGGACATCCCATTCACCCTTATGAATAAAATATTCACCCTCTAGTGATATGAAACTCACCCTGTAGTGATAAAAGTCAATGAATGCCTGGAAGGGAACTAACCAGTCTATTCCGAGAATGACATCAAAGCCTATCATCTCTAGGAAATAGAGGTCCCATAATAAGTGACACCCACCAAAATCTAGAAGTTACTCCTTGCACTGACGTACACTCATTATTCTAGTCCCCAATGGAGTTTCTAGAGTCAAGATATTAGCAGCAGAAAAGATTCAGATCCCAAGGTTCTCCACAACATCAACATATATAAATCTAGGGGAATCCCCTGTATCAAAAAGAGAAGAATCTAAAACTAAGGTAACTATGATCGTACTTCAAACTGTAGAGGGTACGGGATCCTGATCTTATTGGGTCTACTACACTACAAATGTCTGACCTGAACCGCGACCCTATGACCCTGTTTGACCTCCCTCAGCTGATCCACCCCGTTGTTTCTGAAAAACAGTCGACTGGCTACCACAGACATGACCTCCACCTCGTCCTGAATAGACATAAGAACTCCAAATCCTAGACTGGTGGGAAACTGGTGGTGCTGCTCCTGAATGAGGAGTCCTAGAAGAACCCCTGTCACCAGCTGATGGTGAGAATATATAACAGAAACACTGAAGAGGACCCATCGTGCCACAAGATCGGCACTCGAATGGGTTTCTCGGATAGTGTGTCCTCATATAATCGCTCTTCCCAGACTGGTAGGACACCACTAGTATAACAGAAGAAGTATCTCTCCTCCTTGGATATCCACACGTAGACTCCCTATGGCGCTTCCTACTGTCAGTAGGAGGAATACTATCTCCCGATGCCGAGCTGCCCTGGCTCACAACTCCAGATTCCCTCAGATTGTGCTAAGTGATCAGAGATTGGTTGACGATAGAAGTGATAGAGGTCAACCAGAAGATGTTCACCTGTGATCGGAAGTTGTGCCTCAAACCATCCTTGGACTTCCTTGCCAGGAATAACTGATCACCTCTTGAAATAGGCGTAAAATTCTGATGCTCGGTAAAGTGAGAGGAATACTCCTTAACCAAAAGAGTACCTTTATCCATACTCATAAACTCTCATGCTTGATCATCCATCAAGGTCTCTAGATTGAAAAAGTCATAGAAGATACACTGGAGCTCCACCCAAGTCATGACTTGCAGGAGTCCAGTCTATGAGATCACATCCCACCACCTCTTGGAATAATCCCGAAGCATATATGTAGCGAGCTTGACCCTCCTTTCTAGAGGTGTATCCAAATCCTCAAAGATCATCAATATGGTTTCTAGCCATGACTCTGCAACCTGGGGTCCTCCATCCCCTAAGAAAGTGGGAGGATGCTACTGCTGAAAGACCCACGTCAATTCTGCCATCGACATGGCAGAAGGCGGTGCTCCGTGAAAGGTCTACATCATCCTCATAAATAATTCCTGGAATTGTATATCAGCACCTGCATCCGGTATAATGACTGGTGCCAAGACTGGCACAATGAGAGGATCTACAGGTAGTCCCTAATCTGTCATATCAAGTGTCCGCTCACTACCCTAAAACTGGCGTACAACCAAAGGATGTCTCGGTGGCCTGATTTTGCAAGGTCAAACACACACCTTAGATCAAGATTCTCAAGGACCAAAAACTAAAAACGTAAGAAGGGAACAGGAAAAGTAAAGTATTCAAGTTTTACAAAACATGACTACACGAAATGTATAACACATTCACGGTGTGTTCCCTTCATCCATTCACATGGGCATGTACTTCTACCAGAACAGGTCGTGTAACACCCCTTACACATGGCGTGTTTACCTAACACACGACATGTACTTGAATCCTCTTCCCCTGATCAAGTCCTTCTACATGGCTAAGACACACAGTTCTCTTTAGAACGATACTACACGACATGTTAGTTCCAAAAAAGATGTGTACTAGACGAACCTCACTGACCCATGTTGTTAGATACACAGCTAGTTACACAGCTCAAACTACAAGACGTGTTCCAGGAAAACATGGTGTGTAAGAGAAAGGATAACACTGACCCATGTTGTTAGTTACATGGTAGGGTACCTAGGTTACACCACACGGCGTGTTCCAGATGAACACGGATTGTAATAAGAAGATATTTCCATGCTGTGTTGTTAGAGACACGACCAGTTACACAGTGATATGAAATGTCACATACATCCTCTACAAGACATGTCTTACCAAAGATTCCAAACCCTGTGTCCCCACCCACAATGTCTGAGACATGGTTAGGGACTACATGAAGTTTACATACAATAAACGGTGTGTACTTAAGAAAAACAGTTTCTTCTTGAACAGAAGAACACATCACATGTATTCAAAAAAACACAACATGTATTCTAGGTTTTTCTAGATAGTAAGCCTCATAAACTACTCTAGAGCCTAGAAAAACACTAAAACGATCATTTAATATCCAAATTCCGATTTTTGAGGGCCCAAACTCCCCGAGAATCAAATCTTGGCATCTTATTCATGTCATATACAAGGATAACAATGCAATGATTAACCAAATGCCGGTCTATGAGTGACCATAACATTTCAAGAACCAAATTTTGGCTTCCATTCAAGAAAAACCTTACACAAATGATACCCCATCTGAAAGCAGGTATTTTATCAAGGCAACTATCACAAAAACATGCATCTCCAGCACAACATCTATCACAACAACATGAAATCTCTAATGCACCCTATATGGAATGGCAAGAAAGCATGACATGTGATTTATAGTAAGCGCCTAAATAATGAATGAGATAAAATAACCTCATCTCATTGGGTTGAAATAGAAATATAACCTGAATAATGTCCACAATAACAACACAATACATGTGAGTCACCCAATGGTGAAAAATCAGATCAACTGTAAACTTGAAAAACAAAAAAAAATGAAATAAATGAGGTAGATTGGATTTTCCCTATACATAGGTTAGACACTCCCAGGCACAAATTATTACCAATTACCTATTCTGTCCTATCCCTGACTATAGGCTCCAAACAGTAAGTCAAGAAGAAAAAAATTCCCCTGATTCCACTTTGTAACATCCCAGTTCTGGAAGCCACCCAGAGGCGCCCCATACCCAGTTGGTCACATGGCCTCAAGCGCATTTCCCTGAACTCCAGAGGCTACCAACTAGCAGTGAGGGCCTTGGGTGTGACAGTGGGGAAACTATGCCCTCATTGGCAGAGTAACGAAATAGAAGTAAAACAAATATCAATAGAAAAAATAGAAACAATCCATAAAAAAGTAAACAGTGGAAGACTGGAAATAATAAACTGGAGCACTCATATAAATGAATTATGAATGATATATACGTCTAGGAAAGAAGAAAAAAATCACAATTGTTCGAATACAAAACATTACTAAGAAAAAGTAAAAAAGAAAACAGATTAACAGATCCTTAGAATCGCAAGCCATAGCTTGGTCCCATGCTCTCCAGCTCCACAACAAATCAAGTACATGAAGTAGAAGGGAATTGGCCCCTATCTATACTTGCATCAATATAATTTGTTTGGGCCCAAAAGCATGGCCCAAACAGGGTGTGAGACTAAATCCCAGTAGAAACCATCATAAGATCTATGCCTAACAGTCAGTGAATATATAGTAGGTAATAAGTATAGAAAGCAGTAAACAAGGAAGTACTTAGCAATAAAAAATACACAGTTTCAATGAATTTAGTTTCATATATCAAGAAATAGTTAAACAAAGTAGGTACACAAAAACAGGTAACCCTATGGAAAGTACTCACAACCTATCCCCTCTGGTCCTACCTAGAAACACAAGAAACCCTCTGGTCAGTACACTCAGTCTAACCCCTATGGTTTATCTTAGTCATAAACTCTCTGAGGAAGCACTCACTGTCAATTCTTCCTATAGTCTCATATTGGTAACTAAAGGCACTATGGGTAATTACTCAACATCTATTCCCCCTGTGGCCCACGTCAAGGATATAAAGACACTCTAAGGAAGCACTTACATCAATTCCCCCTATGGTCTCGCATCGTAAGTAAAGCAGACACTCTGGAGAATCCCTTACGTCCATTCTCTCTATGGTCTATACACCAGGTTCTCACGGCCCTGTGTAAGTCAAGAAAGTATAGCATTGCATATCGGCCAAAGTAAACCTCAAGAACTACTTGGATAGAAGTATACAACATCACATAAAATCAGAACAATCACACCATCCTACAACTATGCATGGGAAAGTAAATAGTAGCCTAACAGGCAAACTAGACCCAATGGTCAAAACATACAATCATGCATGGGAAAAAACTTCCAAAGCATAAAAATTAACCCTATTAACATCTGTTATCATCAACTCAAGAATACAAGCATATAAGGAAAACAATAAGGCTAAACGGCAAACCCACAATACCCCATTCAAGGGTATTGGTGGTTTTTGCACATATAACTTAAAGAATTTCAACAAAAAGGCACAAAACACATACCTCGGTGTTGGGAGATTGATATACTTGATTCTTAGGGCTTGAATCACCTTATAACTATGAAGATATACAAAAACTTCTAAAACGTTCAATAGAGGATAACTAGAGGAAGAAGAGGAATTGGGAAACAGACCTCAAGTAGAAGAGAGAGATTACCGAGATGATCCCAATGCAATCAAAGAAAATAAAATTGGAGATTGGATTCTCAGTCAGGGGCTTGGAGGAAGATTGCAGCCATACGGGAGCTCTTGGTCGAACGAAACCTAGAAGAAGACCTTTCTGGCGATTAGATCTGACCCGGTATGTTTAATGAAAAAAATACATATCATGTACTTTGGAAGTATATAGCGTGTACTTTCCATTTCGGTACTTTACTTTAGGCGGCCTCCAGGTCACCCCCACATGGCCATGTGCATGGCCGCTACACGGCCAGCACACGACTACCCACGGAAACTAAGTACACGGTGTGTACTCAGAAAGTACATGGCGTGTACTTAAAAAATTTCTAGAAATTCCGCTTTTTCTAAAAAACGACCAGAAAAGGAAAACATATCTGAAAAAGAAGATCCATTTTCTTACAATGTGATAATTCAAAATTTATTTATATAAAAATATTCAGATGAAATCATTTATATTCTTTATCGGAAACCCTTATTTTATAATAATTACATCAAGATAATATGTTATCTATGACAACCATTAATTTCCATACATAAATCCCTTAACATATACAATAATTCAAGTATAGTCCTTTTAAAGAATCCATCAGCTTTAGGAAAATGTTATAGTTATGAGTTAACTCTTTGTTTATCACATTTTTAAGAATATTTCTAAACATACAAGTAAACTAGGGATCAGTTTATCATATGGTTGATGGTGGTTCATCATTAAGTCTAACTATTTATTTAATATGTAACTATGTATAGAAATAAAGATAAAAATCCCCTTTAATAAAGATTAAACATGGGTACTTATTCTATTGATCAATAATATAGAATTGTTTATTTCAGAAGTCATAGGAATATGGGTAACAAAATTCATAGCCATGTTATCCCATCACTATAAAATTATATAATGTTTATGAATCACTAATATTGATATTTTTTCTTCTAAATTGACCTATTGACATACTAGGAACCATTTCATATATTATTTAATGTACTAGTTTATATTATCCTTTAAATAATATTCCCACTAATCTCTAAAATATAGGTTCTCCCAGGGTGTCAAGATAATGTTGAGTTTTGGGATTCTTCTAGTACATCTTTATTTAACTCTACATTATTTAGTACAAAAAACCATGTATACAAATATAGAACTCCAACATTCTAGTATATGGTCACCTTATTTGAATTCCTTGATATTCACTAGTAATGTTTTCAGTAAAATCTGTGGGTTCTAGTACGATATTTTCAATCCCCATATAATTTCCATGTCCACATTTAATAGATCCTAAATTAATTAGAATCATTTTTAGTGAAAATACCATGTTGATTTCATTTCACATGTGATAGTGAATCATTCAGTTGTAATTTTTAAGAAGAAATAGTCATATATTCAATGTCATATTTAGTTTATTCTATATGAATTTGTAATTTATACTTTAATGGTCAATTCATTTTTCACACATTTACGTATAAGGGTAATTTATTTATATATTTAATGAAAAAACTACCTAGTTAGCACCAAATTAGAAGTTATATAATTTTGATAATTTAAATTTAATTGGCACAATATACATTTTGTTACCTTATTATTATATATAATGTCACACCTAAGTCACTTCATGTAATAACCTCTATAAATGACATGGAAATTACATAAGGTAATAAAATTATAGGTTGACCGACCAAAATTATTTTAACTCCTGTAATATTTCCTCAAATACTATTAACCTAATAAATATAAACCCATTTCATGTAAATATAATTAGTGGTTCATAAATTTGAAAACAATTACATAAAATATTAATAATACATAGGAAGGATGAAGAAAATATGGATATTTGATACTATTATTAAATGTCATCATTCCTCTGTATCTTTTTTTCTTAAAAGTATCAAATGACTGTCCTTTACTAGTTACCACATATCCCAATAATGCTACTTTTTATAACCAAATATTATACATATTGAATTTATTATATAATCCATCTATTTTACAGTTTATAAAATAATCCTTATATTATCTTCATTATTATCAAATCATCTATGATATATGAGAATATCATTAATAATAATCAAAAAATTACCAATATAATATTTAAAGACTCGGTATATAAAATCCAAAAATATCATTGTGTTATTAAATAATTGAATTAATATGAAAACAAACTCAAAATATATATATGATTTTTTATAGAAGTTTTTTTAATTTTCTCCTTTTTTCCTTAAACTAGTGATACCTTGATTGATGATGAATATTGAAGAATACTTATGCACAATACTTTAAATGGAATAAATCATAAATCATAGGATGAGGTTATTTTTTGTTCTATAAAATTCCACTGATATCCATATAGTAAATTCATACCCAACTAGATATATTAATATTCAAAATTAATTGAAAATGTTCAACCCATGGATATAATATAGGTTATATAAAAGCATTGGATACGAGTTTTTGAAATTGATCCTTCAGTTTCTATAACTCTAATGATTTTATCCTATTGAGAGTATTTTATATGGGTTAGCATCATAGTGTCAAAGTGATTAATATCTCTATCTTTCAGAATACATGAGGTCCATATAGGTCACCTAGTATTAAATCAACATATTCTCAAACAATGATTATATATTTTATAAGGCCCAAGCCTTAAACATTACATAATCTTTAATTAAGTTAATAATTCACATTGAAGATCTATTCAGGTTTATAGTTTTAGAGAATTAGGCCATAACTATTACATTACATCTCAAAAATTACAAATTAGACAGTTATACTCAGTATCCATTATTTTCATAAAATAAAAACTCAAAAAAGAACACAACAATTCTTTTCTTGATATAAATCTTCTTGAGTTATTCCTTTCTCTTACCATTCCTTATACACTGGGAAAAAAATTTCAAATACTTGGGATGAGCCTACAAATATTATTAATGGTTACACAATTAATAAATAAAACATTAGTTCATAAATACATATAAAACATACGCTCTTTAACATACCTCATGAAACCATAAGATTTATGAATAACACATAGAAATCATAAATCATAAAGGTAACTCATGGAATCCATATCAAACATACATTTTAGCTTTCACAGATTTTTAGTGAGTTAAATTTGGAATACCCATCATATTATATTCCCCAAATCTCAGAGGTGAAACTTTAACATTTACCTCTGTCGTGTTACCCAATGCATTGGAGAGCTATCTTGGGCTCACCCGCCCCAGGTTTATCACTGAAACACCCGTATACGTAAATAATGACCAATAACCATAAAATATCCATAATAAATAATACAAGAATAAATTAAAGATAACATTTCTACATTGAAATCAAAATATATCATTTCAAGATATTGACATAATAAATGATTTATCAAACCATTTTCAAAATCATTTAAAACATTTAACAAAGTGATTTTTGAATCAAAGTGTACCATACCACTTTGAAGCTTTGGAATAAAAATTTAATTTCAAAACATTCATGTCCATATAAATAAATCCTTAAAACCATTTTTAAAACAAGGACATTAATGTGAATTATTTAGAAGAATAAATCGTTAAAACATTTAAAATGATATTTTAGTTAAATAGTTCCTAACCAAATAAGAGATGATTGAATACAAATAATTGAAGAACAACATTAAAAAATATTATAATATCACGAGAATAAAGATATTAATGATATATTATGTCAAATTTCAGTATATACACAATATAAAAGTGACTCGGTGTATAACAACAAACAATTCTAAATGGAATGTAAATTGAAACAAAGTCCCTTGCAAAGATCATATCCTTAGATTAAAGACAAATAAATGACATAATTATGTGTGAAAAATATGAATACCCCAAATATAAGTGGATACTATGTTTAAAACAATTAGAGATTATTCACATATATTCATATCATGACATAATAAAGAAGTAGAACATTAACCCAAAGAGTAGAAATTGGGTGAAGAAGTTCTCTTACAGAAATTTGACCACCTAAAAACATCGTTTTAAATTTCAGAAAATGAGTTGATGAGAGAGAAAAGGATCTCTCATCACATGGAAATATTATTTAAAACAATAAGGATATATAGAAACATATCCCAACATTTTATAATTGAAATTTAAAGACATAACATAAAATAAGTCTTTGATTAGAAGAGGAGAGTGAAAGGTTCCCTTACCGATTTGGTATCTTATGAAACATACACCACATGAAAGAAGGATCATAAAATGAATATGTAAATAATCATAAATTAAATTATATTAAACAAATTATACAATAATGGGTAGTACATACACCACACAAAAGTAAATAGTGGTAAACATTGCATGAATCACATGGGAATAAAAAGTGAGATGAAAACTCCTTACCACGTTGTAATCAATCGAGTCGTAAGACCAAAAGTTAATAACCACCTAATTAATCTAATAATAACATGAATATAAATAGAACCATGATAATATATATCAAATTTTAGTACACCATACACCACATGCAATAAATAAGTAGTGAACAATGCAAATCTCATGAAATTAAAAGTGAGATAAGAAACCCCATACCTCATGTCCGACTTGACCCGTATGTTCCATGTTATTCATGAATAATAAATATAAGATAATTTATACTACCTAAATAAAAATTTTCTTGTTTACTATTCCTTTTATATCACTTATTTTTTTCTATAACTATTTTTCAATTATTTTAGTTCATATCAGATATTTGGTCGATGTTCGGAACTTATGTCAAAAATGAACTTGTTATAATTACAAATTGTCCAAGTGGTCAAAAGTACATTATACCTAGAAATATATTAATTATTTAGATATAATATATATAATATATATCTAGTGTATAAGTATTTATAATATTCCTTATCATTTGGAGTTAAGAAATGAAACACACTATTCTTGGAGAAAGTAAGTTGTACGTACACATGAACGCTACTTTCATTACTATTTTATATTTAAAGGAATGAAAACTTAATAATACATAGGTATATTATAATTATAGTATAATATATATGTTATGTAATTTAATTATCTAAATCCTTTATACGTTCCACATATGGAATGAAAGAGTCATATCGCTTTGAGGGGGTAGTAGTCCGCACTTCCTCAAATAAAATTATCATATTTACCCATTATGAAAACCATAAGGGTATGATATAAATGAAAAATACACAAGTATAGTGAAAATATAAATATAATAAATATCACATGTAAATATAGTTCCATCTTATTGTCCACCATAATAGGTGGTAGGAGAAGATTGAACAATCATCGTTTCGTGAGGCAGTAGTTCGCCATCCACAGAAATAATATGTTCTTTACCCATTAGACGGAGGTTGTGTGTAAGTGTAGTTAGAATAATTTTATTATAAAAAACCTAGTATATTTAGGATACTGGTGTTTTTAAAAAATAATGTAATAATAAGAGTTTCGGGGGTTGGAGAAGTAAAATAAAAAAAAAAGAACTTAAGAGAAGACGTTACCTTTAAATCGGGTAACTCCATTTGGTTTGAACCAAAAGGATTTCTTCCAGTGAATTCTGCCTAAGGTAAGGCTTCTAGGTGGAAGAGAGGTATCTATATTGATTATTTGGGTAGATGTTGGATGATACAATGGGCTTGAGAGGCGTGAGTAATGATTTAGAGGTGATGATTTTTTATAATGGGGAGGAGGGGCTCTTAAGGAATGTTTGAAAATATTATTTTATTATATATTGATTTTCAGTTTCTAAAGTTAAAAAACTTATTAAATTAAAATATAAGATTTCTATTTTTCGAAATAAAATCATCCAATAAAAATTGGATAGCTTTTGGATATTGTTTTAATCTTTAATATTTTATTTATTTAAACCATTCATTAATGAGGTAAGCACAACATCATTATTGTGCCATAAATAATTTTACTTATTTGATGTCTAAAAATTATAAAAATATACCATAACGTAGGAAATATTTTTAGATTTAAAATTAATATTTATAGTTTAAGAGATAACTTATATAACCCCATGAAATAATTGATTTACAAAAAGATATATGTTTATGCCATTTTTGTCATTACATTAAATTAATTAATATAAAGTCTCACTATCCCTCTTAAGTGGCACCATGGTGTCCCAAAATCGACCCAAGGATGTCCATGGTTGGAAATGTATCAACCAATAAGATTATTACACATGTTAGGGAAAATTAATATTATTATAATATTTTTTTTATCTTGAATTACCCTATTTACCTTTAACCGCGTTAAATAAAAGTCAAAAGTTACTATTTATCAAAAATTATTTTTATATTATTGAACCAAATTTTAATTTCTAATAACAACCACGTATGTCAGATTTTTAATATTCTATTCATAGAAGTAGTAAAATTTCATTTAAATGAAAAAGTCGGTTTTTAACTACTACTAAGTGTTTTCACTATTCATAAAAAACTGAAGGTTGTCAGAAAAATACAAAAAATTCAGCCTAAGATTTATTTGATATTCCAAATTCAAAAATGATGTATATTTTACCAAATTTTGATCAAATAAGTTGCATTAATTAATTTAAATCAATTATTTTTGTCAAAACAAAAGCATGTTTTTTAAGAAATAATAACAATCAAAAGATTGGCACTTGATTATGTCCATTTTCAAAGTGCATGTCACGACCAACCTTCACCAAAAGGAGGGAAGGGTCAGCAGATTGCCAGGCCCTTCCTTCTTTAAGTTGAAGGAGAGATAATGACCCCCAAGACCCACCTTCAATAGGTCCCGGAGTGGCGACCAGCACCAAGGGTATAGAAATTTCTCACAAATGGAAGGAATTACCCCTTTTTGTTTTATAAGATAGAGAGATGAGATGATGAAACTAAACAACACCCTGGTAAAAGATAAGTAAAGAAAAAAAAACCATTCCCACATGTATGTTTCCAAAGTAAAGCCACAAGGTACAAAAGGTGACTACAAAGGTAAGTACCAAAGAGGAAAAGAAAAACAACAACTGCAACTGCTCCAAAGGTCCGAGCTAGTAAGGTCCTGCGTGATCCCCGAAGTCCTCCTGGAAACCTGAAAGCAGTTTTATATACGTAGGTTGAGCATACAAGTACACTCAGTAGGGAAAACCAAAGACTCTCGTGCACAAGTGGAGGAATGTACTGAAGTCTCGTGAGAAAAGAGTAAACCAAACACCTATCAAGGTAAACTATCCACCCCAGGCCTCACCAAGGCACACTCCCCAAATAACGCAAGTCAAGTAATATATATAATCAGAGCTCATCGATGTTTGGGTACCCCACACCACTTTCCCACTTGTTATTGAGACATCCTACGCATTGGACCAATCCCGCCATTCTCACCGCAGTCCCACTGCCACACCCGCCCGCACACACCTGGGCCACAACCACACACAGTCCCACTGATAAAATCCCACCCGCACGCACCTGGGCCACAATTGTCACATGTAACCACGCCTGCAAACACCTAGGCCAGAACAACCACCACCACACCCGAAGAAACCTGGGCTAGAAAATTCACTGCCAAGCCCGAAGACACCTGGGCCTCATCCCGAAGACACTTGGGAAACCACCTACCGTACACACCTGGACAACCACCACACCACCCCGCCCGAAGGTTCTTGGGATAATAATGGACCTCAGGCCATCAAAGCCTGCCCGAAGATACTTGGGTTATCCGGGAAAGGGAACATAAAAGGAGCTAATAACCAGCCACCAAGAATAGTGTTGGGAAAAACACCCTCCCCCATGAAATGGGGGTGTTCGGCACTAAGTTCTCAACTTGGGTGGGGCTTGAATAAGAAACACAAAACTACAAGTATAGATATAGTTAACAAGCACTCACCCAAAGTCTAGGATTTTCTAACCAGCCTACAGAGCACAACACCACTACATCCAAGTCCCAAGTCAAGACTTTCGCCAACAAAACCCATTTGTCCCATTCTTGTTTCAAGTTTAGTGATAACGTTTAATTAAGAACTACTGGGAAACTAGTAGGCATAGACATAAGTCCTGGAAAGTAAACAGTCAAACATCAATTTAAACATTCTCTTGTAATGTTACAACAACAAGGAAAAAGTGACATCCCCGAAGCACTGGAACCAAGGACAACCCGGGACACTACCCTGTGTCCCCTCCCAAAAGATTTTTCATCAACAGAGGATCCCACCCGAGTTTGTGATATAAACAAGTACCCACCCGGTCTTAAAAATCACAACCACCGAATCCATACCAACAGCGGATCCCATACCCAATTTCACACAACCACCGAGGGTATAAAGACAGGGGATCCCATCTCCTCCCACATCTCCAGCAATCGGCTCGAAAAAGAAAACAACCAACTACCACCTCCAAAAAAAGTCAAGGCCATGCCTGTATTTTCATATTTAAACGATTTTACACGTTCCATGATTTGAATTCTATTTTGATCGAGGTTAGCACAAAAGGGATTGATCCTGGTGCTTTCAATTTATTCAGCCGGATATAAGTGATTAACCAATTTACTTTTCACAGAAGGATTTTACAACCACAAAAATCCATTTAAAACATCAGCAGGGTTCATTAGTGCACAAACAATGACCACCAATGGCCTTGATTTTCGGAAGGCATAAGCCAGCACAACTCAACAAGATGGTCATAGAAGAAACAACATCAAAATATAAGACATCATCAACGATCACAACCCCCTCTTTCTTTATAGAATTTGTTCATTATCTTTAATTAGGTCTGGTTTATCCAATCCTACAGAATCAAAAGCACGCCCACCCCGCATGATACACAAAAGAGATAGGAAAAGGAGAAATTCCCTACTTATTAATAGATGATCAGCGTCTAGGCCGGGTGCGGAACTTTACGGATAACGATGCGCCCGATGCACCAAAAGATGTTTTGTGAAAATCCACGATCGAGGAAAGAGAAACCATGGCTAACACTTAGTTTATAAGAGCCGGGGACAGTTGAGGTGAAAACGCAAAACCGCGTAAGGCGCGGGGGTCATGGGTTGACCACGCGGGTCCACTCGTCACAAAAAGGGGTTTGGTGGTTTAAGACGACTCATGAATTGATTAAGTATTTAATTAAAATTCTTATGCGCATTATGTGTCTTTAAAACATGCTTAAACAAGTCAGAAGAGGGTTTAAAACCCTATTTGCGCAAAAGGAGTGCTACTGGAAACAACTCGACAAGGCTGGGTGACGCCGATCGGTCTCACCGATCGGTCGCACCGATCGGTCTCACTGATCAGTCCCGCCGATCGGTCTCACTGATCAGTCTCACCGATCTGTCGCACCGATCGGTCGCGCCGATCCGTCTCACCGATCGGTCTCACCTATCGGTCGCACCGATCAGTCTCGCCGATTGGTCTCACCGATCGGTCTCGCCGATCAGTCTCACCAAGACGCCACTCCTTTAGGACCTGGATTTTGGCAAAGGGAAGGACCAAGAGTGTCTGGGTCATCACATCAGATACCTCTCAAACTATTCTCATCCTCAAGAATTTAAACAACCCAGAAGGGAAGGGCGGGTCCGAGAAACCACCCCAAAAGATACCTTTCAAGAGTGAACCTCATCATTAACTAAGAACACCTTCCTATCACGAACCAAGAAACATACCATGCCAAACTGCCCGGGCATGTGGGTTGGGGAGTCTCCTCCCCCATGTCAAGATATTATCCGCTTTGGGTGGAACTGACTCTCCCGCACGGGTTTAATCGCATCCACATTAATGCGTCTTGATTAGGGGTTGGGTTCTCTCCTTCCCCATAGTCGGGGCTTTTCACACACAAGCAGAGGAAAGAAAACCAGTACATTTCATAGCCAAAAGACAAAACGTTCTACCACAATAGGTACAACAAGGAACAAAACTCAAAACAACTCTGGGTACTGGGTACGCATCTGTGCTTCCCTCTCCCACATACTCTCTTCAAGCCCACCATGTCTCCACAACACATGAACCAAGGGGATGGTTTGCCCGCGAAGTACCTTCTCCTTGCAATCCTCAATCACCACTGGTCTCTCCACAAAGGTCACATCGTCCTCGATGTCCAGATCTCCCCAATCAAGGATGTGTGAATCGTCGTGCAGATGCCGACGGAGTTGGGACACATGAAAGACATCATGTATCCTTAGTAGAGGCGGTGGCAACGATAGCTGGTATGCCACTTCGCCGACACGCCACAACACTTGGAAGGGTCCTATGAATCTGGGAGAAAGCTTACTCCCTTTGCCGAACCTCCGCTGCCCAAGCCGCGGGGATACCTTCAAGAACACGTGGTCCCCAACCTCAAAATCCAAGGGCCTCCTCCTAGTATCAGCATACGACTTCTGTCGGTCCTGGGCCGCCTTCATCCTTTCTCGTATGAGCTGAACCTTCTCTATCATGTTCTGCACCACCTCCGGGCATAGGATGCTTGCCTCTCCTACTTCAGTCCAACACACAGGAGAACGACATGGCCTCCCGTACAAAGCTTCAAACGGGGCCATACTGATGGTATAGTGGTAGCTATTATTGTAGGAAAACTCTACCAGAGGCAATTATCGCACCCATGATCCTCCCGAGTCCAGAACACATACCCGTAGCATATCCTCTAAGGTCTGGATGGTGCGCTCTGTTTGTCCATCTGTATGGGGATGAAAATCAGTGCTAAGGCGTAACTGGGTGCCAAACGCGTGCTACAATCCTCTCCAGACTCGCGAGGTAAACCGTGCATCCCTATCCGAGACTATAGACCTCTGAACTCCATGCAACAGCACCACCCCATCCATGTACATTCGTGCCAAAGCATCCATAGCACTCGACTCCCTGATCGCCAGAAAGTGAGATGATTTCGTCAACCTGTCCACTACCACCCAGATGGCATCGTACCCTCCTTGGACCTTGGGGAGTCGCATGACTAAATCCATCGAGATGTCATCCCACTTCCACTCGGGGACATCTAGAGGCCGCAGTAGGCTGCCTGGAACTCAGTGTTCCGCCTTCACTTACTGACACACTAAGCACTTGTCCACAAACTCTGCCACCACTCGCTTAACTCTAGGCCACCAAAACTGCCTCTTCAAACCCTGGTACATCTTGGAAACTCCTGGGTGTACCGTCAGGGGTGAGTTGTGAAACTCACTGAGAACCTTGCTGCGCATCGCCTCCGGTACAAACAACCTTTTCTGGAAAAGCATCCAGTTCTGACCATCCTATGTCCATACTTCCGGAGCATTGCCCTGGTCAACTTGGTCACGCATCACATCGCACTCTAGGCCTCCCCACTGAGACTCCTCCACATGCAGAAACAGGGATGACTACACTGTCTTCTGATATAGGCAGCCTCTTCCGCTATCCATCTTCGCGTCCAGGTGTAAGGCAGCCAACTCCACCATCGCCTTCCAGGAGTCCGCCGACTGTCGGACCGCATCCTCCTGCATCCTCCTGCTCAAGGCGTCGCCCGACACATTGACCATTCCCTTAGTATAAGAGATCTCAATGTTGTAATCCTGGAGGAACTCCACCCATATACACTGTCGGAAGTTTAAGTCCCGCTGGGAGAAGATATACCTCATGCTCTTGTGATCCGTGAAGATCACAAAGCGTTCCCCGATGAGGTAGTTCCGCCACAACCTTAGCACAAAAACGACCGCTGCAAGCTCCAGGTCGTGGGTGGCGTAATTACGCTCATGGGAACGCAGCTACCTGGACCCATAAGAGATCACCCCTTATCGCTGCATCAGCACGCATCCCAGACCCTATCCTGAAGCATCACAGAACACCTCATAAGCCGCCCCTTCTTCTGGTAATCTCAGCACTAGGGCACTGACCATATTCTCCTTCAGATAGATGAAGGCTGACTGGCACTGCTCACTCCATTCGGAAGCCTGGTCCTTCTTGGTCAGAGCCGTCAAAGGGGATGCTACTTTGGAGAAGTTGGGTACGAATCTACAGTAGTAACCTTCCAGCCCGAGGAAACTTCAGATTTCTTCCACATTATTGGGTGATTCCCAAGAAACAACTTCCTCAACCTTTGATGGGTCGACCGCTACCCCCTACTCAGACACTACGTGCCCGAGGAAGTGCACTTATCGTGTCCAGAACTTGCATTTTGACAATATCCCATAGATCTGGTGCTGTCGGAGGACCTCCAAAATTGTCCTCAGGTGCTCTGCATGGTCCTCCTATGATCTAGAGTAGACCAGGATGTCGTCGATGAACACAACCACAAACCGATCCAAGTACTTCCGGAAGATGGAGTTCATAAGCCCCATGAACATAGTCGAGGCATTTGTAACACCGAAGGGCATGACTATGAATTCGAAGTGTCCATACCTACACCTGAACGCTCTCTTCGAGATGTCGCTCTCTTTCACCCTCAGCCGGTGGTACCCAGACCGCAGGTCGATCTTCGAGAACCATCCTGCCCCCTTCAGCTGGTCGAAAAGATCATCTATTCTTGGAAGAGGGTAGCGATTCTTGATCGTTACCTGATTCAGCCTCCTGTAGTCTATGCACTACCTAAGACCACCATATGACTTTTTTGCAAACAAGACCGGAGCACCCCATGGTGACACACTCGGTCGAACATAACCCCTCTTCATCAGATCGTCAATCTGTATCCGCAACTCCCGTAGCTCCGAAGGTGCCATCCGGTAAGGAGCCATCGAGATTGGACGAGCGCCGAGCTGCAGGTCTATCCCGAACTCGATATCACGTCGAGGGGGTAGATTCATCACGTCCTCAAGAAAGATTTCCATAAACTCATGGAAGATCTCTGGCACTTCCACCATTTCAGCATCTACTGATTCCACTATCAGCTCGGTCAACAAGGAGAGGAGAGGTTCCTCTCTCCTGTTTCCCTTCGGACTGCTCCGTTCACCGGTGAAGGTAACACACCGGCTGTCCAAGTCTGAGAACACCACCTTTCTTCGAAAACAGTCGATGAAGGCACACACAGAAAATAGCCAATCGATGCATAGAATGACATCGTATGGCTGAATCTGTAGCAGAAGAAGATCCCTTACCGACTGATGTGTCCCTAACATCAGTCTACATCCCCGACAAATGAACAACAAGTCGGTCTGACCTCCGACTGGTGTGCTCAACACCATGGGAACTGTAAGTCTCTCGACATCTAGACCCAAGGAACGGGCTAGACTAGGTGCAACAAAGGAGTACGAAGGTCCGGTATCGAACAAAGCATAAGCAAGAGTGCTAAATAGACTGATCGTACCTCGAACAACCTCTGGCCCTGCTAGAACTGCTGCCTCTGCGGTGTGTAACTATCCACACACAGCTCCCCTGCCCCTCGACTATCATCCACCTCCTCGACCATGCCCTGGTCGAGGTCCCTGTGGAGTGCCCTGAGGTCGACCTCCTCCTCCTACGTCTGCCCTCGGAGGAGCGGGAGTTCACTGTCCCTGTTGCTGCTGTTGGAAAGGTCTGGCCGGAAGCTGTTGCTGGGGCGGGTGCTGGGGATGAATGCCACTACTGTACTGCACCCGGTCAGGAAACTGACTCTGAAGATGCCCAGGGCTCCCACAGATGAGGCATCGCGGTCCTGGGCCCGAAGGAAAAGGGCGAGGGTCGGGGGATCGAAACTGAAACTGCTACAGCCTGCTCCCTGCGGGTCGGAACCTAGAGGATCCTAACGCTGGAGGCATGGTGCTGATGACCTTCCCCTTCGATGTTCCCAACTAGATCCCCTCTCATGAAACTTCTACTAGAGTATGCATCCTCTCCAACACTTCGACCTTCTTCTGGACCTCCAAGTACGTCGGAAGGGTAAAGGGGGTAACAGCATACTGATGGGAGGGTCAGAGCGCCTCCTCCAAATGTCTTGGACGAGACTCCTCGTCGGGAAAAAGGTCTGAAGGAAAACGTAGGAGGTCCTTGAACTTGATCCTTATCTCCCTCAAGGACATACTCCCCTACTGGAGGGAGAGTAGTTCCTGCCTCTTTTCGGTCTTCATCGTCAAGGAGAGGAATTCCTCTCGGAAGTCCCTCTTGAAATCCGCCCAAGCCACCTCAGACTCTCTCCTCTCCCCCAGGTGAAGCATCCACCACTGACGTGCCACTCCCCGCATCTGGATAACGACCAGAGGAACCCAGTACTCAGTTGGGGCCCAAATCAGGCCGAAGGCTATAACTAGCTCCTCTAGCCAGCCTTCAGTCTTCATATCGGTGGTGGTGCCCTCATACTTCTCGAGGGCCTGTCGCTGGAAGGCTCGAAGAGTCTTCTACCACTGGTCGTCCTCTTCCTCTCGATCAGCTCTCTGCCGATAGGTCAAAGTAGTCTCCGGGGCCTCGATCGCCTGTACCACACATGGTCTCCTTCCAGGTGCCATAGCTACAAGGTAAACAAGGAATGCCTAAGCCCAAGTAGTGTAGAATATCGTCTTCAAAACTTCTTAAAATTTAATTTATTATTAATTCCCAAGACATCCTAGAAACACAAGAACACAAGTCATTATGATGCATTTACCTTTCCTAGGGTCTCTACCCTGCAATCAGTGTGGTCTCACTTGGCAGTTCGGTAGGTCCAGAGTCCTTGCATCGGATCACGGGGGGCCATAAAATCCTGTGTCCTAGCCGGTCTTCCCTGGCCTAATTCACACGCCAAGGTCACCCAACACTATTTCCTTACCATCCCATGAAATCCTCACTGTGCCTAACTCCAGACTCCATCCTATCTCTCAACCATCCCTCTGATACCATTCTGTCACGACCCGCCTTCACCAAAAAAAGGGAAGGGTCAGCAGATTGCCAGGCCCTTCCTTCTTTAAGTTGAAGGAGAGATAATGACCCCCAAGACCCGCCTTCAATAGGTCCCGGAGTGGCAACTAGCACCAAGGGTATAGAAATTTCTCACAAATGGAAGGCATTACCCCTTTTTGTTTGATAAGATTGAGAGATGAGATGATGAAACTCAACAACACCCAGGTAAAAGAAAAGTAAAGCCAAAAAAATATACCATTCCCACATGTATGTTCCAAAGTAATGCCACAAGGTACAAAAGGTGAATACAAAGGTAAGTACCAAATAGGAAAAGAAAAAAAAACTGCAACTGCTCCAAAGGTCCGAGCTAGTAAGGTCCTGCATGATCCCCGAAGTCCTCCTGGAAACCTGAAAGCAGTTTTATATATGTAGGGTGAGCATACAAGTACACTCAGTAGGGAAAACCAAAGACTCTCGTTCACAAGTGGGGGAACGTACTAAAGTCCTGTGAGAAAAGAGTAAACCAAACACCTATCAAGGTAAACTATCCACCCCAGGCCTCACCAAGATACACTAACCAAATAACGCAAGACAAGTAATATAAATAATCAGAGAACATCGATGTTTGGGTACCCTGCGCCACTTTACCACTGGTTATTGAGACATCCTACGCATTGGACCAATCCTGCCATTCTCACCGCATTCCCACTGCCACACCCTCCCGCACACACCTGGGCCACAACCACACGCAATCCCACTGCCGAAATCCCTCCCGCACGCACTTGGGCCACAACTGTCACACGTAACCACGCATGCAAACACCTAGGCCAGAACAACCACCAAAACTCCCAAAGACACCTGGGCTAGAAAATCTACTGCCACACCCGAAGACACCTGGGCCTCATCCCGAAGACACTTGGGAAACCACCTACCGCACACACCTGGCCAACCACCACACCACCCCGCCCGAAGGTTCTTGGGCTAATAATGGACCTCAGGCCATCACAACCTTCCTAAAGATACTTGGGCTATCCGGGAAAGGGAGCAGAAAAGGAGAAAATAACCAGCCACCAAGAATAGTGTTGGGAAAAACACCCTCCCCCATGAAATGGGGGTGTTCGACACTAAGTGCTCAACTTGGGTGGGGCACGAATAAGAAACACAAAACTACAAGTATAGATATAGGTAACAAGAAATCACCCAAAGTCTAGGATTTTCTAACCTGCCTACAGAGCACAACACCACTACATCCAAGTCCCAAGTCACGACTTTCGCCAACAAAACCCATTTTTTCCATTCTTATTTCAAGTTCACTGATAATGTTTAATTAAGCACTACTGGGCAAATAGTAGGCATAGGCCTAAGTCCAGGAATGTAAACAATCAAACATAAATTTAAACATTCTCTTGTAATGTTACAACAACAAGGAAAAAGTGAGATCCCCGAAGCACTACAACCAAGGACAACCCAGGAAACTACCCTGTGTCCCCTCCCGAAATATTTTTCATCAACAGAGGATCCCACCCGAGTTTTTGATATAAAAAAGTACCCACTCGGCCTTGAAACTCACAACCACCGAATCCATACCAACAGGGGATCCCATCCCAAATTTTACACAACCACTGAGGGTATAAAGACAGGGGATCCCATCCCCTCCCACATCTCCAGCAATCGGCCCGAAAAAGAAAACAACCAACTACCACCACCAACACAAGTCAGGGCCATGCCGTTATTTTCATATTTAAAAAATTTTACACGTTCCATGATTTAAATTCTATTTCGACCAGGGTTAGCACAGAAGGGATTGATCCTAGTGCTTTCAATTTATTCAGCTGGATATATGTGATTAACCAATTTACTTTCCACAGCAGGAGTTTACAACCACAAAAATCCAATTAAAACATCAACAAGGTTCATTAGTGCACAAACAACGACCACCAAAGACCTCGATTTTCAGAAGGCATAAGCCAGCACAACTCAACAAGATGTTCATAGAAGAAACAACATCAAAATATAAGACAACATAAACAATCACAGCCCCCTCTTTCTTTATAGAATTTGTTCATTATCTTTAATTAGGTCCGGTTTATCCAATCCTATAGAATCAAAAGCACGCCCACCCCGCATGATACACAAAAGAGAGAGGCAAAGGAGAAATTCCCTACTTATTGATAGATGATCGGTGTCTAGGCCGGGCGCGGAACTTTATGGATAACGATGCGCCCGATGAACCAGAAGCTGTTTTGTGAAATGCCACGATCGAGGAAAGAGAAACCACGGCTAACCCTTAGTTTATAAGAGCCGGGGACGGTTGAGGTGAAAACGCGAAACCGCGTAAGGCACAGGGGTCGTGGGTTTACCATGTGGCTCCACTCGTCACAAAAAGGGGTCAGGTGGTTTAAGCCGACTCATGAATTGATTAAGTATTTAATTAAAACTCTTATGCGCATTACGGGTCTTTAAAACATGATTAAATGAGTCAGAATAGAGTTTAAAACCCTATTTGCACAAAAGGAGCGCTACTGGAAACAACTCAACAAGGCCGGGTGACGCTGATCGGTCGTGCCGATCGGTCTCACCGATCGGTCTCACCGAGATGCCGCTCCTTTAGGACCCGGATTTTGGCAAAGGAAAGGACCAAGAGAGTCTGGGTCATCACAATGCAATTACTTCCAATGACCAGAATTGGATTAAATGGTTTAAATATAATTGAATTACACTTTAAAACCAATTAATAAGATAATATAACTATATAATTAAATTATATTTAAAATTAGTTTTTAATTAAAATTACATATTTTTCACAATCAATTCAAAAATGAATTTTATCAGAATGATACAAAAAATTTACCCAAAGTAAATTTTGATGTCTTGATTCTAAATAAGAATTTTATTTTGTCAAATAGAACATATAAAAGAGACTAAAACTATATTTAAATAGGGGTTTCCATCAAAAAGTGGTAAATCGGACTTTTAAAGAATATTAGAGAATTTATGATTAAAATTAAATTCATTCTCATTTTAAGCCTCTATCTTTTATTGGATAAATGTAAAAACCTTTAAAAAACATGTTTAATCATAATATGGTTAGTTATTTTCATTCCCACCAATACAATGGTTAGGCGTTAACTACTATTTAAAATAATATTATATTATTATTTTTCAGAATGACCCAACGTTGGGCACAACATAAAATTTCAAAGAAACTCGTTGTTGCATATCAGGTACTTCATCGAACATAGCATCCCCTTTAAAGTAAAATTAATATTTAATTTACAAATATTAATAATAATGAAATTGTATTTTTCGTTATTTACATGGGATTTTACATCCTTCCCCCCTTTTAGAAATTGCGTCCTCGCAATTTTAAAATGGGTCTTGGAAACTTCATTAAAAGTCCCACATTGGAAAAAAAGTCAATAAAAATATTACTTTAAATGAAAGAAAGATAAGTACAAAGGTCACCCAATATAACCCATACTAAAATTATATGAAAACATGGATATTGAGGACAAACTAAGTGTCACGTTTTGATGGAAAATGATAGAAAACATGAATATGAGAATGTTAACCACTAGAAAATCACAAACATATGATAGGTTAAATGGTAGTTGGTTTCCCAGTAAGAAAAGTAAACAGACTACATTTTTTTGTTTTAAGTTCCTTTTTATAATATGGGATTTTTTTATGATATTGACTAAGGACATAAGGAAATATAATTACGTTTCAAGTATATTTTCATCCTTTAATAAGTTTCTACCAACAACTCATCTATTCTCCAAATGATGAGTATTCAAGATGAATTTTTCACATCTGAAGTGCTAGAATAAACTTCTAGAGAATCACATAATCCAAAAAAGATGAACTATATATTTTCCAAGTCTTTAGACATTAACCAAAACCAAAATGGTTAGTACAAGATCAGATAATACCAAAAATGATAATCCTTTAAAAAATGAAATATTATTCCTAATCTCCAGAATTAGACAAACAATATGCATAGTTCAACAAAGACCATTCAATAAACAACTATACATAAAATTCTTAAGAGTAAACCAAACTAATATTGAAACCCAAAACTCATAATAATTTAATCACAAAGTGTTACATAGTAAATCTTAACATTTAGCTCCATATAACATCTACTACTCTTAATTTCTCATAATAAAGTGTAATTAACCTAATCACATATTCTCCGTGATAGGTTAAACATTTCCATAAATAAACCAAATATCCATAAAACATAGATTCTCCGAAAATAAAATTTGAACCATTATTCCACAAATGAAATCTTATAGTGTTTTATTTTCCATAGGCATATATTGTTTCATGAAAAGAGAGAACATCTTCCAAAATAACCTTTATCACTTAATCACCAAACCATTATCATATACAAAGTATATCTATTTGATTAAAAATAAGTTCCCAAAATCAACTTATTCTTGATCCATAAACTCAGTTAACTTAATGATAACTCATACTAACTAGGTAGTTCAAGTAAGATAATGGTAGATGATGCGCCCTTGTATCCCTTCAGTTGTGCGTTCGATTCCCATGGCCTTTCCGGATGCGACATGTTGTCACTCATCTTTATGTGTTGTCCTTTTTATAAAATTCAAAAATAAACCTGACATAATTTAACCTCAAAGGTTATCTTATACCTACCATTTTCTTCCCAACTCATTAAGACCTCAACATCTTAATGAGGACTTATATATATTATAATTTTTTTTTATTTCACCTCCATATGATAAAATAAAACTATTCCCAAAATAATGAACATTAAACCTTGATCATGGTGTCCACATGGGTTCATTGTCATCTTGTTCACATAGGTAGAAGGTCCATGCAATGCAACAATTATTTTGATATACTTCAAAATCATTTGCCTCCTTCATCCAAATACACCTTGTAAAATATGGTTCATATGGGTGTTCATAGAAAAATAGTTTCAGAAAATAATCATGTATAACATATAATTTCAAAACATCTGATAAAAAATTCTTTTTATAAAACAGTCAGACTGAGTTTGAGTTAAAAGTTTCAATCAATGGTCCTTTTACAATACCATAAGTATGTGCAGAAAGACTATAATTTAAAAGAAAATATAAATAGTTTGTTCAAGGGTCTCCTTCTTCAGCTCCTTTTTAAAAATCATAATAAGCTTCAAAATCTTGTGATAAGGTAAAACATATGAAAATGACTGGATAATATTTACCTTTCTTGAAAATATGAGAATATTGTGAAAATAGGATTTGATTAAATACAACCCATGATTCATGATGATATTGAGGTATAGTGGAGGTTTTTGATATCTCAAAAAACATCTTGCAAGTGAGTTGTATTATAGAAAATGTTTCACAATCATCTGAACATGACTTTGCAATAATTTATACAAGTATATCATCAGGAAGAGATAGGAATGTTGTTTGAGATCCTCCTCTTTCCATTTGTAACTGACATCTCTTGATCTGAAAAAGTAATAAAACAAGGATTTAACTTAAATAGTAGACATAGAGACAAACCATGTGACTAATAAAAACTCATAATATGTAATGTTGTCTAATCTGACATTTGATAACAATTATAAGGCCCCAGACTTAAACATTACATAATCTTGAATTAATTTTATAATTCACATTTTGGATCTTTTCTGGTTTAAAGTTTTAGAGAATTAGTCCATAACTATTAAATTACATCTCAAAAATTAAAAAGTAGACACTTCTACTCAGTATCCATTTTTCTCATAAAATAAAAATTCTTATAAGAAAACAACAATTCTTTTCTTGATATAAATATTCATGAGTTATTCCATTCTCTTACCCTGGCTTATACCCTATGGAAAAAATTTCAAATTCTTGGTATGAGCATAAAAATCTCAGTAAGGGTTATAAAATAAAGAAAGAAAACATTATTTCATCAATACATACAGAACATATGCTCTTTAACATACCTCATGAAATATTAAGATCTATAAATAACACATAGAAATCATAAATCATAAAGGTAAATTGTAGCATACATATCAAAATTACATTGTAGATTTCATAGATACGTAAGGAGTTACATTAGGAATACCCATCATAGTATATTCCCTAAGTCTCTTAGTAGTAACTTTAACGTTTAGCTCCGTCACTTTACCCAATGCATTGGAGAGAAATCTTGGGCTCACTCGCCATAATTTTTTCAAAGAAACACCCGTATATGTAAACAATTTTCAATAACCATAACATATTCATAACACATAACACAAGAATAAAGTAAAGATAACATTTACACATTGAAATCACAATATATCATTTCAAGATATTGACATAATAAATGCTTTATCAACCCAATTTCAAAATCATTTAAAACATTTATTAAAGAGTATTTGGAATCAAAGTGTCCCATACCACTTTGAAGTTTTTGAATAAAATTTTAATTTCAAAACATTCAGGTCTAAATAAATAAATCCTTTAAACATTTTTTAAAACATGGAAAATAATGTGAATTTTTTTGAAGAATAAATCTTTAAAACATTTAAAATGATATTTTAGTTAAAGTGTTCTTAACTGAATGCGAGACGCTTGAATACAAATAATTGAGGGCCAAAATTAATCAATGTTCATAATATCATAAGAATAAAGAGATTCATGATATAATATGTCAAAGAGAATTATATAAACCATATAAAAGTGAATTGTTGTATAACAAAAAATAAGTCTTAATGGAATGTAAATTGAAACAAAGTCCCTTGCAAAGATCATATCCTTAGATTAAAGACAAATCAATGATATAATTATGTGTGAAAAATAAGAATACACACAATATGAGTGGATATTAAGTTTAAAAAAAATCAGTGATTATTCACACATATTCATAGCACGACATAATCAATAAGTATAACTTTAACCCAAAGAATTTAAATTCGGTGAAGAAGTTCTTTTACAGAAATTTGACAGCCTAACGGTGTCACTTTAAAATTTATAAAATGAGTTGATTAGAGAGAAAGGGATCTCTCATCACATGGACATATTATTTAAAGCATTAATGATATATAGTAACATATCCCAACATTTTATAATTGAAATTTAATGACATAACATAAAATAAGTCTTTGATTAGAAGAGGAGAGTGAAAGGTTACCTTACCGATTTAGTAACTTATGAAACATACACCAAATGAAAGAAGGATCATAAAATGAATATGTAAATACTCATAAATTAAATTATATTAAACAAATTATACAATCATTGAAATTATAGACACCACCCAAAAGGAAATAGTGGCAAAGGTAGAACGAATCTCATGAGAATAAAAAGTGAGATGAAAACCTCTTACCACATTGTAATCAATTGAGTCATAAGACCAAAAGTTAATAAACATATAATTAATCTCATAATACCATGAATATAAATATAACCATGATAATATACATCAAATGAAAGTACACAATACACCACATGTAATAAATAAGTTGTGAATAATGGAAATCTCAAGAAATTTAAAGTGAGATAAGAAACCCCTTATCTCTTGTCCAAATTGACTCGTATGTTCTGTGTTATTATTGAATAATAAACTTAACTTAATTTATACTTCCTTAAGAAAATTTTTCAATTTTATTATTCCATTAATATAACTTATTGCCTTGCTATAACAATTAGTTAATTATTTGAGTTCATAAGATATTTTGTCAATGTTCAGAACTTAAGTAAAAAATGAAATTGTTATAATTTCAAATTATCCATGTAGTTAAAGTAAATTATATAAAGAATCATATTAATTATTTAGATATCATATATATCATATATATCCAGTTTTTATGTATTTATAATATTATATATCATTTGTATTTATGAAATGAAACACACCATTCATGGAGACGGTAAGTTATACGTATGTATGATCACTACTTTCATTTATATTTTATATTTAAAGGAATGAAAACATAATAATACATAGGTATATTTTAATTATAGTATAATATATATGCTATATAATTTAATTAACTCCATCCTTTATAAGTTCCATATATGGCATGAACGAGTCATATCACTTTGAGAGGGCGAAAGTCCGCACTTCCTCAAATGAAATTGTCGTATTTAAACATTATGGAAACCATAAAGGTATGATATAAATGAAAAATATAGAAGTTTTGAGAAAATATAAATATAATATATATCACTTGTAAGTAAAGTTCCATCTTAATGACCACCATAAGAGGTGGTAGGAGAAGATTAAACAATCATCTTTTCATGAGGCAGTAGTTCGCCGTCCACAGAAATAGTATGTTCTTTACCCATTAGATGGAGGTGTGTGAAGGTGTAGTTCGAATACATATCATATCAACCACCTAGTATATTTAGGATACTGGTGTGGTTATAAAAGAAAGTAATAAAAAGAGTTTATGTGGTTGGAGAAGTAAAATAAAAGAAAAGAACTTAGGAGAAGACATAACCTTTAAATCGGGTAAGTCCATTTGGTTTGAACCAAAAGGATTTCTTGAAGTGACTTCTGCCTAAGGTAAGGCTTTAAGGAGAAAGAGAGGGATCTTGAAAGATTATTTGGGCAGAGAATGGATGAACCATGGGGATTGAGAGGTGTGAGTAATGGGTTAGATGTGAGGGATTTTTATAAGGGGGAGGAGGGGCTCTTTAAGAAACTTTGAAAATATTATTTTATTATATAATTATTTTCGGTTTCTAAAGTTAAAAAACTAATTAAATTTTAATATAAGATGACTCTTGTTCTAAATAAAATAATCCAATAAGAATTACACAGATTTCAGATATTATTTTAATCTTTATAATTTTATTTATTTAAATCATTCATTAATAAAGTAACCACTACATCATTATTGTGTCATAAATAATTTTATTTATTTGATGTCTAAAAATTATAAAAAAACTACCATGATGTATTAATTTTTTTTAGATTTCAAATTAATATTTATATATGACTAAATAACTTATATAACCCTATGTACGAATTGATTTACTAAATGACATATGTTTATGTCATTTTTTTCATTACATTAAATTAATTAATATAAAGTGTCATTATCACTTTTAATTGGATCCATTGTAACACCCCAAGATTTCATAGTATGTCCTTCTTCAAAACAATTCAATAACTTGCAGTACACATAACACTGAGTTCAAGCGCACCGTGACTTACCAAAAAAGCTGTTCAAAAGAGGTTATGAATAGTATTAACTAAATTTTAAACTTTATATAATCCTTATAAATTTAGAATCCATATTATGAGTTTCTTAGACACAATGTAATAACAAATTCATTTTTTAGATAAAAGAAGTATTTTTCAAAAATGCACTTTTACCAACATTAATAGTGAACCCTTTTTAAATAAAATATTTTAAACTTTTATTTGACTAAATAAATATATTATTTAGAATGGGGACATCAAAAATTTACACCCCAGGCTTCCTTGATATGCTTCCCTTTGAATAATATAGTAACATGTGTTGTACGCAACTTCGAGTTCTAACACACACCACAACCAATCATACTAGCCGTTATGAATAGTAATACCCATTTTTTAAATTTATAAATTTCATCTCCCAAAATGGAATTCATTTTTGGATTCGGAATATCGAATTTATCCAAGGGTAAAATTTTGGTACTTTTCGGATAACTTTTATATTTTTATGAATAGTGAAAATTACTAAATTTTAATTAAAAACAACTTTTTTAATCAAAATAATTGGTAGTAATAAATTATGAATTTGAGTGGTTTTAAAGTATATTTAGAATATATTTTTACCATTTAATACATTTTTGGTCATTGGAAAAAATTTCACAATTAAACCGGACATAAACAAGTGTCAATCTTTTGATAGTTATTATTTCTTAAAAACACGTTTTTGGTTTTAACAACGTGAATTGATTTTAAATTAATTTTTTCCACATATGTGTTTTGAATTTGGAAAAATTGATTCCATATTTGGAATCAGGATGTTCAAATTGTGTAAATAGTTATCTTTTATTTTTAGACATTTTGAGTAATTACTTCGGTAAATATTTTATTTACCATGTTTAAAGGGTAAATCCGGTAAATAAGGATTTAAAAAAAAATATAATATTAAAAAATTACCCTAAAACGTGTCCTAAACTTATTGGTTTATACATGTCCGACCATGGGCATCTTTGGGTCGATTTTAGGACCCCATGGAGCCACTTGTAAGTGATAGGGACACTTTATTTTAATTAAGTTAAAATGAATACAAAAATGACACAAGCATATATCTTTTAGAAAAAAAAATTTACATAGGGTTATATATGTTGTATTTTCGACTATAAATATTAATTAGAAATATAAAAATCTGTCCTACATAATGGTATTTTATTTATAATTTTTAGACATTAAATAATTTAATTTATTTATGACACAATAGGGATGTAGTAATTACCATAATAGTGAAAAATTAGAATAATTGATATTTTAAATACCCAAATAAATTTAATTTGAGACTTTTTATAAATACCAATAATTTTTTAGGTTAATATGGAATGTTAGTATTGATTTAATTAACTTTTTTTGAATTAATAATTCTATTATGAGTTTTAAAAAAAATCAATTATTTAATAGTGTCAAAATTGACATAAAAGGGTTTTTAAAAAAAATATTATATTATCAATTGATATTAAATTTTTAAAAATCTAAGGTTCTGTCACGAGACTTATATAATTATAGGTTTATCATTAATGTACCACTTGGGGGTCTCTTTGATGTATATAGTATGTTTATTAACCATATAATATAAAAATACAAAGAGACATTGTAAAAGAGAAACTAATTAACTAAGAGTTAATACTTAAAGATAAGGTTAATATAGTGACCCAAACCTGTCTAAATTATATTGGTTGAGTTGTTTTCTAACCATCACCACATTAACCTTTAAATAATACACTTTGGAGCCATTAGAAACCGAATATGAATTTATTATAAAATAATATTTCTAACTTTTCCAAAGGTGCCCCTCACCCCTCTTATAAAAGGGAACTCCCCCTTCTCACTAATTCACACATTCAAAGCCACTTGGTTCGGCAAAAACTTGCCCAAATACTCTCTAAACGTCCCTCAATTAATCCTAGAGGACTTCTTTAGTCAGAAAGACAACCTAAGTTGCCCTTTTGATCAAATCTAAAGGAAGAACCCGAAGAAGAGGTAATGATTTCACCACCCTTTTTCAAGTTCCTTTCTTCTTCCACTTCTTCTTTCATTGTTATTAACTCTCTAAAATAATAACTCCAGTATATTTTATATAAATTGACTTTATTATAAACTTGGTACAACCATATTTCAGTATTCTATCCATCCTTTGAATGAAATATCACCATACGTGCGTACTTACGGCTTACCGTCTCCACGTCGTGGTGTAATTGTTATTAAAAACATTATTACTTGGATGGGTATAATAATGATGTCTAATTCATGTAAATAATAAATATAACATGATAATTATTCTGTATATATGATATACCATCCAATTATATATTATTTTAATGTCAAAATAATGATATTGTTGCTCGTGTGTACGTATGGACTACCGTTTTCACGAACGGGATGGGATTCATTCCCCATCGCATCCATTCAAGTATAATTATCATTTGATGATTAATAATAATTTTTAAGGACTTAATATCATCTTGGATATGAATAAGATACAACCTATCCATAACAAACATGTCTTATGTAACAAAACATATAAAAGAAAATGAGTAAGTTAACACCCGAAATGACAATAATATTAAGATATTATTAACAAATCAATGTTAAGAGATCATATATGATATCATATTAATGTATATGATTATTTTATAATTTAATAACAATTATTTCACCATTATATAGGAGGTTAACCTACCCCCAACCAAGGAAAAGTATAAGGTAAGGGTTTATTTCACAATCTCTTCATTATCCGAGGTTGTTTATACGTAATTATCTACTGGGACCTCTTTATCATCCACATCCATGTTTCTTAAAAATGTGTTTCAAAACATTCTTACTATTTTACAAAATATGGGTTAAAGTCATTTATACCCTTGTTTTACTTTTTATAAGAAGTTTATAAAGTAATGTTTCCGTTGTTTTCCAAACAAGGTCCTTTTTAACCTTTTCGACAAATTTAAGGTAAAAATGTCTTTTTAAACTTATACGGAGGGTGCGGTTATTTTCCACCATTATAAAATCGCTGAAGCTTCCCTTACAAGCTTATAAGAATATTTTCAAAGTAAATGTTTTATTTTAAAATTATGTGACTCTTAGATGATTTCAAAATGAACATTTTAAGAATTTGTGAAAGGTACACTTTATCAAGATCATAATTTTAAATGTTTTAAAGATTTATCTTTTTAAATCTTTTTAATTAATGTCCATTTTTCAAAATTATTTTAAGGATTTATTTATATGGACATGAATGTTTTGAAATGATATTAATTTTCAAAAGTTTCAAAGTGGTATGGGACACTTTGATTCAAAAATCTGTTTTAAATTACTTCCTTTATAAATGTGTGACTTTTCAGTGATTTCGAGAAAAGAGATATTTCTCTAAAATAGTTTTCATTTCATATATGTCAACATCCTTTGATATATTTTAAGCTTATTTGAAGTTGATTTAATATGATAAAAAACTTTTGTATTGTATTGAAAGTTTTGTGATATGTTTTACTGTGGATGTGTTATTTTTATACCATTCATGGTTTATGGAGAAAGTATTGACATTTCGTATGCTAGTTTTAATATGAATGTTTATGTTATGTTTAAACCTTTTCATATGGGAATGCATTGGACTTAGTATATGACGGGTGGAACCCACTATAGCTCCTCGATGCATCGGTAGGTCTCATAAGACAAACTACTGTCTTGGCACATGTCCTTGACAAAATCTTATTTGTAGTATTGGCACGAGGCCTTGGCTATGTGGTTATGATAGTCTGGCATTATGCATTACATCATATGAAAGTGGTTATTGATATTTCATGTGATTATTTGATTAGTAGAATATCCATGTGAATAAGTAAATGGAATTATTTCATTTTATTTTTTCCATACTATGTTGAAGTTTAAGTTTAAATGGATTTTGTTTTAGTTATACATTGCCTTAAATGTTTATGCTTATTTATGAAAGTTTCCACTGTATTGCTTACCCTTACGGAGCGTTTGAGCTCACCCGTTTCTAGGTTTTATTTTTCCCAGGATTTTAAGAAGTATATTATGATTGATATGTAGGGTTAAGACAAGGGAATAATGGCATTCATAAAGGATTATTTATGTTGTTTTGTATGTTATGAAGTGTAATGTAACATTCACGTATGTAATCTATTTTCCAAGACTGCTAAACTAATCAGTCCTTTGGGACTTAATTCCTTGTAATCATGCCAATGTATTAAAATAATGCACCGACTCAGGGTAACTGGGGTCGGGGTGTTACAGTTGGTATCAGAGGAAGTTTAGTACAAACCTTGGACGCTAGATTTAGATCAACTCTGATTAGAGCACATAGATCTAAGATGGACTTTGAGGATTAGTATAGAAGAACTTCCTAGCATTTTTCTATTGTAGAAATTTTGTGAGTTTTCCGAGAAATACATACCTGTCTGGATACGATCAGGTAGAGGCGGCTCTCGCACAGATGTACCTAGGGGTAAAACCCGAAAACACCACTTTGAGCTAGACTTGAATGGGAACTGGTGCACAACAACGGGCCTTGCTGCACTCTTGGTTATGCCACTCCTGGGGGATATTCTTAGGATAATTCTCATTTTCTTTACAAAGAATTATGAAGGGTTTATGAGTATATACTTCCTCAATGGAGACATTTTTATAAGTATGGATTATATCCATAAACTATTTAATTTATATTATGTGTTTTACAAGTTTGGGATTAGGTATTGTTATTTATAAACTAATCTAGTGTATTCCAATGTTTAGAAATGGCACCCAATAGAAGGAATGAGAACTCCAGCAATGCACATGATCCAAAGAGAAAGAAGGATCATATCTTTCATGGTCTTAAGCCAGAATTTATAAGAGAAATAGTCTCCAATGTATTATCATCATATGAAGAAATAATATCATGTATTGATAAGATAAGTAAAGATTTTACTGATTCCTATGGATTTGAAGGGAAGCAAGATAAGAAAAGGATGGAAGAGAGAAATATGGATAAAGGGAACAGGGAAAAAAAGAATTTTCCCATATGTGATAACTGTGGGAAGAAACACCCTGGAACTTGCCTGAAAGGAATGAGAGTTTTTTATAAGTGTAGAGGAAAAGGGAACAATGTACGTGACTGCAAGGGTAAGAAAATGGTTTCAAATGTACAATGCTTCATTTTCAAGGAGTTTTTACACTACGCGATCCTATGTACCGGTCATCAGACTATGCCGCAAATGATTCTATTGGATAATAATCATGTTATGATACTACCACAGATGAAGAGGAATGATTAGAGTTCTTATGTTGATTATGTCATTTGAGTATTGTATCAACAATGTACTTGTTATAATAATTATGGATTATATAAGGATTGTACTGTAGTACTATTTCATTAAGGACTTGAGATTGTGTGGATCAAAGAAAAGTGACTCAATAGCAGGTTAAATTTTTGGAAAATATATGGTTGAGAGAAAGATAAACCATAATATGGTTCTGATACCGAGGTAGTGATTTTAGAATAATACATGATTGATTTGGATAAATTATATTGGATATTCTTGACTACCTTGAAACTAATTAATGATTTGTATATTCCATCATTGTTGGGGGTTACAACATTTTTGGATTGAAAGAGTATATCTATTATTTTTTAAGGAATAAGGGATCATGAATGTAATCAATAAGTTTTTATGGTAATTCAGGATGTTGCAGTGTTTTAAAATAATACATGATGAAGTTTTTCACATGTTATTACGTGACAAAAAGGATCTTCATTGTGTTTACCTTCCTTATAAATTTTGTACTGAAGTATTTTGGATAGTTCTAGTTTGGATTATTTTGGATTGCCATAAAAAGAACAACCCGGAGGTCGGGCGGCAACCCGTCGCATCCGGCAAGGCCATGAGACTTGAACCCACAATCGAAGGGCGACAAGGGTGTATCACCTACCACTGACCCACGTGATGTCCTGGATTGAATAATGTAATTTTTTAATGGTTCTACTAGATGAGTTATAAATTCATTTTTTTAACCTTATACGAATAGGATAAATAGAATATTATTTTTAAGTTCTATTATCTTTTAGAGTGAAAGATGAGTTTGTGGCAGAACTTAGTTAAAGGATGAGACTCTACCTGTCACGTATATATTTTTATTCTTTTCTTATTAAATTAATAAATTAATTCTTATACTTTAGTGAAGGGATCTTAAATCAAAAAAATGTGTTATCCGAATACTATATGTTTTTCTCAACCGATGGTATTTTAGATCATCATAGATTGATGAATTTAAGTCCCTCAATTTTACACTTGTTTGTGATTGATGACCTCAATAAATACCTATAAATATTTACGTTTTTCCTCCAATTATATGTATCTAATTTCCACCAATGTTCTCCGAATAGAGATCATAATTTGGTGGTGACCCTTTCATTTCTCTTTTCCTCTTATTAAGACTAAATTTTATTAACCAAATTTCTGATGTGGGTTTTCCCACAACGATATTTTCTATTTTCAACCTTTATTTTCGAAGAAGAATATCAAATAGTGAGGACGCAATCTATTGAAGGAGGGAAGAATGTAACACCGCAAGATTTCACAGTATGTGCTTCTTCAAAACAATTCAATAACTTGCACTACACGTTACACTGAGTTCAAGCGCACCATAACTTACCAAAAAAGCTGTTCAAAAGAGGTTATGAATAGTATTAACTAAATTTTAAACTTTATATAATCCTTATAATTTCAGAATCCATATTATGAGTTTCTTAGACATAATGTAATAACAAATTCATTTTTTTCAGATAAAAGAAGTATTTTTCAAAAATGCACTTTTACCAACATTAATAGTGATCCCTTTTTAAATCCAATATTTTAAACTTTTATTTGACTAAATAAATATATTATTTAGAATGGGTACATCAAAAATTTACACCCCATGCTTCCTCGATATGCTTCCCTTTGAATAATACAGTAGCGTGTGTTGTACGCAACTTCGAGTTCTAACACACACCACAACCAATCAAACTAGCCGTTATTAATAGTAATACCTATTTTTTAAATTTTATATTTCAAAAATGGACTTCATTTTGGGATTCGGAATATTTAATTTATCCTAGGGTGAAATTTTGGTACTTTTCGGATAACTTTTATATTTTGATGAATAGTGAAAATTACTAAATTTTAATTAAAAAAACGCTTTTAATCAAAATAATTGGTAGTGATAAATTATGAATTTGAGTGGTTTTAAAGTATATTTATAATATATTTTTACCATTTAATAAAATTTTGGTCATTGGACAAAATTTCACAATTAAACCGGACATAAACAAGTGTGAATCTTTTGATAGTTATTATCTCTTAAAAACACGCTTTTTGTTTTAACAACAAGAATAGATTTTAAATTAATTTTTTCCACTTCTGTGTTTTGAATTTGGAAAAATGGAGTCCATATTTGGAATCAGTATTTTCAAATTGTGTAAATATGTAACTTTTATTTTTAGACATTTTGAATAATTATTTCGGTAAATATTTTATTTACCATGGTTAAAGGGTAAATCCGGTAAATAAGGGTTAACAAAATAATATTATAATAATAAAAAATTACCCTAAAACATGTAATAACCTTATTGGTTGATACATGTCCGACCATGGGTATCTTTGGGTCGATTTGGGGACCCCATGGAGCCACTTGTAAGTGATAGGGACACTTTATTTTAATTAAGTTAAAATGAATGCAAAAATGACACAAGCATATATCGTTTAGCAAAACAATTTTTACATAGGGTAATATATGTTGGAGTTTCGAATATAAATATTAATTAGAAAGATAAAAATATTTCCTACATAATTGTATTTTATTTATAATTTTTAGAAATTAAATAATTTAATTTATTTATGACACAATGGTGATGCAATAATTACCATAATAGTGAAAAATTAGAATAATTGATATTTTAAATACCCAAATAAATTTAATTTGAGACTTTTTATAAATATCAATAATTTTATAGATTAATGTGGAATGTTAGGATTGATTTAACTAACTTTTTTCTATGTAATAATTCTGTTATGAGTTTTAAAAAAATCAATTATTGAATAGTGTCAAAATTGACATAAAAGAGTTTTTAAAAAAAATATTATATTATCAATTGATATTAAATTACTAAAATTATAAGGATCGGCTAAGAGACTTATATCATGATATGTGTATCATTAATAAACCACTTGGGGGTCTATTTGATATATATAGTATTTTTATTAACCATATAATATAAAAATACAAAGAGACATTGTAATTGTGAAACTAATTAACTAAGAGTTAATACTTAAAGATAAGGTTAATATAGTGACCCAAACCTGTCTAAATTATATTGGTTGAGTGGTTTTCGACCCATCCCAACCTTAAAATTTAAATAATTCACTTTGGATCCATTACAAACAGAATATGAATTTATTATAAAATAACATTTCTATCTTTTCCAAAGGTGCCTCTCACCCCTCTTATAAAGTGGCACTCCCCCTTCTCACTAATTCACACATTCAAAGCCTTTTGGTTCGGAAAAAACCTGCCCAAATAATCTCTAAAATTCCCTCAATTCATCCTAGAGGCCTTACTTTAGTCATAAAGCCGTCCTAAGGAGCCCTTTTGATCAAATCAAAAGGAAGAACCCGAAAAAGAGGTAATGATTTCACCACCCTTTTTCAAGTTCCTTTCTTCTTCCACTCATTCTTTCTTTGTTATTACCATTCTAAAATAATAACTCCAATATATTATATATAATTTTACTTTTTTATATACACGTTACAACCATATTTCAGTATTCTATCAATCCTGTTAATGACATATCACCATACGTGCGTGCGTACGGCTTACCGTCTTCACGTCGTGGTGTAATTGTTATTCAAAATATTACTATTTGTATGGGTATAATAATGATGTTTAATTCATGTAAATAATAAATATAACATGATAATTATTCTGTATATATGATATACCATCCAATTATATATTATTTTAATATCAAAAGAATGATATTGTCGCTCGTGCGTACGTACGGACTACTGTTTTCACGAACGCGATGAGATTCATTCCCCATCGTATCCATTCAAGTATAATTATCATTTGATGATTAATAATAATGTTTAAGGACTTAATAACATTCTTTATATGAATAAGATAAAACATATCAATAAAAAACATGTCTTACGTAACAAAACATATAAAAGAAAATCAGTAAGTTAACACCCAAAACGACAATAATATTAAGATATTATTAACAAATCAATGTTAAGAGATTATATATGATATCATATTATTGTATATGATTATTGTATAATTTAATAACAATTATGTCACCATTATACAGGATTTTAACCTACCCCCAACCAAGGAAAATTACATGGTAAGGGTTTATTTCACAATCCCTTCATTATCCGAGGTTGTTTATACGTAATTATCTACTGGGACCTCTTTATCATCCACATCCATGTTTCTTAAAAATGTGTTTCAAAAAATTCTTAATATTTTATAGAATATGGCTTAAAGCCATTTATACCCTTTTTTTTTACTTTTTATAAGATGTTTATAAAGTAATCTTTCTGTCGTTTTCCAAAAAAGGTTCTTTTTAACCTTTTCAACAAATTTAAGGTAAGAATGTCTTTTTAAACTTATACGGCGGGTGCGGTTATTTCCCACCATTATAAAATCGCTGAAGCTTCTCTTACAAGCTTATAAGAATATTTTCAAAGTAAATGTTTTATTTTATAATTATGTGACTTTTAAAATATTTCAAAATGAATATTTTAAGAATTTGTGAAGGTACTATTTATCAAGATCATAATTTTAAATGTTTTAAAGATTTATCTTTCAAAATATTTTTAATTAATGTCCATGTTTTCAAAATAATTTTAAGGATTTATTTATATGGACATGAATGTTTTGAAATGATATTTCTTTTCAAAAGTTTCAAAGTGGTATGGGACACTTTGATTCAAAAATCACTTTTAAATTACTTCCTTTATAAATGTGTGACTTTTCAAAGATTTCTAGAAAAGAGATATTTCTCTCAAATAGTTTTGATTTCATCTACGTAAACATCCTTTGATGGATTTTAAGCTTATTTGAAGTTGATTTATTATGATACAAAACTTTTGTATTTTATTGAAGGTTTTGTGATATGTTTTACTGTGGATGTGTTATTTTTATACCATTCATAGTTTATGGAGAATGTATTGACATTTCGTATGCTAGTTTTAATAGGAATGTTTATTTTATGTTTAAACCTTTTCATATGGGAATGCATTGGACTTAGTAAGTGATGGGTGGAGCCCGCTATAGCTCCTTGATACATTGGTAGGTCTCATGAGACAAACTAGTGTCCTGGCACACGGCCTTGACAAAATCTTATTTGTAGTCTTGGCACGAGGCCTTGGCTATGTGGTTATGATGTTATGGAATTATGCATTCCATCATTATGAAAGTTGTTATTGATATTGCATGTGATTATTCCATTATTAGAATATCCACATGAATAAGTAAATGACATTATTTCATTTTATTTTTTCCATACTATGTTAAATTTTATGTTTAAAAGGCTTTTGTTTTAGTTATACATTGCCTTAAATGTTTATGCTTATTTATGAAATATTCCGCTGTTTTTCTTACCCTTACGGAGCATTAGAGATCACCCCTTTCTATGATTTATTTTTCCCAAGATTCCATGAAGTATATTGTGATTGATATGCAGGGTTAAGACAAGGGAATAATGGCATTCATAAAGGATTATTTATGTTGTTTTGTATGTTATGAAGTGTAATGTAACATTAATGTATGCAATCTATTTTCCAAGAATTCTAAACTAATTGGTCCTTTGGGACTTGATTCCTTGTAATCATGACAATGTATTAAAATAATGCACCGACTCTGGGTAAATGGGGTTGGGGTGTTACATCCATGGGGTCCCAAAATTGACCTGAGGATGCCCATGGTCGTAATGTTTTCAACCAATATTATTAGGACACATGTTAGAGTAATTTAATATTATTATAACACTATTTTTACCTTGAATTACCCTATTTATCTTTAATCGCGGTAAATAAAAGGAAAAAGTAACCATCCCCAAAAAATTATTTTCATCCTATTGAACCAAATTTTATTTACTAATAACAACAATTTATATCAGATTTTTGAAATTCAATTCACATAAGTGGTAAAATTTCATTTAAATGAAATGGTTGTTTTTTAACTACTCCTTCGTATTTTCACTATTCATCAAAAAATTGTAGTTTTTTAGACAAATATCAAAAATTCCTCCTAATATATATTGGATATTATGAATTAAAAAATGATATATATTTTACCAAATTAAAAACATTCAATTTTCATTAATTAAATTAATATTAATTCTCATTGTTAAAACAAAAATCATATTTTTTAAGAAATAATAACTATCAAAAGATTGGAACTTGTTTCTGTCTAATTTCAATGACTTAGATTAATTGGTAAAAATATAATCTAATTACACTTTAAAACCAAATAAAAATATAATCTAACCATATAAATAAATAATATTAAAAAAAAAATATTGAATTAAAATATAGTATTTTTTACTATTCATTATTAAATGAATTTTATCAGAAAAATACCAAAAAATTACCCAAAGTAAATTTTGATATCCCGATTCTAAAGAAGAAATTTATCTTTTCAAATAAAACATATAAAAGTGACCAAAACTATATTTAAATAGGTTTTTCCATCAAAAGATGGTAAATCAACCTTTTAAATAATATTCAAGTATTTATGCTTAAAATTATATTCATTAACATTTTAAGCCTCTAAATTTTATTGGATATATAAAAAAACATTCAAGAAACATATTTAATCATAATATGGTGATCTTTGTTCATTCCTGCCAGTACACCAGCTAGGCGTTAACTACCATTTAAAATAATATGATATTATTATTTTTCAGAATGACCCAACATTGTGTGCGACATAAAATTGCAATGAAACCTGTTGTTGCGTATTAGATATGCCATCAAAAATAGCATCCCTTTTAAAGTAAAATCAATATTTAATTTATAAATATTAATAAATATGAAAATTTATTGTTCTTTATTTACTTAGGATGTTACATATTTTATCTCTGTATTACCACTTTCTTTATTTTTCACTCTATGATATATCATAATATGTTCCATATAGGTTCATTTTAAAAAAGTATCATGCGTGAATATATCTACCTTGAAAATTAATTTTCATTTACCAATGAGGAAAATTAATATTTCATTATGTATATAATATATCTCGGAGTCAATCTTCTAGTGCGGATCAATTTCCATTATTTCATTTAAATCTATCATCAAAATAGAAAACAGGTTTCTGATAATATTTCACCTAAAAAATGAATAATGAAATTATAAAATATTATTTCATTTTTATGATCTTCAAGAGTTTTAACTTATAACTGTAAACCTATAATCTCAGGAGTGGATTTGATAGCAAAATATATATTTTAATTAAATTAATGAATGTGTATAAACAAATTCAAAACAATATATTTTCTAGATTCAGGTTTACAAATATAATACCTACTATCATGTCTTTAAAATCCACAAAGTAAAGTATTATAATATTAAAATCATGACCCTACTACCTAGAGTTTATCACGGTTGATTTCTATTCCTATACAACATCTTTCTCTTAGGGAGTTGGTAAAGAAATTATATTTCTTTCAATAAGTAAATTACCATGACTTAATATACACATACACTATTTTCCCATTATCAATATCTTTGTTTAAAAATTAAGATTTCACAACTCCATTTAAATATTGATCCACTAAACTTTCCTCTCCCTATTTTTAGAACATAATACTTCTAAAAAAATATATTCCTTTATTTTTTTCTCAATATATATATTTTTATGTGGTTATAGATTTATCACTTCTATTTTAGAATTTTGTTTCCTTCTAATATTTTTTACTATATACATATTTTTTTCTACTGGTTCTGATGATCATTGAGAATATAAAAACACAATTTTCACTATTATGGTATGATTAATAACTACATTGAATGTATAAAAAATTGGTAGTAAATAAATTTTGAACACTTAGTTTGATTCCAATAAAAAATTTGTCAATATTACTCTCTGAGTTGATGGAAAATAATTTCATTCCAAGATAACCATGTGAGGTTATCCAAATATGTCCCTAGTATATCATCCTCCTATAACAAATGTCAATCCAATTTCTATTCAATATTATTTCAAAGTACGTGCAGGAAATATTTTTGAGTAAATATCTTTATAAGAGATTCATACTTATATATTATTGATCAATGTCACCCACTAATTATCCTCTGTTTACAAAAAGTAGAAGACTAACACTACCTTTTTCTTATCAATGTGCTAAAACAATATAATTAATTTATATAAATAGTTCATATAACATTTAGATACTTAAAGATTCATGGATCAAATGATCACTACTATAAAAATTACTATAAAATAGATGATTCATAAAATTGTAATGCTAAACATTGGGAATAATTTGGGTTATTGTCCTTAACATCAATCCTTTGAGATTCAATAGTCTTGATATTCACATCACCCAAGATATTTGGATAATTTTTTGTGTTATGATCACAATATATATTCCCAAAAAATAGTTGTTTTCCAAATCTACATATACCCTTGATCTATTAATCTTTTATGAAATCAAAAAAATATATATTTATGCCTAATAAACGAAGACACCCATCCATATATATAACTGGATATGTATGTTTGAACTAAACATTTAAACCTGTAGTTGTATAAGTATCCTAGATTATCATTTTTTTACTGAGGTATTGTTATTCAAATCCAAAATAAAACAAACCAAGTTTTAATACTAAATTAAACACCCCAAACCGATAATCCTAGATCTAATGTTTTAAAATTATATATTACATTAATATATTAAAAAAAAATACTCTCTTTAGTCATTTAATGTAATCATAAAGTTTGTGACATTTGGAACTATATAGATAATACCTAAAATAAAATAATAAATTTAATTTAAAATTTAATTTAATAATTACTATATCATTTATGGGACCTTTTACTATATAATAAGTTCTTCATTACATGAAGATTTATCTAAAAATATTGAGTGGGATTAGACAACCCAATATGTGTTTTATAAGAACATAGTTTTATTTTAATATTTTATTATCCATATAACATTGAAAAGACCTTAAAATCTCCATAAAACATGAGTAGGATAAAAAAAATGAGATTGTTGATGCCTACCAAATGAGAACAGACAATTTTAGGATCAAAGAAATATCCAAAGGATAGTTATTATTTTCTACGCAAAAGTAAGTAAGGAGAAGCATGTCTGTATAGAGATCATGTGTCTAGGTTACATGGATCACATGAACCCAAGGAGTAAATGAGATCACATCACCCTAGGAACAATCACACATCCATATCATGCATTCTATTTAATATGATAATGATAACAAAAAGTCCCTTTAGTGATTACTTCTAATGATAAAATCCCCATGAGACAACCCACTTCTACATGAGAATACCTTTTGAATTATCATCCTAATTGTACACACCTTCATCAATTTTTTTCCTCCATTTATTTTAAATTTAAACTAATATATGCCTCACAATCAACAAAATACCCTTCTAAAATAAGACTGGAAAAGGAGGTAGATTCATGCGATGAAAGTAATGTTGATTTACTTGAAAATGAATTATGCAGATCATGTGAATATTAAAATTATCACATGAGATACCTAGATTCACTTCATCCAAGCCACGTGAAATCCTATGGCTATGTAACCTTCATCATGATAAGGCCATTGGATATGTCTATTTGATCATGAAATACCCCTTTAAATCCAAAGAAAATAGATAAATAGTCTATGACAATGGTCACATGTCATCAGAAGATCCAACATTTCTCACGATACACACCATATAAAATATGATTAACCATCTATGATAATGATTGAATGTTGTTGTGAGATCTATAATTGATCCAGTGATGAAAAAATGACTAATGAAGTGACCATTCATGAAAATACATGCATGTTGTCCCGAGATCTATTATTGATCTGGAGATGCCCCTATAGACAGCAAAAGGGAAAAGGTTGAAGGTCTTTGGAAATAGAATATAAAAAATATATAAAATGTTGAAGAATAATTAAAAAGGATGTTACACTATTTTCCATGTGAATGAAGGATGAGGTCAACATGATCAAACCATTGATCACACAAAATCCCTACTGATATGATGTCCCCTTCATGTAAATTCCCCTTGACATGTCACTTATGTCATGTAAAGGATATCGGACATGTTCATTTGATCATGTGACAAATTGATAGAAAATTTATGTTTTAACTACATATTAATTTTAAAGTAAAATCTAAAAAATTAAGTGCCCTTATCAGATAGATAAATACTCTCATTTTTCATGTGAATTCCCCCCGATAAGATAACAAGATCTATAGATGATCCCCAGACACGTATCACTTCATCACAAAAATTCATCTATTATAGGAATCCACATCTCTTGAATTCTCCCTAGAATGTAAACCTTATCCTATAAAAAACCATTTATCTGTCAATTTTATTATGATAAATCCCATTGAAAATCCATGGGACAAATAAATATGGAAATGATGGAGTGATTGCATGATTTGTATTTATCCTATGATACAATGATGATGCCATAGATGACCTATGATAGGTTCATGTAAAACATGTTAGGCTCCATCTACTCATGTCCATATATATGATATATGAACAACATGATGCAGTGTAGAGTTAGGTTGGTGATTCTATTAAATTCATCCCCCTCAAAAAAATCACACACACAATATTGCAGAGGCGAGAGCAGACTTCATAGAGTTGAAATATATGAAATCACAGGGTTCATCCACAATGTAAACCCATGGATTTGTTTAAGGGATTACTCTACATGTATAAACACTACACATTATCACCCTATTGATCATCTGAAAGAAATATGTGGTGCCGTAAAGAATATGAAAAAGGACCTTCCACGTATCGACTTGGTCATGTGACATCTGAAGTTACTAATTCTTGACGAACTTTGAGGAATTTATTTGATAAATTATGAAAGAATTGAAAGCCGTACATGAATATGGATACATAGATTTTCATCCAATGAGATCATGCACTAAACATGAACTATTAATTAGTCATGTGATAGAACACAAAAATTTCAGCAGTGTCATGAAACAGTCCTCTGTTCATGTTATCCATGTCATATGATAGAACATGGACATATCATACATGTCCTGTGAATCCCTACTCATATGTTATCTATGTCATGTTAACTCAACTAGACATATAATTCATGTCATGTGTAGTCCTCTGGGCATATTGTCAAAGTCACAAGAAGTCCTCTCGATGTATTATCCTTGATCACGTGACACACTATGACATGACTTCATTGATCACACAAATACTACCAAAACATATCATCCTTTATCACGTGATACCCTTAGATGTACCTATAACAATCACATGAATAATACCTAGACAATTCATCTGAATCATACTAAAATCGTCCATATATGTCAGCCAGATCATGAAGAAGTTATCTGACATGTCATCCTTGATCAGGTGAAAGAACCTAGAAATGTATTCTTTGAGCATGAGAAGAACCTCAGAAATGTTAGTATTGTCATGAAAAACCCCCATTTAATTTTCCTATTTGATCATGTGAAGCACCCTAAGACACATTAGACTATTCTAGAAGAAGCTAAGGATGTGTTATATAGAAAATTAGGACATTTCAGAAAGACACTCGGGACATGTTGTGAAAACACAATGGAAATGTCTGATTGAAACCATAGACATATCATATAGAAACCATGACATGTTAGGTATAAAATCATGACATGTTAGATGTACACTCCCAAAACTGTCATCATTGTCAACTAAGAGTACTTGGGCATATTCCCTCAAACCATTTGAACACCAAATCATGAGTATTTGGCTAGAAATTACCCTTTAATATGGGAAGTGTCCATAATGGGTTACAAATTGAAACTAATTCTATAATAGGGGTATTATGAGATCCTCATTCCATCCAGATATGCTCATATTCCCACTAATGGTGCTTACTCTCTATCCACCAGAGGCTAAGGGTTGAATATATTCAAATGGGAATCCACCCTGGTAGAAGTCCTTATCATTCCTAGACCTCATGGAAAATAATTATTTCTCTGAGTTTAATCACTCATTCCAACCCATCATTGAGTTAGGAACGAATTGAACAATGAGAACTCTAATTCCAACCAAAATAGGACACATAGGTTTCCTTCCTAAGACCTGATCTCTAATGGTTATCCACCATGGCGTGAGTCTCTCCATATTTTATGAAATTTAACACATGGGACAGAAACACTCATGTGGGTTTAACGTTCCTCTTCATCCATATATGGATTAATAAGTTAATTGAACAAGGAGGAATATGATTCTCAAAATAAGTAGGATATATAGGATTCCTTCATAAGGCATACAATCTATATCAAAAACCCCATAAGGGCTACCCCAGTTAGTAAATCCCATATCCATATGTGGTGAGTATGATCACTTATTATCCTTTATTTCCTACACTGAGCACGACACATAGGGGATTAGGTATTTTCAATGATCATATCACTAAAATATTAAATTTCCCCTAGTTAGGTAAACCATAGTGTGTATGCCCTATTTATTTACATGATATTACTTCCCCCACACAAGGGAATCCAACTTTCTGTAAGTCCTTAAGGGATTCCCATGTTAGGAAACTCTTGGAAAATAACCCTCAAATAAATTAATTATTTATCCCCTCCAATCAATAGGATAAGGATAGATTGAACTATGGTGTTTCTTATTGTTGTTATAAGAAGGATACATAGGATGGACTCATAAGGATTCAAATCCATACTTGATTACTATGTTCCCTCATATATTTCCTTTTTTCATGATGTTAAACTAAAAGATATAGACTTCCACGACCTAAATGGGTTTTGATTCCTATTATGAAAAGGATACATAGGATGCCTCATGAAGTTTCAATCAGATCTTCAAACCACCAATCACCTTCTTTTATGTAAGTAAACTCCAGATTGTCTGGTTATATGACTTCAAAATATAATAAGATAACCATTTATAAGAAATAACGAGAAATATATTGAGAAACCTAGATATATAAAGATGGTCTCACTAATATAACCCCCTTTACATGCAGAAGGATACAACACCGAATAATTTTATTGGGTTCACTAGTCCCGCATCAAGAATTGGTAGAGACAAAATAAGATATATTAAATATATAATATTTTCTCAAAATGGGAAATAATTACCCACAAACAAGTTTTTATGAGACCAAAGTCTCATCCTCTCTACCAATGTGAGTTACTAAGTTTCATTGGTCTTCAAACCACAAATGATCGCCTTCATTTATACTATGTTATAAATGTGGGAGTTGTTGTTAGTTTCTAAAAGAGATGAAAATAGTATACCAAATGTGAATGATTGTTCAACCATACATAAACCCCACAAAATCAGCCATATGAGATCATACCTCTTTTGGAAGGAAAAAATGGTGAAACTTATGTAAAATCATATAATGAAAGAATAAATTAATCATTATAGTAATTTTAAATCATACCTTATAAACATGGGAAACAATAACATCTTTCTGAATGAAAAAATTGTGAACCCGATGTGAATATATGAAATAATAAAATTGATTGATTGAATATGTGTCTGGCTATATTGTTTTTTATATCCCATATAAGAAGACGACATAATACATATTAAATACTTCAATAATAAAATATAACCATGTTTCCAAATAAATAAGGTCATTCTCTCCCCAAAAGTTCTACATGAAAAAAATGGTTAAACCAGGAATAAGAAATGGCAATTTAGTTACCCTTGAAAAGATGATTGAACAAGTTTCACACTTTTGATGATGCACTAATCAGTGAAATTGTTCCTTAATATCTTTGTAACCGTAGAAAATGATCCCATAGCCATCTTGACACTAGATCATCTATTTATCAAGAGAATATTATGGAACAACAACTATAGTAGTAACCTCTATAGGTCACAAAATGAAATCACCCACCCGAATCCTTCATCTTTAGGTGGTGAACATGATTGTTTGGGAATAACACTAACAATGTATGATAATAACCCTTTAAGATACACATATGGATAGATGGACACTGAAGGTAATAAATCAGTATCATTTAGGTGAAGATTAAAGAAATCCAGTGGAACCTATCACTACCACTAGTAACTTAGGATGCTTATCCCTAGAGTATAGAAATCAGTACCATCCATATCCTAGGAATTTGGATCAAGGAGTAAAATATGGATCCATTATAGTTCAAGAAAATCCTTGGAGGGATTATATCAACTACTATCACTAGTGTTATCCCACTAATTCCCCTTAGTTGCGGATTGAGGGAACCTCTCGATAAATTTCCACCTTGTATGCCTAGGTACAAGGTAAAAAAGAGGTCTCATAGGACACAAAAATCTCTAGATAAACATGACTGGGATCATATCCCCATTTCCATTGAATAATCCTATCAGTATATTCTAGTGGAATAACTAGAGTAGAAACATATCTATCCTCATTCAAATCAAGTATATATGCACAAGAAGTGCTCTATTGGAATATTCCAACACTGATATAGATGTAGGGACCGAAAAAATTTCTATCCCATTAGATGGTAAAAAATTCACCACGATCAGTATGAAAAGGTGGATACATAAGTGTAAGTGAACATTATTACCCACACTTAGGAGGATTATCAAAATATTCTGGTAAAGGAATAGGTATAAGAGCATGCTCATATCCCAATTTTGACCAAGTTTCACCTACTCAGTTTGGTACATTCCTCAGGATATGTGCACATTCCTTTAGAAAATCTCTAGCAATATACTACATAGGAACATGACTATGCTCATATCCCCACTCTAATTATGGTTCATTTGAACAATGTGTAAATCACCTATGAGTAGGATCATAACCCTTATAATGAAGCTACTCAATGTATTGTAATAGCTTATGTAAGTCAGGATCATATCCCTTCTTCTACAGATGAAAGTATGCACTAGTGTCCTTCCAAGGATATATAATTGGAGGATCCTATTATTTCTCCCATTCTAGAGGTTCGTCAAAATATTATGATAAATAATTCATATTTTAACTAGGATTATACCCCTTCATCATCCATTATTCATTGTCATATATCAAAAATCACCCATAGGATGGTTCATATTCCTATCTATAATACCGAAGCTCGTTAACATAATCCAATAGCATCATAAATGAAGGATAATATCCCCATAACATGTGGTAGTTATCAAAATAATTAGGAAAACATCATGTAGTAGTCTCATATCCTTTCTCAACCCCAAAAGGTAGGTTGAAATATTACCTCTATGACATAGAATAAGTATAATATTCCTAATATGGTCAATTAAATTGTCATTTAGGTTATTCGATGTATATCAGCAACACCACAAAGTTCTATCAACTCTTAAAATGAATCCAAATGCAATCACTACATAGATATTCCTTTTTTAGTAGTGCAGATTTGTATTTTAGGGAATCTACTCCTAAAATACACCATGGTCAACCTCTCCCTGGTGATATCTTACCTAGAAAAGGAAATAATACCCATTCCTATTCTCCATCATATAGATAGGTGCTCAAAACATAGACAACTTCTTATATATAGGTTCTCTAAGCATTGGGGTTAACCATATATAGTGACCCATAAAATATCAGTAGAACTTCACCATAGTCATTAGGAAACTCATAGAGAAACCTCTATGGTTTAACAAGGTGGAGGCATATAGTTTTGATGAAGAAGAGGATGACATGGATATATGGAGAGAGTTATCCGTAAAAAATCTCTCAACAATATTCTTTCCTGTCACCACTTCTAACTATGAGATCCCAAATGAGTTAGAGAAAGAGTTTATGCCTTACATATTTTGGAACTTATATGAAAATAATCATCAATTGAATGATAAACATGTCCCTTATCAAGGATATGAGGGTAATCTCTATTTCATAAATAAACTCCATTGTCTATTAGATATAGACACATTATCCATATCCTAAAACCCATGGAGGGAAGATCATGATATATTTCTATTATGTTTTTGTCTTTGTATCATAAAAACTCTCAATATACTAATTTATAGATCCCTGTAAAACATACATATCCAAGTATGGGGGAAATATAGGGAACTGCACATTACTATTTCACCAGAAGAGAAAATCTCCCTAGATATGAAATCCTATAATATTATAGCTATAAGAGAAATTAGGGGATCAACTAACACATGGTCCAGTTGGTCAACACAATGAGATTACCCCACATTAAAGGTTTTAAGATTTTTTGAAAAAAAGAATAGGTCCACAAAAACACTATTAATATGCATCAATTGAAAAAAAGGAACTCATTTTAGAAATGGAAACTAAAATTGTCGACTACCCTATAGCTTACCCTATAATATTACTCCAATCATATGAATTTATTTATCATAGTTTATACATGTGCACAATTATGCTAAATCTAATTGATCACAATATCATCTTCTATAGAAACCATCTAAGAGAAAATCCATCCCACATGTTTAGGGGAATTTTTACCATTTCCTCTACCCCTCAGGTCATCAAACCAGGGGAGGTTATTAGAAATATCTTTAGAAAATACAAATAACCCCATCCCATAAGACTGGGATAATATTTATCTCAATCACCATAAAATTTTTGTTCACACACCAAGAAGGTCCTAGAGAAATAGTGGTTCTAGATCAACCCCAACCTATATGGATGGGGGCATTTATATCTCAATTTACATCTTAGGATCCATCAAACCCTAAACAAATATCATCAAATCATTAACAAAAAGCCTAAAAATTCTGATTATATCCCCAATTCATCATCATCCCATAGGGTTGGAGACTATATATAATTATCATCAACCAAATAGGAAACAATATTCTCAACATTGGTAGGAAAATATCAATGGATAACATCCCATCCATTTGTCTCACTGTGTGACGTACCTTTTCTAACTGGGTCCCATTCAACAAACAGAACTGAAAAACCCCTAAAGATAACTATTCAAAAACTGATACATTTGAAACATATGTTGAAGGCAATCAAACCCCATAAGTATAATTAGAAAAAATGGTCTAATATGACCTGTGGTTAGTGAAATGTCCCATTGTCAACCCTCAAAAGAGTAAGTGGTTCATAATCTCCCAATTGTGAGGAGTGTAATGGGATAACTACCATTTACTAACACACCGCAATGAGTTTCTTCACTATCAACACAAAAAATGATGTGGAACAAGATATAAACCCATAGGGATGAAATGATGAAACCATACCTTGATAGGTTGGTGATCTAGATGCAAAAACTAAGGTTACATGTATATGGAATCAAATAAGGAGCTAGAACTTGGAACCTCTGAATGATTAATTTCCACCTCCATGTTGGAACACTAGTAAGGATAAATGAAAATGTGTGGCTACATACCACTCAACACCTAGAGGAGCTAAAATTCTCTATACAGAGGAAATACTAGAGCAGTATGAGAATAAGATTAAAATATTAGACAACACAATGAGGAACTACTCAGTTGAAACATTCTAACTAGGTATCTTCTTTAGAAATAGAGAAATATCCCTCGAAACACATATCAAGAGATATCTAATCCACATATAGGAGCAACATTAGATCATTAGGATGGATCTGGATCTAGGTTTACCTTATATATAAATGAAGATGTCGAGGGTGATCACAAATATACTATAATATAGAGATATCCTCTACCCAGTTAGGGTGATCATTCATTCCTTGCATTGAACATGAATCAGTGGGATAGGAAAACATGGCCACCCCATCAAGCCTCCCCCATTACCTCTATATCAAAGGTATTATAAACTATGTAACCAATAGAACTCCTCAACACCATTGAATATATAAATGATATAATTGAAGGAATGGAAGGGTGGCGTGCCCATGTGAAGCCTGAGAAGATGTCATATCCCAAATCAGTGGATGATGCTTTTCCCCCATCCTATTTTATAAATCCTATATTCTTAATTTTTGATGGTGTGGGTTATCTAGAATAGAATCCCACATGCTTTGTGCCCCCAGGTAGCCCAATGATGGGACCTTGAGATTAGAAGGAGCTAAACCAAATGCGATGTTCTGCAAATAATTCTATAGGTGCATACTTCATTTGGTACATAATCCTTCCTTGGGAACCATTGTTGGATGGGGAGACATTAATCGTCAATTCCTTTATCACCTTAGCTCCACGTTAAGGAAAATGAAATATTTCAACCTAAAAAATTGAAAAAATATGAATATTAGAGGGTTTATGACTACATCACCAGAGGGAAAGGTATAATCTATTCACACAATATCCATATATCATAAGATAAATTACTAGAACTCTATGATTAAAAACTTCAGGATGAGATACAAAAACATTTTATCACGATAATGTATCCATGTGGGTTCGATGAGTTTTTAGAGACATCCCAACACCAAGAAGATTACATTCATTGGTATTAGGACAAATGTCATCCCATGAACCTGACATAGATAAAAAATCATGTTATAGAAGAGAATATTGTTATTACCTCCAAACCAATAGTTGTTCCCATAAAAGAACCCATATAGTCCCCGAATCATCTAGCATCTCCCATCAATCTATATCAACAAAAATATCACCCTCATATTGAAAAAAAGAGATCAAGGTCTCTTGTGATTTAAGGAATGGAAGAATAAAGTGTATTCCTTAAAAAATTAAGATGTTCCCTTTTATTTCCGTAGAAACATGGAAAATATCTAACTCAAGATACTTGAGAATATGAAAGACAATGAGGAAAAACTCACTGATCATTATTACTACATCCCTTTTCATAGGAGGATGGGTCACACCATCCAGGAATACATTGTCTTCAAAGAATTCATCAAGAACACTCTTGACTCGGTATAAGTGATACAATAGAAGACCTTTTCACATGATACATGTGTATGTATGACTCAAAATAATGTCCATTGAGGTATGGATTGATGTTCGATAAATATATTACTCGAAATATAGTTACCAAGATCATTCCAACATGAGAGCACAAATTCAAATAAAATCCTTCTCTGTAGAGAGGTGTCATTTTATACACATCCTGTAGGTAGATGTAATCATGAGACATGGGATAATTCAAAAAATGAAGTGCCATAAGCAAATACTGCATAATATATGACACTTATGGACTTCTTTACTTGAAAATATAATTAATGGGAACCACCCCACCCTACAAGACCCTCATCTGACGAGGAGGTAATTTTTTGTTCTGTTAATATATTTCACTTAACATATTCCTTCTCTAATGATGATTACACCTCCAAGTACTATTTCCCCCAACATAAACATGGTGCTGGAAGAAAATGGCGTAAAATCTGAGGATATAGGGGATGACATAGGCATGGTAAAAACTAATATTTCAGTAACATCCACGCAGAATCCATATATATTGTTAACACCCATGGAAAATAACATAATTAGTCCCAAAAAACATATATATTCTTATATTCCTCTAGCAGTCATTCCCGCAAAATCATTTTACATGACATACTGGAGGGGGTGCGATTGTCTGATCAATTGAGAAAACAAGGATGGATAATGAAACATACACCACTGATAAAAGAAACTTCCTCAACCTATGCACAAGATCTATTCCCATCAACCTAAAACACCTCATCTTCTGATACACATAGTATAAAGAAACCCCACCTTGGTAAGAACATACCTTTGGGAAAAATCATTGATATTATAAAATATTTGGAGGTTGTTCTAGAAAAACTCTAAATCTAATATGCTCTCCATATTTCAAAATAACTAACATAGGAACTCATAGAGGCCCTCTAGAGTCCATTGTAGTTCAAGATAAAAGTCACCATAGTTGAGGTTTTCCAATTGGAGACTACCCCATTAGAAAGTTATATCACCATCTCGTTCACTGAACATAACTAGGAAGAAGTTAGCTAGGGATATACTAGACCCTTGTATGTTTCAAGAAAACATCAACACATCGACATCTGAAGTGATCTAGTTAATATTAATTTTGGGATCAACCACAAAAAAATTAGGATCCTCTAACATCTATGATACAATGAGGGGTACATATATAAGAAAAATCTAACCATTCAAGGATTTGATAAAAGTTAGAAAAGGACTAATGTGAAGATCAAGCACAAGGCTCTGTTTACAAACCTCACATACAACACTATTTTTATGTTTATCCTATATGAAATAGAATATTATGTTGCCTTTAGAATGCCATGGATTCATAGCTGCATAACAGTACCTTTGACATTTCATAAGTTTTTGAAATACCTCATCAATGGGAAGGTTGACATAATACATGGTGGAAATTTCCCCTTAGAATCTTTTGAATCCATATATGTTAAGGTATGTTCTGAAAATAAGTAAGGAAAACAACCAATGTTGGATGATGATATATAGGTTATTTCTACCAATGGTTTGGGTACCACCCCTATGAATCATTAGAACATGATCTACAATAATTATGTGTTACCCATAAACAAGATTGAGGGAGCAGACATAATCCCAATAATCCATCAGATAACGAAAACCTCATTATCTCATTTCCCTGTGATGAAAGTCACATAAAATAAAGTGAATTCATCAAAATGGTATTAGGATAAAATTATATCTATATTTGATAATTCCCACATGCTATCAGTAAAAATTGATGATTCCCCCAAGAAATTAAATACAACTAATTATTTTCAGGATCCTCCTACCCCTGATGAAAGTATAAAAGAAAAAAAATCCCTAGAATCTATCCATGAAGACTCCTTCCATTTAGGATGTAAATGACTATTCCTAGGGCCTATATTAGATCAATAGTGAATGAAATGACCCCATATTACCTATTGTTATCGGTATTTCATGGATGAATTTTAGGATGATTTATTATAATTATTTCTATATTTGAATGATTTTTATTTTCAATTTTTAAATGATTTATGTTTTTTTATGTTTTATAGCAGGAAACAACCTATCTTTGTAAAATGAAAAACTAGAGATGAATTTTGGATCTATCATGACATAAAACTATATTTTTGAGGTTGTAGTGGAGCAGTGGTTCTGGATTATGGAAATTACACAATATTTATTTCATTACAAAATGTGATTTCATCATGAGAAACCCCCACCACCATTTTAGTACATGAAATTTTAAATTCTATGAAAATCCATTGAATTTAATATACACTATACACAATGTGAATGTTCAAGATAGAGACATATACAAAAATTATTTGCTGATATGGATTAAACATCGTGTAAATTTTCATTTCATGAAGGTACTGAGAAATAGAAAATTTACAATGATGGTGTCTGAGTTTTTGACGAAAAATTTTATAAAACCATGCCTCGTCCACCACTTTTATGGATTCTAGAGAAACAAGATGAAGAAAAACAACATGGACATATGTGTTTCTATGGAGCCATGCTATTTTCACTTCTCTATAGATTAGTCTTTATTATTTTTCACCTTCTCATGGATATAGTGAGGGTATAATGAATTTGTTTAGTGATATGCGTGACGAATGGGGAATGATTACCTGAGGTATTTTATTTTTGATTTCAATTTATGTAGGGATGGTTTAATTTCTTTCTTTATTTGAGCATGAACAATGCCTGAGTTGATTGAATTCCACCGTTTGATGTGAGATCTAGGGTTTAGACTTCCACCATGAACATTGGGTTTGTCTCTACCCTATTTTAAAATATGATTTCAGGTAACCCATTATTTTCAATTTGAACTATACAGTCTTGAGAAAAAGAGAGTGTGTATGGATAATATTTACCATCACCATTGGACTCACTAGGACCTAATTCTGATGATGGAATTATTTTTATTAAATATTTTATACCCTATTATTCTATGAACCTGGGTTAATTGCAACCCAATACCCTTTTTCTTTTTCTCTATATCTCATTATTCATTAATCTAATCCTTAGTGGATTATCTTTAATTTATAGAAATACTATTTAGTTTAGGTCTTCATTATTTAATTAATATTTGTTTCCATTCGTGTCTCTACAGGTTCATCCTCATACTTGAAATTATTATACTACTCAATAGTTTTGTTGTTTATTTTTTGATATTATAAATTTATAAATTCAGTAACCATATAGGAATTAATGATGCCTAAGATGATATCAAACTATATTGTCACCATTTCTTGTGATAGTATTGGAGAGTTTATTGGTTTAATAATTTAGAAAAATATTTTATCATTATTTCTATTAACTAATTTTAGAATAATATTATATATTTATTTTATTAATTTTTACCACACATGTTATTCTTGGATGTGACATAAGGGATATAAGGGAAAATGGCCACCATGTATTTGTTCATCATCCTATTAGAATATATGGTTTAGTTTCTCAATGATTTTAGAATAATGAACAATCAATCCAAAGAGTGATCACAACCATACCCAATAATTGAATATACAACACCCCATATCCTCAAAAAAGAGTTCAATATGGAGCACCATGATAAAAGAATCACATATAAAAAATAGAGTTATATACCACGTAAGAAGTTAATTTTTATTCTAATCAAGATTAAATTAATTTTATAGGTTTGATGGATGATAAATAGGGTGACCTTTCCGCAAAACTTGAGTGGGATGGAGAATAATTCAGAAAACAATAGTAAGATGAAGAAAAAGAAAAAGAGAAGAAGAAGAAACATCATATGCTGATATGGTATGAATATTTCTTGAATAAATGGGACCACCACCGAAATAAAAGGAAGAAGAAGAAGAATAGGTAATGATAGATTCCACATTTATCACAATTTTTTTAGAACATCTAAGTGTTCCACATGAAGAGTAAGAAGAACTAGTTTCATCATTCCTTAACTACGAAGAGAAAAAATAAGAAGAAACAACCAAATAAGTTGAGGAGATGGAAATAGAACATGAGATGATCAGTGAAAAAAGTCAACATATAAATCCAAAAGTTAGAATGGAATATTTTTACCATGCTTTGACTAATTTCGAGATCTTGTTAGTGATACTCATACTATCCAGACTCTGGTCACCACCTCAAAGTTTCATTCCAATTCCAATGAGGATGATATAAGAAGAGTTTGGTTGATTTTAATTCTATAATTGGGTGAACACAATATGGTTAGCTCTATACAACACTCCAATTAGATAACCCAAGTATGGTCGAGCTAAATGACTGTTAAAAAAAGAGCATCTTTTGGGAGGTATCCGGTGTTTTTAAATTTCTCTTTATTTATTATATTCTTATGGGATAAATCACTCATCCATAAATATATTTATAATATTCTTATTGAAATGTAATATACTTTCACTTGTGTATTATTTTTTTTCCTGACCATCAGGGTGAAAATGATGTAGAAGAAAGCAGTGGAAGATGATTTCCAAGAAAGAAGAAGCTGCAAAACAATTACACATTGTGAAATATATTTACATCATGAAATAAACAATTAAAAAGTCATCTAATAAATACATGATGTGAATCTGGTCTACTAAAAACATATATATCCAACTTAAAATAAACAATCAATAAGGAGAGTAATAATTTAAATTCAGAATTTTTCTATTATATTCCTCACATTTAGTTTAATTACTGTTTTTAATTTTCAATTATATGCCCCACATTTTATTCTTGCTTCAATAAAATAAACTAGTATACATTAACTACTTAGAAAATTTCTATGACATGAATTTAAATATATTTTATAATAAATCTGATTGAAGAAAATACAGAAGATAATCAGTAGGTATAATCTTATGGATTAGGATTTGACAAATCAAGATTTAGGGGGAAGGTAAATCACTATAAATGTATTTTTTTTAAGATTTATCCTTCCTTGATTTATTTATATTTACATTAATTGATTTTATTATTTTTATTCATTTCCATGAGTGATTTTACAAACCATTCATCCCATTCCCAATACATCCACTGAGTCAAAAATTTCTTATTCACTCTATAGTATATTTCTTGTGAAAGTCATTCCTTATTTCTTATATAACATTATATATCTAATCAATTTTATGACTGAATAGAATCACATTTAATATGATTGAGGTATTACTTTGTTTAACCCTTTTTTCCTTAGACCCATTACATTAATCCTTTTTTGGACCCTAGAATCCATGAATAGCCTTATTATGAAATGATCTGTGTCACAAGACTATCTTATCCATTCCCAGCTTCCTAAAAAAAATCAGGAAATTTAAATGAATAAGTGTGGGGGAGGGATTTTACATGGTGTACCAGGATATTCTTTATTGAGGTTATTTTTCAAGGTTATTATCTATTACGATTTAGGGACAGGTCAAGTACTTTTCATTTTAATGCACTATCCTCCAGCCATGACATTTTAAACTTTGTGAAAATATATTACACATAATGTAATATATAAATGATGTGAAATCAAGAGATTGAGATAGATACAAAAAAGACACTATTGATGTGGATTACACATTGTGTAAATTTACACATCATGAAAGTATCAGAAAATAAAAAATTTATGATGTTGTATGATGAGGGTATGAATAAAAACCATATAAAACCAGGACTCGACCACAACATTAGAGGATTTTGGAGTGAGGGGATAGGGTGATATTATTGTAATAGTGGGTTCTTTATACCCAACTATATAGTGCTTTTGATTACCATATCGTGTATACAACTAGAAATACATGATGTAGTCTTACCATTATAGTGTAGATATTTAAGCATCCACTTTTTAATGATAATGTACGTAGATTAATTGTCATATTAAAATTGATATAGCTGATCCCAAACTATAATTAGAACCTCGAGCTACTATGACATTAATATTAAACAAAGGTCCCATAGTCTAGATACATTTTACTGAATGGACATAGTTGATGTTTGAATATCAGGTGATGGGGGCTCATAAGCATTGAGACTTATTCTCATGAAGTTCACACTTGGTGATATATAGTAGTGAGATCAAGAGTTTATACTTGCCAATAAGAACACCACATGTTTATGTTGTCATTGGATGTTCCTATCTACAATCATGTGTAATGGTCTCCTAAATTGATATCATTTTAAATGTATTCCATTTGATTTTGTACATTGATGCAAGATGAAAACTATGACATTGAAATCATGGTGATGTAGTTTGTGTTGGGTGCTTCATTAGTGGCATGACATTGGTTGAACGGTCATAAAAGGAATTTTTACTTTTGGGTTTAGGAAGTTATATATCTTGGGCCTTGTTGATAAAGATGATAATACCTTGATAAATCTATTTCAATGGTTGCACAAGATAAATACATCCAATTAGATAAAAAAAGAATAAATACAGAAAAATAGTGATGAAATGAGAGTGCATCATGCATTATGATATATTAATGAAAAAGAGATTATATTACACAGGGTGTGTTCGTCGGTTTTTTTTCGCTGTTGTGACAATCATTATCTCTTTAGGGGTTATGATGGGATGATAAATCAAACTTCTGTTCTGTGAATAATATTAATTCTATCGAGATAAGGTCGTATAGGGTCACACACATGGGTGTATTTGAGAATCTGTCCTATTCAGTTGAATATGAGTTTTGTACATGGTGTGTCGCACCACTGGGGTCCGGGAAATTTCCAAGGATAAATGATCACTAATGAAATAAATAAATTCTTATTTTTGAAGATAATTATAATAGGTATTGAATTTATTTTTAAAATTTATTGAATATTTTTTTATTAAATTTATAAACTCATTAAATAAAAGAATATTTGTTTAAAATATTCAATTTCCATTTATTTTTATGGGAGTAAAAGCTAAGTTAGTGGTTCTGGTATTACAAAATAATATATTTATTACATTATAAGAAAAGTGATAATAATAATAAATGATATTTAGGACACAATTTAGTTGTAAAAATATTTTTTATATAGTGTGTTTATTATTCGGGGGCTAGGCTGGAATTTCATGGTAACTTCATTAAACTGTATAAATAGAGGTGAAGAGAGATTTTCTAAGTACTATTAATGACTCTCTCTCTCTAAATATCTCTCCCACCCTCTAGAGAGAGAATCTCTGGATCCAAGATCTCAAATCGAGCCCTCTCCCATGAATCACAATAAAGGAGATGCGGTGATCATCGTAGCATCAAAGGAGTCATCAGATCTTTACAATAGCACCCATAATTCAATGTAGGATGCTCTTGTAGTTTCTTGAAGCACATGTGGATGATCTAGAGTAATTCGGCTTCAGATTCTTTGTGAAATGATTTCCATTGATGATTAGATAGCATTCACAAATTCGAATCTAAACCAGTTATTTTATGGATTATTTATTTACATAAAATTTTTCATGTGATATCCTCAGAGAAACGATTTGTTGACACTGACGAGTTCTTATCATTCCTCGGTGAAAAATTTTAAATTTCCATTTTTGGGGCTTCTGATGCATGCCCAGTTCCTTAAATTGGAATCAAAGTGATGCATGAATGTTTTTAAGCCAAAATAAATTAAATTTTCATTATGTTTAAAAGAGGGCATCATCAAGATCCTAATGCCGCAGATAGAATTTCATCCCGACCTCAGATAACCAGTCTATGACCATCCAAAAATTTAAATTCAGATTGATTTTTTAGGTTTTAAATCATATAATAGACACAGACACACACATAACTGAAGGCTTTACCGGTGAAGTCAATCACTAACCGGAGATCCCTGGCCGGAATAAGGTTCTCTGAAAAAGGTATATTAATATAATTAATTTTATTAATTAGTAATTTAAAATAATTTAATTAATCTAAATAAATAATTAATTTTTTAAATAAGTATTATTAATAGAGTGGAAAAATTTACACCCAATAGGGTGTAGAAATTATTTGGTGGGTTGAATTTTTTGTGGTCAAAAGCTTACAATAAGGCTTTCAATTAAAAAACTTTGGTGGGGTTAGCTTATATCATAAGCCAAAGAAAAAAAAACAAAAATTCAGAAAGTAAAGGGGTTGAGCAGCCCCCCTGCTTCCTTCGTGCAGCAGCCAACAACCACTTTAGGCCTCCCCTCCTGCAGCACGCAACACTGCCTCAGGCCGGTGCACCAAGCCGACAACACCATGGAATGCCTACCATGTAGCCTCTGGAACGCCCCTACCAACTAGACCTCCCATCCTAGTGGCATTTCTAGTGGAACACCTCCATCAAATGCATTCCACTACACCAATCTAGATATGCAGCAACTGTCGGCCTGATACACCATTAGGCCGCCGTCTAGATCTAGGCGGTTTCCATTAGCTAGTATTCGCCACTACACGTCATCAACCACGCTAGCCTCTACCAGAACCTTACCTATCTCTACCCATAGTGTCGGTCCATCCTTCTCCCCATGACTCACGGCCCTTCCTTCCTGGTCTTCTTCCTTCATCATGCCAACATCACCTCTATGCGGCCGCTCCGCCCGTAGAATAACATCTCACCGCCACTGCTGTCTCTGAGGCTAGATCTTCTGTATTGAGTTCCTCTATACACCATCTACTCTAGATCACTCTAGCACCCTAGGAAAATCTGGATTCTTGCTTTTATCTGGTCCTCCTAGTGGATTGGTAACCCTGGCTAGTCCACTTTGTCCCAAAATGGGTCCAAGTGGGTTGGACAAGCCCAAAATGGAAGTGGACGAACCTACATAGCCCAGGAAACCCCCTCATGGGGTCATCCAAGCCAGAAATGGGATTGTGCAGGTTTGGACCAACCCTCATAGGCCTTTCCTGGGGTGTTCGGGGCTCGGGTATTTTAATTTAATCAAAAATTATTTAAAATTATTTATTTATTTATAGTTAATAATAAAATTAATTAAATATTAATTTTTTAAATAATTTATGTGACATAATTTAATTTTATTTTTTGTTTAATTTTATTAATTTTGTAATGTAATTTTTAGTATTAAAATTAATATAATTAATTGGGATTGAACAACATAATTATTGAATTAAAAATTGGAGTGAAAATTTTTAATTCATTTTAATTCGATTGATTTTATTTTAGTGCAAGTTTAATTATTTATTTATTTTTAATATGTGTGAGTTTAATGCATAAATGACTTGTCTTGATCTGTGGACTGACCAATGTATGTTTGGTGCGTGTTTATTTAATAAATTTATTTAATTATTGCATAGTGTTGTAATAATTAGTTTAATTAATAAATGATGATTTGTGTATCATCTATAGGTCATTATATGTATAAGGGAATGCACATCCACTTATGAGTTGTATATTTACACTCCTACATTTCCCTCTCCTGTGAGCGAGTATCTTTGTATAATGAGCAGACGAAAAGTGATGAATTTTCATGCTGCATGATGGTGATGCACCAGACATGACCTTGGCGCATTGGGTGAGAAGACACTACAATTCCAGTTGCAAGAGACATGACTCAAGGTATTACCCATAGGGTCTAGGTTGGTCTATTATTCACTCAACAGATAAACCATTAGTAATGGTTCATGATCAGGTCGTCATTTTATTTTTCATGGTTTATTATTTTTGTGTATACGTAGTTAACACACAAACACATAGAGTAATAATAAACAAGCATGCATAGATAAAATGAACACGCGACATGATGAATTTTTCTATTTCAGGCATAGTTAGTTGTGAGTGTTATCACACAGTACGTGCTAATACAAATCGAAAATGATTTCATTTTTCACATAAAAATAATGAAACCCTCAAATAAATAATAAGTATAAACTATCTTCCATCATTTGAATTTTGAAAAAACTAACTTTTGTTGTGCCAGTCATGCCAAAGACGAGGGTTCCTCTTACTAATGGGGAGTTATTATGATATTGGTGGGTTGAATTAAATAAAACTGCAGTAAAGAAATAACAAAATATATCTTTTTATAATTTTAAAGGAAAGAATTTAGTAAATCAATATTTTATTTCAAAAGCTAGGTATTCACTCAATATATTTGTAATGTCCTGGAAATTTCAAGGAATTTTTTTTTGAAATAAATACTTTGGAATTTTACGAGTTTGTGGCTTCTGACGACACTGGATTCTAAGGCCCGGGGTGTCTGGAATCAATTTTCGAAGTTTAGCTCGGGTATGTTTAGTAAACGAATGAGCGGGTTTTTATATCTTTTGAACTGGTGCTCGAAATCGAAATCTGAGGGCGCTGATGAACTCACAACGCCGATAATTGCATAAGGGGACCTTTACCGCGGTTGCGTTTTAAGCGGGTTGAGAATTAATTTTTTGGGGAATTAGTTTAAAATAAATAAAATTGGTGGAACAATTTATTTTTATGGGTGGTGGTTAATTCCTCCCAAGGGGAGTTGATGGCGGGGCTTACACCCACATAACCTTCCATGGGAGGATATTTGTGGGGTGGGGCCCACACGTGACCTAAACCATTGATCTTCCCTAAACCCCTTAAACCCCCCCATTAAACTCCTTTGTTTAATGTTGACAACCCCTTGAATTTAAATGTGTAACCTTTCCACTTCCTCTCTCTCTCCCTCTTTATTTCTTGCCAACACACACCATCATTAATTGTTTGAACCTATTAAATTAAATTAATTAAGTGTTTGAATTTTAAATTTTGAATGCATGACAAGTTTAATTAAAATAAGGGGCAGCCTTATTTTAATTTTGGTTTGTTTATTCTATGTGGTATATTAGAGAGAGCTTTTGTGTGAAAGAAGAAGGAAATTTCTCTTTCATTTGATTAAAATAATCTTCAACGAAGAACGGTTCTTCTTCGACGAAGGATATCATTCCTTCTACGTAGAACGACTCAATGAAACACCCTATTTTCTTTTCTCCGTGATGAGAGAAGAGACGTCACTTCCTCAGGTTCACTCTGATGTGCCTTCATCCTTCATCTCCTACCTTGTGACGACGTCAACGAGCCGACGTATGCCCTTTCACGACACAGTCATCCACGGTGCTCGGCTAAAGCAGATCTTTCTCGAGGTATGGGTTTAATTTGAGTATGTTTATATTTCCATGATTCTTCCCTTCTAAAACAAAGAATGCAGATCAACTCATTATCATTTTGATCTCTGAATGTTTTCTTTGCGGGTTGGGAATAGCTTTTTGTGGTAATTTGTGGTATGATTTTCTTCAATTTTATTTAAATAAAATTTTTATTCATTCTTCGTGAAACCATCTTTAACCTTGGCTAATTGATAACACCTAACGCGGAGGGCTCGAGCCAAAAAAACACGGCCCGATGACCCTCCACATATTGTTTGTTGATGCACGAATTGATGAGCGATGATGAAACGAGACCGCAACGGCGTTTGGAAGCCGTCGCAGTGAAGAACGGATCCCGGGAGAGCCGCAAGCGCAAGCAGTGAGCGAATACGACCACCGGAGCGCGTCCGGTGGTCTACGAAAGACACTTCTAGCGTGCCACATCGGCACGGCTGCGCCTGCGACCGGAGGCGGCGGCCGGAGCCGTCCGACCGCCTGGAGGTGGCGGCGCCCCAGTGCGTCACGGCAACAGCTGTGGCGGAGGTGCGACGGATACCGCGACCGCGTGGGATCCTGGGATGGTGTGGAGGCACCAGCTGGTGTTGTCGATATCAATTAAAGGCTGGGGGGTCGCGCCACCCACTCCACACAACTTTCTCAGCCAAGTTGGCCGAGCTGCAGCCGGCCTGGCGGGCCGGGCCGCGTCGGCGGGGCCAGGCCGCACCGGCCGGGCCGGGCCGCACCAGCTGGGCCGGGCCGTTCCTGCTGGGGCGGGCCGCACCCTATCGGAACGGACTCGGACCCAGGGCGGGTCGACCCTGTTCGGGCCCACCCAGGGGGAGTTGGGCCGGGTCGGACCGGGCCCAGACCCCCTATTTTCGGACCTTCTTTAGTTAAACGCCCATAACTTGAGTTGTGGACCTCAGATCGATGCACCATCAGTTGCATAGGATTCCTAGAATCAAGACAGTATTTTCTGTACATTACACTCAAGGTTTTGGCAAAGTTTGGGTATGGTCGGGTTGGTTTGAACCCGAAACCAACCGGGCCCTCGGAGCGGAAATGCTTATAACTTGAGGACTGAACGTACGATTGACGTTCCGTCAATTACGTTGGATTCCTCTTAATGATACGATTCTTTTGGAATACTCCACTTGAGGTTTGGATGCTGTTGGAGTACGATCGGGTTGGTTTATCTTATAAACCAACCGGGCCCTTGGAACGGAATATCCAATAACTCTTAGACCGGACGTCCGTTTGATGAACCCTCAGCGGCGTAGGTAATCGCGTTGAGAAACGGTTCATTTGAGTAAACCCCATGGGAGTTCGGGGTACAGTTGGGATACGGCCGGGTTGGATTTTACAGAAAACCCACCGGGCCCCCGAGACTAAAAGGCTAATAACTCACAGACCGGGTGTCCGATAGATGCGCCGTCCATTGCGTTGTGACCCCTTTGACGAGGTTGTCCTTTGAGATACTTTTTCATGGGAATTTGTGATACTTGGAGTATCTACTAGTAGCTTGTGGAGTGGATCCTCCCAGAGACGAGTGTACAAAGTATAGAGACCTTGTAGCTGGATGAGACCTGATGACTGCTTGTCCGATTCGAGTCTGAGTGACTTGAATAGCCAGTGGGGAGCACTACTATGTTTGGGTGGAAAACCCACGGCGGGGAGCACTATTGGGTTTTGTTGGAAGAACCACGGTACTTGATAGGAGGAGTACCTCTGTAGGCTATTAGGGGGAGCACTACTGTGTTTGGGTGATAGACCCATGACAGGGAGCACTACTGTGTTGGGGTGGCAGACCCGCGGTACTCGACAGGAGGAGTACCTCAGTAGTCTAAAGTTAGCGAGTAGTGCCTCGGAGTCATGACAAGATCACCGTACTCGACAGAGGAGGAGCTCTTCAGCAGTTGTGGTTTCGATATCTTTAATGAAAATCTTGGTTTGAGCTAAGTTAATGACCTTTGTGTTTACCTCATGATTGAGATGGGTTACTTGACAACTTAGGTATATGTATGGGCATACACCTAAGTAAATGTTATTTGTTGAGATCTTTCTTTGTGGTTTATCCTTTTTAGTTTTAGTGAGACCTTGAGGTTCTTGGGGTCCCTACTGAGTATCGTTATACTCACCCCTGCATGGGCTATGCCCGCACTTCGTTGTGTTGGATGCAGATGACAGACAACACTGATCGTGGTTGAGGGTCGTAGAGCTGGATGGTACCCAGAGGTGGACTTCACAACGAGATGGTACCTGGAGGTGGACTTCACGACGAGACGGTACTCAGAGCTGTACTTCATGAAGAGACGGTACCCGGAGGTGAGAGACGAACGTGGAGAGCTGAGGTGGCCATCTATACCTACCCATCAGGTAGGAACTCCGGAGGACGATCCAGGAGTAGCTCAACACCATCCTGTTGTTTTGTCTTTTACTTGTACTTTACTGTTGGGCTTGTATTCCGGCCCTTTTGTACTTTCAGCACACTTTTTATACTGCTTACTTAGTGTTTTCTTCTTCTTGTACTCTGGTTGTGTGTGTTTACGTTTCATAAAGGCAATCCCTTCTCCTTTTTTCGGGATTTATGCCTTTGGTGCTAGTTGCCAGCCCCTGGCCTATGGAAGGCGGGCTCGAGGTAGTCACGGCACATGCCCCAAAGACGGGTTGTGAAAAATTGGTATCAGAGGTGGTACCCAGCCTTAAGTGCAATGCACTGCTTGGGTTGAGATGTAGGGCCCACAATGAGGACGTTGTGCTCTAAGGGGGGGGGGGGTGATTGTAACACCCCCAAATGATAAAGAGGTAAATGACTAAATGAAATGACTCATGTCAACAAGGTGCACCTTCCTTTTCAAGAACCTGTCGGATTAGAAATCCATAGTTAAGCATGCTTGGCCTGGATTAGTGATTAGGATGGGTGACCATCTGGGATGTTTCTCAGGGTGTGTGTGAGTGAGGAAAAATCACACTGAAAAGGACATGTGTTGTCCTGTGGGGACTATCATTAGTCAGATGACCCATTCAGGAATGTGGGTGGGCCCCTGTGTGGTGACCATGTGTTTGCGGGGAAACTAATGGGTGAGGCCCAGTTGTCACATTTGGTATCAGAGGAAGTCGTTTCTACCATAGAAATTATGACTATGATATTTTCTTTCTGTAAAGCAATAGTGTTAAGCATACCGAGTGTGGTCTTCAGTTCAGGGAGTCTAGTGTTGGTGTGGTGGCTGACGTATCCATAAACCAGGACCCTGACTACCGATTTCAGACTAAGTGCATGAAAACACTGATTGCATGTGTGATTTCAAAAGTTTCATTTAAATCATCTCAAACCAGGTCAGCTCACTAGGTATAATCATTTGACCGTGTCACGTCTGTTTCTTTCAGGAAGTCTTCACCCAGTCAGTCAGCGTGGGTACTGAGTGGAGAGCGCGATGATATCCCACCAAGCAGCAAGGCTTCATTACAGGCCCCTCCACCAGTTGAGACACCAGCAGAGAATGCACGCCGCTTGATCATGTTGCACAAGTTCCAGCGATAGGGGCCTCTGAGGTTTCTAGCCGTGTCAGATTTTCAGACGGCTGGGTACTGGTTGGAGTTTGTAGTGCGAGCTTTCCACACAGCTGGGACACCCGCTGACTTAATGATGTACCTATCTGTTAGTCTCTTTCAGGGAGCGGCTGAGAGGTGGTGGAGCCAAATGCTCCAGTTTTTTGACAAGATGACCTTCACCTGGGGAGGCTTCGAGAGTTTTTTCTGGGTGGAGTTTATACCAGCGACACTACACTCTGATTGTTCTCAGGAGCTGCTACCCTTGCCGCAGTGTTTACCAACCGTAGCAGAGTCTTCTACAGTCGATAGTAGATAGATGACTTAGAAGTCCAAGCGGACTAGGACAACAGGTGGTCGACCGCGCGACTCAGGATCAATAGTGTGGGGCCCCTGGGGTGGAGTCAGAGCCAGGATTTCCAGAAACGGATAGTGTTTCTCCTACGATAGGCTTGGTCACATGGCATGTGACTGTCCGAACCACCGTGCAGATGATCGGCAGATAGATGAAGGACCTCCCAGGTAGAGGTAGATGTCCACCCCGACCGTATGGAACGGGTGGATATGGGAGAGCACATCTTCAGGAAGCTGAAGCATAGGACAATGGAGCTCTGAAAGTAGGTGGACAGGAGCGGGACTAGTTCCAGGCATGGATGCCTTTGTATTTGGTACTTCTAGTTTCCATGTTGTGGTTGTTGAATTTTCTTTATGTCTTTGTACTTCGAGATATAGTAATAAAAGACACTTATCTTTGTGACCTTTACTTTCCTATCCTTTTTGTATGGTTGATACTAAGAGGTTCTGGTTAAAACTTTTGACTTGAACCTCACTTCCGAGATTCCTACTGGAGGAGACCCAGTAACCACGCACTGATGCTGACAGTGTGACTCAACCCTTGTAGGTGAGAGTAATGGTTGGATCTCTTGGTAGTAGCGTCGTGGCCTTACGACGTCGTCTATGGCATGAAATAGTACCGTTCATGTCAGGATTGACTGTATTAGGTGAAGAACATGGTTCATCCAAGGGATGAGACCGGATTTATCTTTTCGGTAGAGGAGAAATCTCAGCAGCTCTTTGGTAGAATGTAGACGAAGAAGGGTGGAGATGAGTTCTTACAATTGGCTAGTCTCACCCATTGTTCATTGAACGAATGGTTTAGGGTTCTATCCAAATCAATAGTCTCAGGTGTATCTTATCTCAGAAGAACATGAACCTGAGGCATCGATGATGGCTTGAAATCCTCCAGGACTATGAATTCGAGATAGTTTATACTCCTGGGGAGGGGAACGTTGTAGAAGATTCTCTTAGTGAGAGATTGGGCATTCAGCTATTGGGAGTAGTGAGATAGCAGTTGGCCGCATTTCAGATATCATTTTTGGATAGTGATGGAGTCAACACGTGTAGAACCAGAGATGGATCAGGTTACAACGGAGAAGGTTCAGATCATCTAGGAGCGAATAAAGACTACACATAATAGATATAAGTCCTATGATGATAGGAGAGGGAGACCACTGGAGTTCGAGGATGGCGAACACATTTTCCTATGGGTCTCACCTCGACGTGGATTATGGAGATTTGATTGGGGTGGCAAGTTATCTCCGCGCTTCATTGGAACATTTCAGGTCCTCAGCAGGGTAGGTGGGGTGGCTTACCGTCTGGCCCTTCCACCTCAGTTGCACCGGGTGCATGACGTCTTCCATGTATCTCAGATGAGGAGATATGTGCACGACCCGACCCACATCATTGATCACAGGGAGTTGGACATCAATGATGGGGCGACATTTGCGGAGGTCCCAGTGGAGATGAAGGATCGATAGGATCAGTCCCTACGTGGACGGTCGATTCCTCTGGAGATCATTAGTTGGCATCATGGGAACCTCCAGGAGAGCACATGAGAGCGAGAGGCTCAGATGTGTGCATAATACCATCATTTATTTCCCTAGTTTTTGTTGTAGCTTTACAGGGATGTAAACCCTAAGGTGGGAGTAATGTAATGAACTAGAAATTTCAAGGATTTTATTTTGAAATAAATACTTTGAATTTTACGAGTCTGTGGCTTTTGACAGCACTTGATTCTGAGGCCTGGTGTGTCCGAAATCAATTTCCGAAGTTTAGCTCAGGTACATTTAGTAAACGAACGAGCGGGTTTTTCTATCTTTTGAACCGGTGCTCGAAATCGAAATCTTAGGGCACCGATGAACTCACATAGCAAGTAATAGCTTAAGGGGACCTTTACCGTAGTTGCGTTTTAAGCAGGATGAGAACTAATTTATTGTGGAATTAGTTTAAAATAAATAAAATTGGTGGCACAATTTATTTTTATGGTTGGTGTTTAATTCCTCCCAAGGGGAGTTGATGGTGGGGCCCACACCCACATAACCTTCCATGGGAGGATATTTGTGGGGTGGGGACCACACATGACCTAAACCCTTGATCTTCCCTAAAGCCCTTAAACCCCCCAATTAAACGCCTTTGTTTAATATAGACAACCCCTTGAATTTAAATGTGTAACCTTTCCACTTCCTCTCTCTCTCCCTCTTTATTTCTTGCCAACACACACCTTAATTAATTGTTTGAACCACTTCAATTAAATAAATTAAGTGTTTGAATTTAAAATTTTGAATGCATGAAAAATTTAATTAAAATAAGGGGTAGCCTTATTTTAATTTTGGTTGGCTTGTTCTGTGTGGTATATTAGAGAGAGATTTTGTGTGAAAGAAGAAGGAAATTCCTCTTTCAATGAATAACATCATCCTCAACGAAGAACAATTATTCTTCGACAAAGGACATATTTCCTTCAACGTATAATGACTCGACGATGCACCTTATTTTCTTTTCTCTGAGACAAGAGAGGAGACATAACTTCCTCGGGTGCACTCTGACGTGCCTTCCTCCTTCATCTACTACCTTGTGACGACGTTAACGAGCCGATATCTGCCCTTTCACGACACCATCATCCACGATGCTCGGCTACCACAAATCTTTCTCATGGTAGGGGTTTAATTTCAGTATGTTTATATTTCCATGATTCTTCCCTTCTAAAACAAAGAACGCGAATCAACTCATTATCAAGTTGATCCGCAGATATTTTCTCTGCGGGATGGGAATATATTTTTGTGGTAAATTGTTGGATTTTTTTCATTAATTTTATTTAAATAAAATTGTAATTCGTTATTCATAAAACCATGTTTAACCTTGTCTAATTGATAATGCCTAACGCGGAGGGAGCGAGCTGAAAAAAACGGCCCGACGACCCTTCAAAGATTGTTTGTTGATGTGCGGATTGACGGGCGATGATGAAACGGGACTGCAACGACATTTGGAAGCCGTCACAGTGATGAACGGGTCCCGGGAGAGCCGCATGCGCAAGAAGTGAGCTAATCGGACCACCGAAGCACGTCCGGTGGTCCGCAGAAGACACTACTGGTGCGCCATGCCTGCCCTGTGGCGCTGAAGACCGGAGGCGGCGACGCCCCAGGGCGCCTCAAAAACAGCTGCGACAATGGTGCGATGGATCCCACGGCCGCAGGGATCTCGGGGCGGTGCCAGCTGGCATTGCCAGTATCAATTAACGACGGGGGGGGGGGGGGGGGGGGGGCACCGCTCACTCTGCGCAACTCGCTCGGCCAAGCTGGGCGAGCCGCGGCCGGCCACATGGGCTGGGCCGCGCCGGTTGAGCCAGCCGGGTCGGGCCATGCCAGCCGGGCTGGGCCACGCCCTACCAAGCCGGACCCAGACCCAGGGCAGGTCAACCCTGTTCGGGCCGACCCAGGGGTGTTGGGCCGGGTCTGACCGGGCCCAGACCCCCTATTTTCAGACCTTCTTTAGTTAAACGCCCATAACATGAGTTGTGGACCTCTGATAGATGCACCGTTAGTTGCGTATAAGTCCTCGGATGGAGAAGGTCATTTAGGTATATTACACTCAAGGTTTTGGCAAAGTTTGTATATGGCCGGGTTGGTTCGAACTCGAAACCAACCGGGCCCTCAGAGCAGAAAAACTTATAACTTGAGGACCGGACGTCTGATTGACGTGTCGTCGACTACGTTGTATTCCTCTTGATGAGACAGTTATTTTTCCATACTACAGTTGAGGTTTGGATATGGTTGGTGTATGGTCGGGTGGGTTTATCTTATAAACCAACCGAGCCTCTGGAATGAAGAAGCCAATAACTCTCAGACCGGACGTCTGTTTGACGAACCGTCAGCGGCGTAGGTAATCACATTGGGAAACAGTTTCTTTGTGTAAACCCCATGGGAGATAGGGGTACAATTGAGATATGGTTGAGTTGGTTTGTACATGAAACCCACCGGGCCCCTGTGACTAAAAGGCTGATAACTCACAGACCGGGCGTCCGATATACATGCCGTTTGTTGCATTGAGACCCCTTTGACGAGGAGGTCCTTTGAGATACTTCTTCATGGGACTTTTTGATACTTGTAGTATCGAATAGTTGCTCATGGAGCAGATCCTCATAGAGACGAGCATATGGAGTACGGAGACCTTGTAGCTAGCTGAGACCTGATGAATTCTTGTTTGATTCGAGTCTGAGTGACTTGACTAGCCCAGTGGGGAGCACTACTGTGTTTGGGTGGCAGAACCATGGTGAGAAGCACTACTGTTTTTGGGTGGCAGACCCGTGGTACTTGATAGAAGGAGTACCTCTGTAGGCTATTAGGTGGAGCACTACTGTGTTTGGGTGGTAGACCCACGACGGGGAGCACTACTGTGTTGGAGTGGAAGACCCGCAGTACTTGATAGGAGGAGTACCTCAGCAGTCTAAGGTTAGTGAGTAGTGCCTCGGAGTCGTGATAGGGTCACTGTACTCGACAGAGGATGAGCTCTTCAGCAGTTGTGGTTTCGATATCTTTAATGAAAATCCTGTTTTGAGTTGAGTAAATGACCATTGTGTTTACCTCATGATTGAGATGGGTTACTTGATAACTTAGGTATATATATGGGAATACACATAAGTAATGGTTATCTGTTGAGATATTTCTTTGTGGTTTATCATTGTTGGTTCTAGTGAGACCTTGAGGGTCTCGGGGTCCCTACTGAGTATCGTTATACTCACCCCTGCACGGGCTATGCCCGCACCTCGTTGTGTTGGATGAAAACGATGGACATCACTAATCGTGTTTGAGGGTCGTAGAGCTGGACGGTACCTGGAGGTGGACTTCACGATGAGACGGTTCCTGGAGGTGGACTTCACGACGAGATGGTACCCGGATCTGGACTACACGACGAGACGGTACCCGGAGGTGACAGATGGACGTGGAGAGATGAGGTGGAAATCTGTACCTACCCATCAGGTGGGAACTTCGGAGGACGATCCAGGAGTAGCTCGACACCTTCCTGCTATTTTGTCTTTTCCTTGTACTTTACTGTTGGGCTTGTATTCCAGACCTTTTGTACTTTCAGCACACTTTGTATACTTCTTACTTAGTGTTTGATTCCGCTTGTACTATGGTTGTGTGTGTTTAAATTTCATAAAGGCAATTCCTTCCCTTTTTTTAGGGATTTACTTCTTTGGTGCTAGTCGCCAGCCCCTAGCCTATGGAAGGTAGGCTTAGGGTAGTCACGACACAAGCCTTGAGGACGGATCGTGACAAGATTAAGGAACCGCGAGCTAATGTGGTTGGACAACCAAAAGTCTAACTTGGACCCTCTAAGTAGTGGCATTGCCAAATATTGTAGACTATGAGGAGTGGGTTAGGGATCCTTTCCACTAGAATACTCAAGATATAGAGTAGTTTGATCCTAACAAAGAGGATTTCTAGAATTTGATAAAATAATGGGAGACATTTAATGATTTAATGATTTAATTAATGAATCAAAAAGTATAAATTGATAACCATAATAAAAGTACTAATATGTTAAAATTTATTTTTTTAGAAAAATGGAAAGTTATAATTTTTTTTTAAAAACCAAGATTAAAAAATTAGACAAAGTCAATGTCTACACTAGAACGAGTACCCAAGAATAGTACAAGCATTTGCGCACAATACTATGATATAGGAAACACAAGCTATGAGTGTCCCCAACACCTATTAAACTACCTTAGGATGCGAAGTTTGAATTGATTATTGGATACTAATGTACAAATCATATGATGGTTATGTCATTTTGCTTTCATCAACATATAATTTTTGTTGTGATCATTATATCAAAACATGGATGATATAATCTATAGTATCATCTCCAAGAATACTACAAGCAGAAAGTAAAGAAATGATATTTATAGGTAATTGTTATGTTGGATTTGTGTAAACTGAAAGGCGAGTTATAATCTTTTAATACATCATATTCTAATATCACATTCACCCTGTTACTCGAGTTTCATTTTTTGTTAAAACGTGAACAATTATTGAGTAAATGATTCATTACCAATTTAGGTAAGGTTCCCCAAGTGAATAAGAATATAAGAGACATATTCAACTTTAATTAGTATGGTGAAAAAATTTAAAGACATGGAAAAAAGGCCATTGGCTTGCAATTCAAAGTGCATATTTGAAACATCCATTAAATAACAAGGTATTAACAAAGGTTACTTTTTTAATGTCATAAAATAAAACATCATATGTTTAAATGATTTTAACTGAATTAAAGAATCAAGTTACCACTTATTCTTCAGTTTTATCCATCAATGTAAAATGTAATGTTTGAGTTTTACTTCTTGGTTATTTAATACTATATTAATATCACATACGTGTATTAGAATACCATAACCATGTATGTATAGAAACATTACTCAAGGTCAAGAGTATAATCCAAGTGGATGAGAATGGGTAATACTTAAGCCAGTGGTGAGAAGTACATAACTTCTTTATTGAGGATGAAGCAGAGCTTTAGGACTAGATAAGGGCATTTACATGTCATGTATTTCATTATGTGATGTGAGTTCAATAATATAATTCACTTATACCATTTAATGTTTTGACATTTTGGATGTTGTTAAAATGAATTATACGTCTCATACACTATACATTACATGAAAGTTCGATATGTATAATGATATGAAAAGGACACTACTGATGTGTATTACACATCATATAAATTTACATGTATTTTAAGTATCGAGAAAAAGTAAATTTATGAAACTGGAGGTTAAGGGTTTAATGAAAAACCTTATAAAACCACAACTCAGTTGCTTCTTTAGTGGCTTTTGGAGAGAGTGGATGGATCAAAATGACCCGAACAGGGGCTTGTCCGTGGAGCCCTACTGCTACCGCTTCTCATAATATTTATCTTTATTTTTTTTTAACAAATCATGGTTATCCCGAGGGTGTTATTTATTTGGGAGATGGAATTCATGAAGAATGGGGAATGATTATATGAGGTATTTTATTTTTCAATTCACTTTATGTTGGGGTTTCATATTGGTTATTCAATTCCATTCCTTCCCTTATTTTTTTTGTTTCATGACCATTTTGAGCGTGGTTAATAAGTGAGTTTAATTTATTTCTTTCATTGAGAATGAACATTGTCTGAGTTGATTGAACGCATTTGTTTGATGTCAGATCTAGGGTATAAACTTATCCCATGAACATTGGTGTTTTCTATACCCTATGTTTAAAATGATTTCTCGTTGCCCATCCATTTCAATCTGAAGTACCAGACCCTGAGAAATAGAGATTTTGGATGGAGACTATTTAGCATGACCATTGTACTCACTAATACCTCATTCTAATGAATGCAAATTTTTTAATTAATTATTTTATACCCTATTATTCCTTGAACATGGATTCATTTCTTCCCCACAACCTTTTCTATTTTCATGTCACACTTTATTCAACAATAAAATGTTCAGTATCTTAAAAATAATTTTTAAAAATTGTAATCATTTAAGGTCTTCATTAATAGATTTGGGTTGAAGCCTCATTTTATTATTAAAATAAAATACCTCTTTAAACTGGGTAGAGGGAGACCCATTACATAGCCAAAATACCCAAGGCCAAGTGTCCTGAATACAAGGCATGAAAGCCCATTTTTTTGGGCCAAATATCCCCATGGTGAATAGTAATACTACAGTACCTGGGCTGCCATAGTAACCCTATGGAAAATAATGATGCACATAGGGGTATCAAAAAAAATTTTCCTCCTTTTTCTGGGATACGAGTGGAGAATTAATCAATTTAATAATCAATAAAAACTATTTTATCATATTTTTTGTTTTCAAATATTATAAAATCCTTTATTTATTTATTTTTTTATTAATTCTTACCACACTATGTATTTTTTTGGTTTGGATGGAAGGGCTATAGAGTAAAATGAACGCCAAATATAGGTTCACCTTTCTACAAGAAGATATGGCGTAACTACTCAATAAAGTTTAAATGATGAAAAAGCAATCCATTGAGTGCTTATAACCATACAAAGGAATTCAATACACAATACCCCATAGATTAGAGTTAGAATTTAACTAGAATCACCATTAGAAAAGAAGAAAAGATAATAGAACATAGGTGTATACCGATTATGAAGTTAATTTTTAGTCTAATAATGATGTCATTGATTTTTTTGATTATTAGATTATGGGGAGGGTGACCTAGGGGAAGAACATGAGGGGGATGAATCAAAATTCATAAAACCACAACAAGATGAAGAAAAAGAGAAAAAAGAAGAATAAAAAAACTTATCTGTTGAGTTGCTCCAAATATTTCTTACCAAATTGGGACTACAGACAAAGGAAAAAGAAGAAGAAGAATAAGAGGAAATGAATACTGCCACATTTATCACAGATTTTTTAGAATAGCTATATCCACTGCAAAAAGAGGAAGATGAACTAGATGTACCCTGTACTAACAAAAAAAAGGAGAAACAATAGAATAAGTTGAGGATATGGTTATAGAACTCAAGGAGATCATTAAAGAAACTCCACACACAAAACCAAAAGTTGAAAATAAATATTTTTACTGAGTCTGGAAAGATTCCAATGTTCACTTTGTAATAGTCATATTTTCCAGACTCTTGTTACCACCTCATAGTTCAATGAAAATTCCAATGTGGAGGAGGTAAGTTTAGTTCGGATGATTTCAATACAATAATTGAGTGAACACAAGATGGTTAGATCTATACCACACTCCTGTTATCTTTCCCATGTATGGTGGATCTAGAATACCTTAAAAAAGAGCATATTTCAGGAAGGAACCCATGTTTTTAAAATTTTATATATTTTTTATCTATTTTTAAAAACAAGAACTCTTATCTAAATATTTTTTATTGAATTTTATTGAAATTAATTGTACATTAAATTATGTATTTTTTTAGACCATCAAGGTAGGAAGCAAGAAAAACTACGTAGTGGAGGATGTTTTCTCTGGGTGAAGAAGATACAATAATAATTATAGATCATGAATCCCATTCACGACTTTAAATAATCAATTTACACATCATGTAATCAATACATTATGGGAATCTAGTGTAAGAATAAAACAAATATCCAATATAAATGAAGAACACAAAATGAAACTAAACATTTGGATTTAGAATTTTTCTATTTCATTCCCCACATTTAATTTAATTTGAGTTTTTAATTTCCAATTGAAAGCCCTGTATTTGATTCCTTCTTCAGCCAAATAAACTAGGAAACATAAATTGATTAGGTAAATTACCATGTCATGAATTTAATTTTTTTTGTCACTAATTTGAATGATAAAAACGAGGAAAATAAATTTTAGGGATAAGTTGATGGATTATTATTTGAAAAATCATGATTTAGGGATCATGTTAATCATTTTAAATGAACATTTTATGATATTTGACCTTCCATTAAATTTTTATATATGCATTATATTTTTTTATTATTTTTATACATTTCCATGAGTGATTTTCCCAACCCTTCATCTCATTCCAGAGACATCCTATGAGCCTAAAATTTCTTATTCTTTAAATAGTATATTTCACGAAAAACGTGGGTACTCTTTTTTCTAGAACATTATTTGAATTTAATCCAAGATCTGACTGAATAGAATAACTTATAATAAGATTAAGGAATTATTTTGTTTATCCATTTATCCTTGGACCTTCCATACATCGATATTTTTAATCCCCTGGAATCCATGAATAACCTTGTTAGGAAATGATCTAAGTTACAAGCCTATCTTATCCATTCTTACCTTCCCCTAAATGTTTTTATGATATTTAAAAGCATAACTGTGGGGGTGGGATTTTCCAGGGTATACCAGGAAATAATTTATTATGCATATTTCACTAGGTTATTATCCATTTCTATTGGGGGAGATGAAATATGCATTTAATATCAATTCATTATCCACATCTCTTTATAAAAAATATATTATATAAAAAATATCTAAAAAAAGGAAAAATACGGGTTATGACTTGGGAAGATAAAAAATCACCATTTTCCTTACCAATGATATTTTGATCATATGGGGTTAGGTGGTGGATTTTTTATTTTTTCTTATTCATAGATTTTGAAAAATATATCAAAACAAAAACAAAATAAAAAAAGAAAGAATGGTTGTTTCATTTATTAGGCTTATATTTTTTATGGGACCACTTTGAGCTTTCTAAGGTAAACAGAGAGATGAAATATATAGAGGAATATATTTATTGTGATTATATTTTGTTATTATGAATTATGATTTATAGTAAAAGATCATTTTTGAGATTTTTTACATCATTTTACGACCTACTCCAATCCTCATTGTCATTTGAACTGTAACACTAAAGCCCTCAAGATCATTTAGGACTTTATATTTACATAGTGTAGATGCTATATGGCTTAAAGGACTATGATAATTGATACGTTTTTGAGGTATGTGACGAATTATATTTTTAATTTTACTCTAATGATGAGAAGAAATATTCATGTGAGTAAAATTGAAAATGAAATGCCTATTAATAATGAACCGAAAAACTAAAATGGATGACAAAAAAGGTTTGGTTAATTCTAATGAGAAAATTAAAATACTTAGTTGATTTTTTTAATTTAAAAATGAGGCATTAATGAATTATATTATATAATTCTTGAATATTAAATATTTCATTTTAAAAATTTCTTTTGTTGAAATTTAATGTCAACATGGGTGGAGTGAGATTCCTTTGTAGTAAGAAGAGATTGCATCATTGAGTAAAAGTCTCAATTAATATGTGGGAGTATTTTATATTTGTATTTAGCGAATTCATTTTATGGTCTTATAATATATCTATTTATATATCTAAATGATTATTATTCCTAATTTGAGGAAAACATGACCTTTTTTATTTTTTATTGTAGGATACAACCTATCTTTATAAAAGGAACAAAAAGAGTTGAATTTTGGATCTATCATGGAACCAAAATAGGTTTTTGAGGATAAATCAAAGCTATAGAACTGGATCAAAACATTTTTACATCTCTAATTTCATTACAAGATGTGCGTTCATCAGGGGAAGCCACTGGTTCCATTAAATGTTGTGAAATTTTAGGTTCCATGAAGATCCATTTAAGGTTTTTATACTATATATATCAAGAAATTTATATATTAAGACATATAAAAAACCAATATTGATGTGGATTACACATAATTAAAGTCTCCAAAACTATAAAATCTATGATTTTGGATACATAGGGTTCAACATAAAACCTTATTAAACAATTTCTCAACCACTTATTTAGAGGATTCCAGAGAGTGGGGAGATGGAGAGATAACCAAAATCATGGAATGTCCACAAATCCATAATACTGCTACTTCATTGTAGATTTTCTTTATTATTTTTTAGCATCCACTCATGGATTCCACTGGGGGGGGGTGATTTATTTTTTTCATGGAAGTCATGATGAACGACGAATGATTATATGAGGTATTTTATTTTTGATTTTAATTTATTTTAGGGTTTCATATTGGTTCATCAATTCTAACCCTTCACTAATTCCTTTTTTCATGACTATTATGAGTGGTGTTATGAAGTGGGTTTAATTTATTTATTTCAATGTTCATGAACATTTTATGAGCTATTTGAATGCATTAGTATGATATAAGATCTAGGGTTTAAACTTCCGCCCTGACCATTGGGTTTGTCTCTTCCTTATATTTAAATATGGTTTCAGGTTTCCCATTATTTTCAATACAAAGTAAATGACCATAAAAAATAGAGAGATTGGATGGAGAGAATTTACAATGACTTTTGGAATCACTAGGAAAATGATTATAATGACTATATAATGGTTAATTGATTTTTTTGTACCCTATAATTCCATGAACATAGATTCATTATTGTCTGATACCCTTTTTCAATTTTATTCTCACATATTCTTCATCCATCTAAAGCACAGTATCATAGATTTTACTTCTGTAAATAATAATTAGTTTAGGTCTTCATTATGTAATTTATATTCTCTCCAAACCAATATCTGTGGGTTTGACCTCAAACATGATATTCTTATACTACCCTCTAGCTTAGTAATTTTTTTATTTTGTGTTATAAAGTTTTAAATTCAGTAACCTTGTGAGAATTAAAAACATCTATAGGGATATAACATTTTTTGGGTACTGTTATCCGGGATAGGGGTAGATAATTTATTGTTTTAATAATTTAGAAAATATCTTTTCTCTTGTTTCATGTTTTCATATTTTAACATAGGAATTTTGTTTGTTTATTTTTATTACCTTTTACTGCACTAGTTATTTTTGGTTGGGATGAAATGAATTCAATGTAAAATGATCACTGGAGTTAGGTTCAACTTCATACTAGAAGATATGACACAACTACTCATCGATGTTAGAATGAAGAAAAATCTATCCAATGAGTTCCCAAAACCACACTCAAGCTTTGAATACACAACACCTCATAACATGGAGCCATAGTTAAACAAGGAGAACCATGAGAAAAGAAGCCTGGATAAATAAGTAGATATATATACCACTTATGAAGTTAATTTTTAGTCTAATCATAATGACCTTAGTTTTTAGGTTTGTATGATGATAAAAAGTGTGACTATGCTATATAAATTTATTGGGATGAATATTAATTCAATAAACAATAATAATATGAAGAAAACTAGAACAAAGAAGAAGAACATACATCATATGCTGAGATGATACAAATGTTTCATGAAAATCTAGGACAATAATCGAAGGAAAAGGAAGAGTAATAAGAAGATGAAATGTAATCTTCCACATTTATCATATATCTTTTAGAACAACTATGTGTTCCAAATGAAGAGGAAGAAGAACTTGTGGAACCCTACACTGATTACGTATAACAAAAAGAATTATAAAAAATAGAAGAAGTTGAGTAGCTAGTTATCAAGCCCAATGTGATCATTTAAGAAATTGAACACACAAATACAAAAGTTAAAATGGATTATTCTTACAAATTATGGATTAATGTTAAAATCCTATTAGTGATACTCATACTATCCAGACTCTAGTCACCACTAAGAGTTTCATGCCAATTCCAATGATTGGGATACAGGTTTATCATGGTGGAATTAAATTACAGAATTGGGTGAACCAAATATTATTATCTATATACTACAATTTAATTAGCTAACCTAGGTATGTTTGAGATATAAAATAGTTAAAATAAAGATCCAATTTTGTGAGGCAAGTGGAGTTTTTGTTTTTTATATATATTATATGTTTTTACAATCAATCATTATTTCCTATTTTTTTAATTTTATTGAAATTTCCTATACATTAACTTATATATTATTATTTTTTCAGGACCATTAAGTTAGATACCAAGAAAAATAAAGTTAAGGATGATATTGTACATGTGAGAAGAAGATGAAGAAAAATTACACATCATGAACCCAGTTGGGAAATCAACAATTTACAAATTTTGTAATCAATACATGACATAAATATGGTGCAGAAAAACCACATACATCCATCTTTAACACTATACTCAAAAGGGGATTAATCATTTAAAATTATAATTTTTATATTTTATTTCCTAGATTTAATTTTACCATAGTTATTAATTACAAATTGCATTCCTTACATTTGATTCATGCTTCAATCAACTATATTAAATGACAAAAACTGCTTAGGATAATTACATGCCACAAATTTAAATTTAAATTTTGATAAATTTGATTGAAAAAAGTGGGGAAAATAATTAATAGGGATAATAATATTGATTATGATTTAAAAAATCATAATTTAGGGATCATTTTAATCATTTTAAATGACATTTTAATGAAATTTATTCAGTATTGAATTTTTTATATTTTCATTAATTGGGTTTATTATTTGATACATTGTCTTGATGGATTTGCCCAACCATTCGTATCATTCCCAAGACATCCTATGAGCCTAAAATTTCTTATTCTTTATATAGTATATTTATTAATAAACTTGGATAAGCATTAATTCTATAACATTCTTTACATCTTAACAATGCTATGAGTGAATAGAATCACTTTTATTATTATTGAGTCCTTACTTTATTTATCCCATTATCCTTGGAACCACATTGAATTAATTATTTTTTATCCCCTAGAATCCATGAATAGAGTAAAACAACCTTTTTGATATTTATATCCAAAATTATTTACCTATCCTCCCTATGCCTCAATTTCATTTGAACCTAAAGAGTAAATACTTCATGATTCCTTTTGATTCTGTCCTTATGTGGTGGAGATGTTAGATACCTTGAAAATTTGTGGTAAGTGACATGTGTTTGAGGTATGTGATGAATTATATTTTCAATTGTACCCTGACGATAAGAATAAAAATTTATATGAGGTAAATTGAAATGGGAATACTTATTAATAATGAATTTAAAAAATGAAAATTGATGCATAAAAAGTTTTTGTTAATTCAATTTAGAAGAGTAAAATATTCAGTTGATTCCTTTTCTTTGAAAAGTGAGGTTTTGGTGAATTCTATTATGTAATTAGTGAACATTTAATTTTCCATTTGATAAATTTGTTTTTTGGGAATTCAATTTAGATAATGGTAGAGTGAGAATCCTTTTTTTTGTATTTTGAGATTCCATCCTTGAGGAAAAGTATGAATTCTAGTGTGGGGGTATTTTATATCTATTTTTCATGTATGAATTTTAGATTGTTTTAATATATTAATTTTTATATCTAATTGATTATTCTTTCTGTTTTTTGAATAGGTTGACTTGTTTTATGTTTTATGGTAGAATAAAAACTCTCTTTGAAAATGAAACAAAAAGAGATGAATTTTTGAGCTGTTGTGGTGTGACACTAGAGTTTTGAGGAAGTAGTGAAGGTGCAGAACTATTGAAGGGAATTCACATGTCATGTATTTCATTACACAACAGGAGTTCATTAGAAGAATCTACCGCTACCATTAAGAATCCTGAAATTTTACACTATGTGAATATCTGTTACACACCATGTACTCTATACATGATGTGAAAGTTTGAGATATACACAGATATGAAAATTCCACTATTGATGTTGATTACACATCATATAAATTTACATATCATCCAGGTATTAGGAAACACAAATTTATGATACTAGAGGATGATGTTTTGATACCAAATACTATAAAATCACACATAATCTAACAATTTCGAGGATTATGGAGATAAGGGATGAGGTGAGACGACCCAAACTAAGACATGTCCACCGAGCCCTACTTATTTTTCTTCTTTATAGATTTTATTTATTATTTTCTTTTCACCATATCATGGATATCATTAGGGATGATTTCTTTGTTTTATGGTGTGTGTGATGAACATAGAAAAAATATATGAGGCCTTTTATTTTTTATTACAATTTATGTTGGGGGTTCATATTGGTTCTTCAATTAAATCCATTCCCTAATTCATTTTTGTGTGACCATTATGAGTAGGGATACGATGTGGGTTTAATTTCATTTTTTCATTATGCATGAACATTTCTTGAGATTATTGAATGTTTTCATTTGATGTGAGATATAGGGGTTATATTTACCTCATGACCATTAGGCTTGACTCTTCCCTCTATTTAAATATGATTTCAGGTTTCCCATACTTTTCAATCTGAATTACCTGACCATGAAAAAAATATTGTTTATATGAGGAGCATTTACCATGGTTATTAGAATCTCATAGACCTAATTATAATGATTCTATAATTGTTAATTATTTTTTTCTTACCCAATTACTCCATGAACCTAGATTCATTGCTACTCAAAACCATTCTTATATTTTATTCTCCCACTTTATTCATCAAACCAACACTCAACAACATAGTTATAATTTCTGTAAATCGTAATTTGCAACATTCTAGTATTTTAGTAAATGGAATTCCTGAATAAATGTGTGTTGTATTATATAATATAATATTAAACACAAAAAAATTACAGAGAACCTAAAATGGCTTTATTTAAATAATAAATACCTTTACACTAATAAAAAATGAAATTATTTAAAATTCCAAACATTACACCTAGTCACAAAATATAATATACAAAAGCTAAAATGGGAAAATATGGGTCTCCCCAATCTACTAGAGTAATCACTCCACTGCAAACATTATAGAGAAGAAAAAAATTTAGTAAAATAAGAAAAATTATAGAAGTGGAAATATATAACCTTTATAGGAATTGAGTTGAATAATAAATCAAGGAATGTAGAGGTATTTATTGGAGGTAATGTGACCGTTGAAATAGTAATGTGACCATTGGAATAGTAATAAGACCATTTGAATTGTAATTTGAACTTTAAATTATAAATTAAAATATAAATAAAATTTATCATGAATAATTTAATTAAATATATATTTTATAATTCAAAAAAATAAATATCAGTATTAAAAAACTAAATAAAAATATAAGCACATTTTTAATAAACCCTTTTTTAAGGTATTTCATAAAAAACATAATTTTTATATGAAATTTCAAAATTACATATTTTAGAAATATATTTTGATAAAATTCATATCATTTTTTATATAATCATTTCAAAATTATCAAAGGGTGTTTTTTGGTAATTTTTTGAAATACATCAATTTTCTGTTGAAGAGTACAAATACAGGTTTCACATAATCGATGTAACTAAAATTACATCATTAATGATGTAATAATGATATAATAATTTATACAACTTTTAGTTCCCCCATGATATATTTATTTAATAAATTATTCATTAAAATATAATAAAATTAATTTACAAACCAGAAAGGAAAACTTCAATACCTAAAGTCAAAAGTGATTCCTTAAAACAACAATTTTCCTTCCATTCCACTTTCGTTTTTAATAAACTAATGAATTTTAATTATAAAGGAGATTTAAAGTCTTAAACCCATTATATTATATAAATATATGATCTATAATTTCATAAATTCTCTAGTAAAATTTTTACCTTTGATATATTATTTTATTCAACATTTTATTCTAAAAATACCAATCTCCTCAAGTATACATAACCCATGTCCCTTCTCTTAGAAAACAACTCCTCCATCCCATTCGAAAGATTAATATCTTCCCAAATACAACATATCAAGGCAATTAAAATACATAGGGACATTCTGGATCAATTAAACTTTGATCACCATGGAGTTATAATGTCATACAAAAGAAGTTACAATGAGTATTATGTAAGTTTTGATCCACTTATTTCTCTATTTTTATATTTATTATTCCTCTTATATTAATTTTTCCCACCACCACTTTTCCAAAAAACCATAAAATAATTTATTATTAAGGAATTTAAAATTATATTAATTATTTTTAACTATTATAAGTATCAAAATACTATAAAAATAAAATTTCAACTTCTCCTTTCGGCTCTCTGGACAATATCCCATCAAAGGTCTGTTAAAAACCTATGAAGACATTTCCAAGTCAACACATATTACCATTATCAAGGATTTATATTATAAACTATATTTAATAAATATAAATGTATTTATATGAATTATTATCTTATGTAATTAATTATAATAATTTATAAATTACATATAATAAAATTGAGAAATTCACGAAAAATCTGAAACTTTTAAGTAAAACATGATATAAAAATTCTTAAATTTAAAAAATAATTGTGAAAAATAAAGAAATTATTATAATTGGTAAATATTTTTATAAAATTGTATAATTCACATCTATATAAATGTTTAAAAAAATATAAATTTATTATTAATGGGGTGAAAAAAGTGACGAAATAAAGCAGGAATTAAGGTAAGAGGATTCTAAAACCTAAAATATTTATTTGGGTGATTGTCCCTTCCATGATATGTATTGTAATATTATATAATGCAAATTTAATTTCCCTTTTCATTCTGGTATATAAATGTTTCTACCATGTGAAAATGTTTTCTATGAAAAATCACTTTTTTTAAAGTGACTTCAATTTCAAAAACATTATATTTTACTCCTATTAAAATGATTCTTTTCTACTCAAGAATAATGATGTTCTATATCCATGTATAATTTCCCATATTAATTTGGGAACAAAACAAAATTTATTCATGACTGTATTCTATATGAAATCCTTATGAAACCAATTCATTTCCTTGGGTTTACTTCATGACTTTGATTGATATACGTTTTTTGGCATGCATGGTGATATAAATTTTATGATGTGATGGGTGGAAGTGTAATCAAGTATCCCTCTAATTCATTGGGTTAAATGATTTATCTCATGAGATGATGCATATTATGTGCGAACATGATGATATATTTGTTCAAAATGATGATGTTATTATTATGTACATTTGTTATGCGTGAACATGATGCTAGATTTGTTCAAAAAAATGCGTGGTATATGAAAAATAAGGAGTGCTGTTTTATTTTTATGAATTTCCACATTCTATGTCTTTATCACAAGTTTACCTCATGTTTTTATGATGATACTATTCTTATGATTTGATAATGATTATTATGATCACCCATGCTATGTTGATTAAAGACTCTTATTCATCCTCTTATTGGGATTATATCTCACCCCTTCAATTTATATATATCTTAAGGTGATTACTATACTAAAGAGAACACAAGGGCCACTCAGATGATATAGAAAATGTAATTAAATAAATTTTATCTTTTATTATGTAAAGTTATGTGTGAGCTTAATTTTCTAAACACACCAAACCATTTGATCATGGATTTGTAACTCTATTATGTAGTTTATCTTAAAAATGATGTAATAGTATTTTAGGAAAAATTACGGGTTTTTATAGTTGGATTCAAAACATGTTTTTTTGATTTTGGAATTAGGATTAGAAAGAAATAGTGAAAACCATAAGCATAAGTCTTCATATAGGAAAAAATCATGGAGAAATAATTTTAGAAAAGTTTCAAAATAGTGATCCCATAAAATATTATTTTAAATTTAATTGTGAAAAAGAATAAATTATTTATTCATACTTTTTTGAATTAATTTTTGTTCAAACCTATTCTATTTTATAATTTTGTTGGAACCACGACAATCCAAGAATACAACCCATGTAAGGGATAATCTAATTATTTTCTGAATGACATCCAAAATTAATAGGGTGGTAGAGTTCAAAAGTTCTTGGAGATTCTTAACCATTTGTCTTAGGCGATGGATAATAACTCGAATAATGTGGAACATCCAAATTATCCTAAAAAAGATCATCTATACACTGATTAAATTATGGAAAAATGACAGTCGATGTTTAGCGGAACATTCAATCCACTTACGAAGGAACAATTGGTTAACTCAATGTAGAATATCTTTTCGGCCATCCATTGTTTTAAGAAGGATAAGGTTAATCTATCCATCTATAATTTTTATGGAGAGGTAGATCAATGGTGGGAATTGATAAATAATACGAATACTAAGGATGAAATAGAAGAGATAGAGTGGTTAGACATTATGAAAATATTTATTACCAAGTATTTTCTTCAAACTCTTCAATCAAAAATGGGGAGAGAATTCATAGAGCTTAATAAAAAGGTAGGTGAATATGTCATGGATTATAAAGAAAAATTCAAAAGGCTTTCCTGATAAACCTTAGTTTTTATCAATAATGATAGAAAAATAGACAGATTATTTAGTAGTTTAAATCCACACATTCAAAAGGATCTAGAAATATGAGGATTTCCGAGCTATAAAGAAGTGGTTTGATGTGCTCTCAAAGTAGAGATAGAGTTAGAAGAATAGTACCATGTCTATGAAGATCATAAGATAAGTATATAGTTATGTGTTGGTGGGTCAAATGATAGAGGAGTAAAGAGGATCCAAATACTCACATATAAAAAATTTGGGTAAAGCATCCTGGGAATTATCTCGAAGGGATGAGAAAATTCTTCAAGTCTGGGAGAGAAGGACACCAAGTTCATGAATTCCAAAGAAACATGATGAAGATAACCAACATACTGGGGGAAATGAGAGAACCTTATAATTCACCACCTATGGTTAAATGATTCAATTGTAGGGTGGAATGGCACTACAAAATATTGCACACTATACCACAAGTAGGTGAGGGTAATCAGTGCCAGAAACCACCAAAGACAAAGGAGAAAGGGAAAGCATATTCCATCACTACTACTAAAGTGGTGAAAGAAAAAGAAGTCATACAGGCAACAATACTATTCAATAATGAATGAAAAAAGTATTGTTTTATTTTGGTTCAATTCATTCCTTTATATCATGAAATTTTACTAGAACAGTTGAATCAAACCCCTGATAATTTGGAGTAGATATATCAATAAAAACACCTAGTGGTTCAATAATTTTAACCCAAGCTTTAGAATCATCTTCTTTAAGAATACGTGTGAATATTCATCCATCAAATCGTTAAATAATTAAAATTTTGGAAATTGACACTATACTAGGCTTGTATTGACTCTCATTATATAGAGCACACATAAACTATTAGGAAAAGGAAACATGCTTTCCTATTCTGAACCATCCAATGCTCCTCTACTAATCCAATGATAAAAATGAACCTACTTTCTAAAATACATCAATAGTGTGGGTGTTGATACCATATGAATAAGATTACATGGCCCAAATGGTTATATCTAAGGAAATAATCAAACTTGAGGAAATTCACATTTTGAGGGAACACAATGATGTATTTCTTGAAGAGTTACCCGAACACCCCCAGGATATTTGGTAGATTGATCAATCAATATCATACATTTAGCTACTCCTATATTTAATTACCCTAAATAATGGCCTCGATCAAACTGAAAGAGTTAAAGAATCAGTTGTAATAAAATTTGGACAAAGGTTTTATACACCTTAGGGCATCGCCATGGGGTACGCCAGTGCCCTTTTTCAATAAGAGGGATGTATTAATGGGGCTGCATATCGATTATAGAGATCTCAATAAGATCAATATAAATAAAAAATATCATCTTGAAGGATTGATGACTTGGTAGATCATCTATGGGGAGCTCATTACTTCTCAAAGTTTGATCTTCATTTTAGATATCATCAACTCAAGGTGTAGAAGGATGATATTTAGAATACTGTTTTTTCTACAAGGTATGGGATATATGAGTTCATAGTGATTCCCTTTACACTTAATAATGCCCATGAAATCTTCATGGATTTGATAAATAGTGTCTTTAGATACTAACATGAAAAATTTTAGGTAGTTTTTATCAATGATATTCTCATTTAATCAAATACTAATGAAGAACATTAATAGAATCTAAGTATTGTTCTAGAAACACTATGTAATGAGAAAGTGTACGCAATGTTCAGAAAGTGTTACTTTTGGATTGAAAAAGTATCATTCATGGGGCACATGATCACAAATGAGGGAATTTTTGTGGACCCTTAAAAGATAATGGAAAATGTATAATGGATGAGACCCACTAGTGTTAAAGAAATGTGTAGTTTTCTTGGATTGGCTAGGTACTATTGAAAATTTGTGAGGAATTTCTCATGATTTTATATCCTGCTAACTAATTTTACATGAAAAGGGTTAAAGTATGTCTTGATGAAATAATGTGGGGATAGCTTCAAAGAAATGAGTAAGAGGATAATCACAGAACCTATACTCACACTCCAACAAGTGGAGAAGTTTTTAGGATATACTATTTTTATTATTAAAAGAAAGGATTTGGTTAGAAACTCATGAATAATGATAAACTGATGGCCTATGATTCATAACAATTTATGATCTAGGATCAGAACTAACTGACACAAGATTTGGAGTTATCAGTTTTAATATGTTCTCTTATGATTTGGGATAAATATATATATTTTGAGAAGTGAAACATATATTATGATAATAAGAGTATAAAGTATATATTTACATAGAAGGATCAAAACATGTGTAAAATAATATGGTTAGAGCTAACCAAGGACCAATATTTATCTATTCACTACCATCCAGGAAAGGTGAACAAGTATACTTATTCTCTTAGTAGAAAGAACCAACTACTCTATCAATGATACATATTAAAAAATATCATAACTTTATGTTTAATAAAATTATGGATTTGGAAATCATAACATCAAGGAATGCATCCTACCTATCCCAAATTACTACCCAACCATCTATCCAAGAGAAGATCCAGTAGACCAAAATGGATGACCTGGAGATACAAAATAAAGTGAATATAGTAAAGAAGGGAAGCTACATGAGTTCAATATCGATGAAGATGGTGTGATTCAGTTTTGAATAAGGATTTGTGTGCCTTCATCACCTATGATTAAAAATAGCTACAGGATAATTCAGATAACTAATATTTCTCTATCCATCCCTAAAGTACCATGATGTAACACGATTATCAGGAAATCCTCTGGTGGGAAAACATGAAGAAGTATATTGCTGATTAAATATAAATATGTTTGGTATGTCACCAAGTTAAATCAGAGTGAAAAAATTCTAAAGGTATGATGAAGCCATTTCTTATACCCACATTGAAATGGGAGAATTTCACTATAGAATTTTTCACTAGTATCTCGAAAAAATCCTATGTAAACAATGTGATATGAGTTTTAATGGATCAACTTAATAACACTGCTCACCTTACCCCAATATAGGAATATTTATTACTTGAATAAATTTCCATGATATATGTGGAGGAAGTGGTGAGGTTTTATAGGGTACAACTTTTAATCGTCTCTGATTGTGATCCAATGTTCTCCTATAAATTATAGACAAATTTTTAACATTCTTTGAGTATATAATTGAATTTATGTATGGCCTATCCCCCCCAAACCAATGGCCATTCTAAAAGCACTATTCTGATGCTTGGGGAAATGCTAAGAGCCTTCTCAATGAAATTCAAAGTAGGATTTGATCAACATATCCCCTTAGTTGAGTTATCATGTATTAATAGCTTCCAATCAAATATTTAAATGGATCCATTTTAAGCTCTATATGGGAAGCGATGTAGTATTGCAACTTATTGATATGAAGTTAGGGAATTAAAACTACTTGTACCTGATATTATACAAGAGATTATAAATAAGGTTCAATCCATCCAACAATATATACAAGATTATAAGATTTAGAAAAATATATATGCTGAAATCAATTAAAGGGACATGTAGTTCGATGTTGGTTAAAAAATTTTCATTTTAATATAACTATAGAATAGATCCATGTATTTTTTCCAGAAAGGTAAGCTTAGGACAAAGTCTACTTTCCCCTTTGAGATCCTTGATCACATTGGAGTAATGGCCCATCGGCTTGTACTTATACAAAATATGGCTCAAGTTCATGAAATGTTTCACATACCTCTCCCGAGGAAGTAAATATCAAATCTATCACATGTACTGAATTTAAAGGTTATACAATTGAAGAATAACCTCTCATAAGAAGAACAATCGGTGAAGATATTAGACATTATAAATGAAATTACATGTAATAAGACTACTCACCCTATCAAAGTATTATGGAGGAAGCATAAATATGAAGCGGTGAATTGGGAACCATAGGTAGTAATTACACATAAGTACCCTCATCTATTATCAACTAAGAATATGAGTTGAAATTTTGGGGACATAATTTCTAAAGGGGGAAGGATGTAATGACCCGAAGTTTTTAGTAAATTTTTTTTTTCTAAAAAAATTTGTGTTATATAATATTATATAATATTATAAACATATAAAAATAGAGAGAAACCAGAAGTGAATTTGTTTAATTAATAAATATTTTTACATCAATTAGCAATGGAACCAATTAAAATTCCAAAAATTACAACTGGATAAAAAATATAAAATAGAGAATCTAAAATGGGAAAATATGGATCACTCCAATTGATGAGAATCATTAAACCCACTAAAAATAATATTGAGATGAAGAAAAGTATTATTAAACCAAGAAAAATATTGAAAACTTAAATATAAAACTTTTATAGTAATTGAGGTGAATAATGAATGAAGTAATGCAAAGGTATTTATAAGAGGTTATGTGACTGTTGGAATAGTAATATAACCTCTAGAATAGAAGTCTAACTTTTGGAATACTAATTTTACCACAAAATAATGAATTATGTTATAAATAATTTTAATAATTGTTAAATTAACTAAATATATGTTTAATAATTCAAAAAATAAATACAATGATTAAAAAACTATAAGAAATATAACCAAATTTATAATAAACATTGTTTTAACGTTTTTCATAAAAATCACACTTTTTATATTAAAATATAAAATTACTTATTTTAGAAATTTATTTTGAAAAAATTAATATAATTTTTCAAATAAAAATGTAAAAATTATCCAAGGGTTATTTTTTGGTAATTTTTTGAAATACTTCAATTTTTGGGTGAATAGTAAAATTACAGTTTTCACATAATTAGTGCAACTCAAATTACATTATTTACGATGTAATAATGAAATAAAATTTTCTAGAAAGTCTGTTTATACCATGATATATTATATTTAATTAAATATTCATTAAAATAAAATTAACTTAATTTTCAAATCCATGATGATCTTTCCAAAACCTAAAGTCAAAAGTGATTCCTTAAAATAACAGTTTTTCTTTCTTTCCACTATCCTTTTTATAAAAAAGTATAATTTTAAATGGGGTTTAATTAATTATTACCATTATATTATATTAATATATGATTAATAATGTAAAAAATTAACTATTTAAAGTTTTACCATTGATATAATATATTATTCATTATTTTATTCTAAAAATACCCCTCTCCTCATGTATAAGTAATCCCTCTCAATTTCTTTGTAAAACCACTCATCCCACCCATTACAAGGCCTCAAATATTCATAAATTATCCCTTTGAATACCCTTATAATACATAGGGACATTTTATACCAATAAAAATCCAATAAACATGGAGTTCTAGTGGCGTACAAGAGAATCTACATTGAGGATTAAGTAAGTTCTGATCCACTCACCTATCCATTTTCTAATTTCTTCTTCATCTTCTATTTATTTTTTCCACAAAACCTTTCACAAACAAACCTTAAAATAATTAATCAGGTAGTAATCTATAATTATATTAATTATGTAAACCTATTGTCTTTATCATACTACTCTATATATTAAATTTAAACTTCTCTTTCTTCCTCTCACGATAATGGCCCCTCAAAGGTTTTCTAACGACCTACATAGACATTTCCATATAAACACATATAAAATTATACTTGGATGGATATTATAAACAATATATAATATATAATAATTTAATTATATTAATTATATTCTTCTGGAATTATTTATAGTAATTTATAAATTAAATTTAATAAAATAGTGAAATCGAAGTAATATGAGAATTTTTTTAGTAAAACATGATATAAAAAGATTCAGTTTCATAAAAGAAAAATAAGAATTAAAATTCAATGATTATAATTGATAAATATTTTTATAAATGACTACAATTAACTTCTGTATCAAATTTTTAATAAATATAAGTTTATTATTATGGAGGCAAAAGGGCGACGAAATAAAGAGGGAACCAAGGTAAGGGGATTGTAGAACCCAAAACCGTTTTTGGGGTATTCTCTCATCCACTGTATGAATTTTAATATTATATTCCACAAATTTATTTACCCTTTTCCTTCGAGGTATACATGTTTCTATAATTTCGAAAAAAATGAAAAACCTCTTTTTTTAATGTGACTTCAATTTCCAAAACATAATATTTTACTCCTCTTTAAATGATTCTTGTCCAATCTCTAAATATGATTTCACTTATTCATTTGGGAACCAAAAAATGTTTATCAATAAATTTAAGATTTATTACATCCTTTTGAAATAGATTATGTTCCATGGGTTTACATCATGACATTTATTAATATACGTTCTATGTGGCATACATGATTATGTAAATGTTATGAAGTGACATGTGGGCCTGAAATTATAAAGTAATCCAATGAATTGGGTAATGTGACGTTTCTCATGGGATGATGTGTATTATATATGAAAATGATTCTTTCTTTTTTTACAATAAATATGTTATGATTATAAAAATATTTTATGCATGAACAAGATGTTATATTTGTTCAAAAAAATATGTTGTATTTGACCAGTAAGTCATGATGTTTCATTTTTTATGAATTAACGCACTCCATGTATTTATCACATGTTTCCCTGATGATTTTTATGATGATCCTATACATATGATTTAATGATGATGATTATGATGACCCATGTTATATTGATTCGTGTCCCTTATTCATCCTCTTACTATTCTTATAGATCACCCGTTCTATTAATTTATATCCTTAGATGATTAATTATACTAAAAATAACAAGAGGGACACTAAGAATATAGATATTAATGAATCAAATAATGTTTATGTTTTATTATTTAAAAGTTATGTATGGGCCTAATTTTTCCAAGACACGAAACCATTTGATCATGGATTTGTAATGATTTTATGTTTTTATCTTTAAAATGATGTAATAGTCATATAAAAAGAAGTAGGGTCACTATAAAATTTATTTAGGTCATAATTATTTAATTAATATACTCTCTAACACTATCTTTGTGGGTTTGAGCTCCCAATTCATATAAAACCATTTATTTTAGTGGTTTTTTGGTTCATGTTATAAATATCTAAATTTGGTAACCTTGTAGGAATTAACAATGCCAATAGGGATATAACCCACCATGTATGAAAATTCATCCACATACTCAATGATATAGGAACACCTTAGGAAAACCCCTCCCATATTTGAGGAAGGTGTCTCCACTGCCATCCATGTGCTCATTTAGGTTAATATAGAAATATAATATGTATTGTATAATATGTTTATTAGTTATCACATGCTTCAAGAGGAGTAATAGATGTATATTATATTTCTAAAGAATCATCAATATGCGTTCTTTTGGAATTATAGTGAAATTCCATAATTGTACCCAAATGTGGCTACACACAACTAGAACATACCTAAAGATCATAGAGGTGTCAAGAAGAATTCCTTGATGATGAAACCCTCTCATGTTACTATTTTATAATTATAAATTAAAAAATTTATCATAGAAAACGTTTATAGTAAGTGTGTACCCAAAATGGCTCACCAACATCATCCTAATTGAAAAAAGAACAGTCAGATCTTGGTCAACAACAATTCCAGAGACCATAATAGAAAAAAATCAAATGAAAATTTCCCATTTCTGATCATAGAAATTTTAATAGCTGAAACTTCTAGATCCGAAGACATTTTATTCATTGATGGGAACTTATGGTATAATCAAATAATTATGGCCCTTAAAGATGAGGAAGCCGCCATATTTAGAGGACCTTAGAGGATCTTTATCTATCAGCTGATTCCAATTTTATTAATGAAAATTTTATCTACATACCAATGATCCATGAAATATATATTTAAGACCATATTTGGATAAATTTATTAATGTTATCATGATGACCTGGTAGTCAAATAATGATAGTGATTTCATCACCTCACTGATATTGAAACAATATTTAGAAACTTGTGGAATTATAGATTGATGGTTAATCATATAATGTATTAACTTAGAGTAACATTGGGGAAATTCCATGGATTTTTTGAATACCATGATGGAATTGTGGTCAATTTATAAAATAATAGTCCAATCCTAGAAATTTCATCCCCTCAGAATCATAAATAACTAAGGGGGTCCAAGGGAACCTCTCTTACATTCGACGTATCATAGCTAAATTTGATGAAAAATATACTCCCTTAAACAAGTAAATACATAATAGAGTCACCTAATAATGGAATGTGGAATTATAGTAAGTCTTTTAAGAATATCATGTAATACTTATTACACCCACCAGTCATGATGCTTACTATAAAAGGAAGAAAAATTTTCTTATTTGTAGCGACCACAGACTAATCAGAATGTGTTCTCCTCACAAATAAAAATGATACCCTGATTGGAAAAATATATAATATCCTAGCTTAACAATTATAGGTACTGAGACCCAATAGTCCTATGTTGAGAAGAACTTCAACACACTCATATTTACAGTGAAAAATTGGAGGCGGTACTTGTAACATCACAATGTCCACTCAATTTTTTATATTTTCCCACAAATTCTACATCATTGGACACACTATCTTGATTTGGGTTTTTAAAATATTGGATGTTTTTTCATCAATATGACATCCTATTCATGTTGAAGAAGGCTATTAATGGGTAGTACCTGTATGATTTACATGGGGAACATCCTACCCTGAAAATCAAACTAGTAGACACTGAACATCCATATAAAGTGGTTTTCAAGGTCCATGAAACTCCATGAATATGGGAGTTGTATATTTATGGTGAATCTTGAAGTCCTATTGGTAATAGGATGGAAAAATTTAATCTCACCAAGTATGGTATAGGGATTTTATTTGTTTCCCCAAAAAATAAAATTTTCCACACTCCTTATCATAGTTCGAAGGTTTCAATGATAATGAGGTAGAATACCAAGACCTTGTTGTCATCGTGGAACTATCCAAACCCTTATAGATATCTTACCTCCACATAAAGATGGATTCATATCTAGTGATGAGAAAATAAATTATGAGAATACCATCAAAAATGAAGAATTTGACCGTCTCATCAGTTACTTAAATGTATTAAAGGATTTATTCCCTTTTTAACCAATATTTCATCACATACCATGATATCTAAATGATTGTTCCAATGAATTAGATAATTAAATTATAGTCTTGGCTTACCCCTGTTTGGTTGAAGTTGTTTTTTGCATCATTAACCTAAAATACAATCTCATCAGTCATCTCTAATGACAAGGTGGAAATCAATCTTTCCAAAAGTTCCCTAAAGGATGATGAACCAATATCTGCCCCTGGATAGATAGATAATATAGTTGATTACCTCCAATATGGCACCCTCTTGTTAGATCAATCCAAAATGGAATTGAATCAATGCCGATTAGTGTTTTTTAACCCTTAAGGATTGGATAAATGAGAATAAAAACCAATACAAATGAGGCCTCTATGGAATCCTCACCAGATACGAAAAAAGGAGATATTACTTAAATCATGGAATAATTCCATGTAGTATCCTACATCACTCATCAGTTCCGAACTAAACTCTCCCACCAACTAAAGAGGTTAAGTTACTATTTGAAAATAATGATTCCAGAGTGTTTGAAATTCACTCCAAAATTTCATTTATTATAGATTCAAGGAAACATCATCCATCAAAATTTATATTTTCTTGATAAAAATAAATATTTTTTTGTCATTTTTGGTATAGGAAATGGTCATTATCGGGATAATCCCCTATCCACCACAAAGTATTTTACATATTTCCTTACTTCTATTTACTTTTTTTCAAAAAAGACTAATGAAATTCCACTCATGGAAGCTAAGACAAAGAATATCATCACTAGATTTGGTGTAACTTACATTATACTGATAGAAAACAAGACCAAAATCTATTCTACATAATTGAAGAAATTGTACGAAGAAAAAAAAAATCAATTCCAACCATTTAAACCACTATCATTATTCAAAAAATGGATAAATAATGATAAATTAGAATAAACAGATGGATAAATTTTCATGGAATTATTAAAAAAGGTTGAATACATAACAAAAATATTTCGTTCATTAGAATATAATCATGAGAGACTAAAAAAAGGTTCACCTATGATAATTAATTAATGGAAAATTGGTATTGTCTCTTATAACCATAATGATAATGGGAATGAAACCTCTAAAGTTGGAACCCAAGTTGGAAGGGCCTTAAATCATATATACGGTATATTATAATTCATCTTACTCACTAGTTATGATGGATGGGGAACATGTTATCCCATCCACTAATGAAAGGTATCAAAAAAGGCAAATTTCATAGAAATCATCAATAATTATATGTTCTATATGTTTGAATATAAACCACATGATATCCCAAGGCTTCGAAAAAAATACTCTAAGCAACTCAAGAATCCCATGTCCTAATAGAAGGACTCTAAACATCATAGAATCCTAGTTCCCAGAATATGGAATTCAAAAAACATAGAATCCTTCATCCTTAATACATGATTATAGACTTCATGGATGACATCCTTACCACATAACATTAATTTTCATAGAAGAAATCCCCACATCATGATGTTAAACTGCACATAAGACATCCTTACCATATGAAATTAAACTACACAAAGAACAATACTTCATAGGCGTTTCACATCACATGATCTTGGTCTATGAAAAACCTAAATTAAATACTCCCACACTTGTGTGTAATTCATATACATATAGAGAATCTCCCCATTAAAAAATTACTTGTGGCTTGATTCATACTATCAAAGGATATGTAGTGACACCAAAATCTCAAATCCTTGTTCCATCTATAATATCAATGAAGAAAATATCCCCTCATCATCTGGGTCAGACCTATGTGGATAATTTTCTATTAAATAAATTTGTCTGACTTTATTCCTATTACTATAGGTCAAATTGTGACACCCAGATCCCAAATCCAAGGTCTATATGCAATATCAATAGAAACAATTCCCCCATATCAATATATTTCATACATTTGTGGAGAGTTTTCTATTGAATTATAGTGCATGTCTTGATTCACATTATTATTGGATATATATTGTCACTCAAATCCAAAATCATTGGTCCAACCAAAATATCTTGGAAATAATTCCCCACTATACGTATGGATCAAACCTTCACGGATAATTTTCTGCTCAAGAAATATGTGTGTCTTGATTGTTATTACAATAGGATATGTATGGAAATTCAGATTTCAAATCTTGGGTCCATGTGAACTATCAATAGAAAAATACCTCATAATTTTATGGGTTGTAACTAGGTGGATATTTTTCCATTAACAAACTACATGTGGCTTGATTTATATTACTATTAGATACATATTGACTCCCAAATGCAAATCCTAGTTCCACCTATAATATAAAGGGAAAAAATGACCCACTATGTGTATGGGTCAGACTTTCATGGATATTATTCTATTTAAGGACAACCTACATATTAATTATTATTACTAAAGGTAATGTAGTATCACCCACATCCCAAATCCTGGTTCCAACCCCAATGCAGACATAAAAAATTACCCACTATGTACATGGTTCATACTTTCATTCATAGTTTTTTGTTCAAAAAATATGTGTGTATTAATTATTTATATCACTTGATATATAATGAATCCATGATCTCAAATTCTAGGCCTATCAACAATATAAACATAAAAATTCACCCACCTCTTTCTGCATATGGTTCAATCATGTGTAGGGAATTTTCCATTTTAAGAACTATGAGTGGATTATTTCAGGTTTCTAAAGGATATATAGTTATGCCAAGATCACCAATCCTTTGTCTAGATCCATCATATATAATGAAAAAATACCTCTATATATGGTCCAGACCTATGTAGAGAACATCTGAGAACTATGGGTGCCTTGATTATTTTCATTATATAGTACATAGTGACATCTAGATCCTCCATTACAAGACCTTCCATGACTTATCACCACTCACAATCATGAACCATTATTAGATTCATATTCATATAGAGGCTCCATTCCACAATAAATATTTTATAACTCAACATAATCCCATAAAATACTCTCATGAGGCTTAATAGAATGCTTATTTTTCCCTTTTTTTCATTTCAGTCATGGATAATGTGAGCTTGGGAAACCTAGAAATACAATTTGGTTATCAAAACTATGAAATTTCATAGATAGGGAACCAAAAACATGTCACTTGATGTTAAAATTACTAATGAATTCCTTGTCAAATGACATTAAACTACATACAATTAATCTTTTGTGTTACAAGACATTAAAATACCAGACATGAGGTCTTTATGGCAAACTAATAATCATCCATAATGACTACATATCCATGAATTTCACATCTTATCCCTCTATCCCTAAAACGTGTTCAATAAACACTATAATGACCCTTATGTTTCTCTAAAACTTCTTCAATCTTACATTCCTATTGAAAAAACATCATATCTTTGATATATGATTTGATGCAAACCAATTCTGTGAGTTGATATCCTTCTATTGGATCCCTAGGGGCCTTGGGATCACTTTATCCTTGTTCTACCCTATACAAAACTGGTTATAAGGAATGCCTATTCTAAAAGTACCCCAATAGGATTCACTAGTGAATGATTGAGAGCCTAAGATCTTGTTCTTAGAGGATGCTTGGTCTAATAGGAGAGACCCCTTTAACCCAATAGTTATTACATTGATTGAATTAAACATCATCTTCTTCCATTATCAATGGTTGACTATTACACACCACCTTCCACCTTGAATTAACTAACATATTCTTAGGTTATTGTTTACATCTTCCATAACCCAACAATACAATTGGATTTAGTTACTCTTGATGTTACACATCTGCACATCATGCCCTTTATCAATGAATAATTATGACATCTTATCCTCATACCCTTCAATTTTTGGGTATGAATAATTTGTGAAGACCCAATTGCTTCGAGTTTTTCACTCCTCTAGATGAAATATCTATTTTTAATTATATTAAATTGCCTGAAATCTAGTCTGTCCTTCGGGACCTAAAATTTCTTATAACGGTCCATCATATAAATGAGTATATGATTAAGATGATTTTTTACCTCTATATTAGGATTAAATATGTAAATGTCCTACCTATACACATGATAATGTTTTAGGTAGAAGACACATGAACCGATATAGTTTTTATGACTAACCATGGAGTGAAAATATAATTTCATTCTCCCCTGAATACAATGAATATCAACATGGAGTTATCATCTCAAATGATCTGATTATGGAATTATTCATTCCCCTAAAAGATTAATTGGGAAACCTGGGGAATATTATCCCTAAAATAGCATATATTTATGTTTATAGAGGTTAGATTCATACATAATCACTCTTATTATGTACAAGTCATATCTACGTATGTCATGATTGTGAATGAGATAAATCTATGCAGGATGGGATACATGATATGGATACCCCTTAGTAATCCAGTGCATGGATAAAAGGCGTTGCATAAATCTAAATTCCTCTGACCAGTTCAATGTGTACCCAATTATACCTTGAAAAAATTCACATGGGTTTTGATATCCTTACAGAGTTATGTTAAACATGAAAGAACATGTCTTAATCACATGATGTTAAACTATATGAAAAATGAATATCAACTACATGAAGTTAAATTTTATAGAAAAGAATTCATTATCAATCATTTTCCAAGGACCACAAGATCCTGAACCTGGTCCACCAGTATTTGGGGTGCTTCTATAATCATTCTGTACCTTATTCAACAAACAACACATCATTTCGTGAGTGTATTAAATTTCCATGAAACTTCAATTGACCTTGGAAAATGACACCCATATTTAAGGGACCCTTTGTTTCACGTTTCATGTCTTCCCTTAGTTCTTACATATGAGATTCCTACCATCATCCATATGTGTATTTTCTTTGAATGAAAGGATTTTTATCCTTGTAGGCCCTAACATCATTATAATGCAGCTCATCACTATATATTGATTTATGGTCATATTTGTAATGATTGTCATAATAAATTAAATATGATTTGAGAACCTTGAGACATGATTTACAACAGTAATCTTATGTTCAAAAGGATGTTGGAGTATTCTTGGACCTAGGAACCACAACTAGGCTAAGACGAACACTTTCCTAAAACTAGTTCTATGTGCATCAGGACCTTAAACTATACACACCATGGTTAATGTTCAACAACCATATAATTTAGCCTTTTATGGTTTATACCACTCGACCTAAAAATTCTAGTGAAGGAAATATATATCTTACCATTCCTAAAAAACTACAAAGGCTGATATGATAAAAATTCAAGTTTCTTCTCACTAAAATATTTATCCCTAGAGTTTAGGAAAATGTTATATCATAAATAAACAAGGTATATATATCATGGGATCAAATAGGTTTCCCTAGTAAAAGAAAAGTTGTGCACATTGGACCCCCTGTTCTTGGAAAATGTTAGAGAACTGAATTAACACATCTCCTTGAGGAAATAATGTGTTCACTAGGAACATAAAACATTTTTGGTTGTGCCCAAAATCTTATTGAATATTACATTTTACACATTCCACATTCATCTATTTGAAGTTTGAGTGGAGACCACAAATTCCAAGAGAGTTACTCTTATCCTAGAACCCCATATCCATGAGTTATTTCTCCTATATTTCCCCTTTAACAAGATGGGAATAGGTATTGGTTAATCCAAAGGGACCACAATAGGAATTTATGATGAATTAAAAAATGACTAAGATATTATTCACAGTGGATGTTTGTTCCCAGAGGAGAGTAAAACATTATACACAGATGTAATTGTCCTAACTATGTGGAATATGGTTTTAGGCTATTATCAATGGTTGAATTGTACCCACTAGTATTGAAATTAAGTTGACTCATATATTCCAAAAAAATGTTGTAAAATATCAAAAAACGAGACTATTCAATAAGATTTGACTTTATCAACTTTACGTCACTGTGTATTGTTCCTTTTCTTGAACAAGTAATGTTTTATTCCATTCCCCACCCTTTTAATGGAAAAAACCATGTGATTATAAACCATAGTTAATAGGGACTGAGCTTCCCAACTAGAAACTAAACTTCCCTAGGATTACAAAACCCTTCTTGGATTTCTCATTTCTTTATATCCCATATCATCATACAAATTCTTCAATTAGAAAAAATATTCTATGGGCCTTGGAAATGAGTGGGGACCCTTCTACTTGACCACGAATTTATGCCCTATAAAAAGAGGGATAAGGGACTATGACCCATCAACTAGAGGAATCTCCTCCTTGTAAGAGAGGAAATCCAATCCTTGTGATCCACATTAAAACCATAGAGGAACTCAGTACCTTAGGGTGTTTTTTGGCCCCCCCAGTTATGTATACCCTATTCTATATTCATGAGTTTAATATCCTTGATGTGTGATTTAAAAAACCCATATTTAAATATTCAAGTGGACTTAGAAGACCCAAAAATTTAATATCCACCAATACTAATTAAGCTAATGATATAGGGTGTAAAAACACTTCATAGACATTAATCATTTAATTTTTTCATAAGAACAAATTGTGTATAAACCCTTCATAAAAATTAATTATTTAAAAAATTAATTTAGAATGTAGGGTATGAGATCCCTTTATTCACACTCATTCTTCAAAATCCCATCAAAGATGTATGGTTCTTGAACCCTTTATAAATACCAATTCTCCACTAATAGAAATAGATAGTCATAGTTAAAATCCCCTAAGCTAAAAAAATGTGGCCTAAGAGAAAAACCCAAAACTATAAAAACAAATTGTCCGATATAAAGGACCCAAAACTAAAACAATGGATGGCTTGAGCTAAAAGACACTAAACTATAGTAACATATGATTTGAGTTAAAATACACTAAAATAAAATAATAGATAGTCCAAGATAAATGATACTAATTTATAATAATATGTTGTTTGACCTAAAGACCCCAAACTACACCAATATATAGACTAAGCTAAAAGTCTTAAAACTATAGTACTATATGGTCCAAGAAAAATGGGCCTAAACTAAAACAATAGATGATGTGAGCTAAAAGACCCTGATCTATCAAAAAAGATGGTTTGAGATAAAATTAACTAAACTACAAAAATATTTGGTCTGAATGAAACAACAATAATCTACAATAACAGATGGTTCTAGAAAGAATAATCTAAACTATAAAAATGGTATAATTTGAATGAACTTAGACAATTAATTAAAAGAGTATCAATGATCTTCATGTTGAAAACCTAAAAAACCCTAGGAGAAATTTTATACATTTCACTCTAGACAACCAATTTGTGTGATTCAAGCATGATTGAGCACTCATAAAATTGAAAATTTACAATACATGTTAGCCTAAAAACCCATAAAGGTCATCCTAAAGAAAAATCCTAGTCCATGACCTCAAATAAATACCCTTATAAATATTAGGTGATAGTTAGAACAATATAAAAAAAGATATAAAGATTTAATTTATCATTAATATTCCCTTGAAAAAATCAATCTATGATCACTAAGTCCACTAACATTAGAAACATTTAGAGTACTTTACTTCCCAGATATATGTTCCTAAATTACACTTTTAGACCAAAATATGCTTTGGTCACCGACTAGTGGAATCCAAAAGGACTCATGTGGTAATTTACATTCACCATAACGGAGTCCTCATCCCTTTGGACAGATCTTCTAATGATTGGGGGGGGGATCTGTTGATACCCACTAAATAAGAATAATAAATTTTAGGATTGAATAAATACCCAAATCATTGGTATTATTTTCACCATAATTAAAAGGAGTATCGTTATTGGTATATTGAGATTTAGATTCCAGAATACATGGATTGCATGAATCCTAGGTGGAATAAGGATATCAGGGCCCTAGGAACATCATGAAGCCCTATCATGCATTAGACATGATTTCATAATGACCACATGAATCCCCTTTGGCGAGACCTTATGATCACACAAAGCCCCATCAGGCAACACAATTCATCATGAAATACCTTTGTAAAATGTCTTATTGATTATATGGACCTCCATTAAAATATTTCCTTCAACCATTATAAATGTCAAAAAATAGACGTCTGATAATCACCCAAAGATCCATATAAAATAAAACCTTAAAAATGATGAATATTCATGTGGCCAAAGTTCAGTTTACTTTCATGTGAATATACTATATAGTGAACATGATCAGTTCAATTATCATGAAATATATCAAGTGGAATGTAATCCATGTTTTAAGAAATAATTTGGGTATTCCACCTTCATCATGTGAAGGCCCTTAGAAATTTCCATTTTATCATGTGGTTACCCTTTAGATCTATACAAAAAAGTGTGGCTATCCATATAAATTTTCACTCACAATCATGAGATCCAGCATTGATCATGTGAAGGAATATAGACAATAGGATTTAATTTTTGTTACAACGATATCAAACTTTCTAAAGATCCATCACTGATCATGAAACACACCACAAACAAGAGAAGAAAATATCCATAATAATGCTCACACACCATCATGAGATATATTATTGATCATGTGACACCCTCATGGAAATATATTGGGAAAAAATTCAAAGGTATTCAAAATTAAAAGATAAAATGGTTAGAAAAGGTAGAAGCCTCATGGGAAATGAAGTTACAAATTTTTTATGTGATGGTTTTAGTAGTTTATCATGATCATTCCTTTGATCATCTAAAATCCCTACCGATATGCATGAATCGTCACACAATGGATGTTGTACATGTCACCTCCAATATGCGAAGGATCTCATACCTGTCTTTTTGATCATGTGACACCCTCATAAGAAATTTTATGGGAGAGTGCCATAAGTCTTCTTAAATAAATGTTAAAATAGAGAGTAACCTTATGTGGAGGAGAGTTACATTTTTTTTCATACGAAGGAGCTCTAACAATCTAAATTGATCTCTTGAAGGTCCCTAGACAAGTCTACATGGATCATATGAAATCCACTTCAATAGGAATCATGGTCTCTTGAAGAATCTCTGACATATCAGCCTAATACATCGAGGGCCCTTTTACGTGTTGATTTTATTATGTAAAATCCCTTTTAAATGTCTATGTAAAATAAATATGGCGATGGAAAAGTGGTCTCATGGTCGTTATTTATCATGTGATGCAAAGATAACTCTATGTATGACCCACAACCGGTTCATGTGAAATGTATAATGCTCCACCAACTCAAGACCATATCTATGACATATGCAATATCATTAATGGTTCAGATCCTGGGTGGTGGAGCCTATAAATTCCCCCCTCGACACAAAAACACACGGGAGAGCATAGAGATGAGAGAAGAATTCATGGAGGATAAATCTATGTAATCACATGGGTCTTCCACTTGGTAAACCTAGGGAATGACTAAAGGGATTACACAATATGTATACTCACTTTTCCTTACCACATTATTGATTACATTATGAACATAGAGTGTTCCATATGGATTATACAAATGAGTTTTTTCACATTAACTTGGTCATGTGATGAAATAACAAGAAAATAACAGATGAATATTGAGGAATTTTTTTGATTAAGGATGAGAATGATATAATCCTTATGAGAAAACAGTTAAAATAATTTTCATTTAATGATATCATGTTCTTTTTTTGACCAATTAATTATTCATTCAACAACACCCGGGCATGTAGTATAGGCCATGTGACATACCTAATAACATATCATCCAAGCCATATTATAGTTCAAGAGCATGTATTGTATGTCTTGATAAGACCTATAGACATTTCATCATTGTCATGCGATGTCCTCCAACAAGTCACATGAATTCCTCCAAACATGTCAGCCAAATCTAGTTAATACATCTGGACATATCAACCTTAATCACCCAACACCCTTGGATGTGTCAATATAGACCATGTAAAGACTACCCAACCATATCAGTCTTGATCACATGACACCCTTGGATTCGAGGGAATCGATCATGTGTAAACCCTTAGGAAATTTCATCAAGATCATGTGGAATCCCTTTGATGTGTCTTCCTTAACAACATGAAAGGACCTAGACATGTCTTATTTTATCATGTTAAGGGATTCATACATATATGTATTTCCATGCATTATCTCATTAAAATGTCATATCTAATCGTGTGATGCACCCTGGGACATGTCAACCTTATCAGGATGACAACTAGGATTTGTTATACAAACACTGAGGACATACTAAGAAGCCACTCATGAAATTTTGGAAAAATAAGGACATGTTAGGACTACAACCTAGTCATGTCATATAGACACTGAGGAAATTACTAGAAGAAAATCTGGACATTTTAGGCAGACACCACAAGAGATGTCAGCCTCATCTTGCATGAGTACATTTACATGTTCTGTCAAACAATGAGAACCCAATACCATGAGTCTTTAGATATAAATTTTTCATTGAAGTGGGGTGTTTCTGTAATGGGTTATGAATGGATACTTCAAAAAAACTATGTGTATTAATATATTATAATTCCATCCAGACAAGATCATCTAGCCACTTATAGTTCATACTCTTCATCTATCAGAGGGTAAGGGGTTTATATCTTCTAGTGGGAATACACCATGGTATAAGTCCCTAAAATTCATAAACCATTAGAATAAAAATAATCTCTCTGAGTGTAATGACCCATTCTAAGGCATTAGTGGGTCATTAAAGAATTAAAATATGAGAAATATAATTCATATCCAAACATGATATGTAGGATTCCTTCCTAAGGCCCGAGATCTAATAACAATCCATATTTGGGGATATCCCTCCATATCTCAAACAATATAACCCACATGACACAAAATAGATTGGGGTTTTATTGTTCATCCTCATCCATTAGCAGATTAAGAATCCAATTAAACTATTATGACACTAATTCCTACAATAATTTAGATACATAGGCTTATTTTTAAGTCCCATTCTCTATATCAAACCACCCATAACAGCCTCCCTCTTTGATAAGTCCCTTATTCATATGTGGAGAGTTTGATAAGTTTTTAACTTTTATTTATAACATTGAGAATGAATCACATGGGATTAGGGTTTTGAAATGATCATATCACTAGAATCATAAATTCCCACTAGCTAGTGAAACCACTATATGGAAACCACATTGAATGACATGATATGATTACACCCACACATGGGCATCCACCTTGGTTAGAGGCCCAATGGAATAACTATATTGGTAAAATATAGGGAAATAATACTCACCTGAATTAATTAATTTTCATCACCCATCAATGGGATAAGGACATATAAAAATTTGGCAACTTTTATTCTTGTTTCAATAAGGATAAATAGGAAGCCTTCTTAAGGCTTAAGAACTATACCTAATATCTAAGTGCAGTCGTATATTTCCATTACACATGGTGTTAAATTACACAGTATGAAACTAAATGAATACCATCTATTTTTATTCCTTTTATAAATATTATATGCATGATGCCTCATTATGGATCTATCCAATCCTTGAGAAACAAATCACATCACTAGATGTATATAAACTCTAGAGATACATGTTATATAGATTAAAAATATAAAAATATACCCTTTTCAAATAAATAATGAGAAATATATTGAGAACATCAACTAAATTTATATGATCTAACCAATAGATCCAAATTTACATCCAAGAATGAACACCCAATAATTTTATTAGGGTAACCAGTCCTGTATTAGTATTTGAAATAGATTAATGAATATATATTTAATCTATAAGAGCTTCCTAGAATAGGAAATACTCCCCACTAAAAGGGTTTGATGACCTTGACCTCCCATCCTCTAGACTAATTTTAGTTCCTAAGTTTCATTGGGGTCGAAACCCCAAATTTCTATCTACATTTTTAAAGTAGGCATCTACATTATTATGCATGTGGAATCCATTGAGAGTTTCTACAAGAGATGAAAATGGTAAACCAAATGTTAATGATTCTGAAACCATATTTGAAACCCTCCAGAAGTAATTTTTAGATATCATACCTCCTTTGAAGGAAAATTGTTTTGTGCCCGAAGTGAAAACATATAATGAAAGAATAATTGAATCAATATTGGAATTGGAAACACGACCCCTAAACATGGTTAACCATACCATATTTCTAAAGGAAACATACATAAAAGTAATATCTGGATCAGGATATCATAAAAATTTTAGTATGTATCATAAAAAAGTGTCATTATGTAAATCTAATCTTCCATTATGTAAAATCAAAACGTCCTCTAAGATTAAATTTTACCTAAAATATTAGGGGATATATAATTTTGGGTCCCCCAACCACTTATCTAAAATATAAATACAATATATTAAATTCATATGTGACCATATAGAATAAAAAGATCATAAAATTTGTTAAAAAATCATGGTCAAATCAATATTTTGGGATATGGGTGTAAATATTGGGAATCTAAAATCAAATGATATTATAGAAATCTAAATGAAAATAATTATATCATAATAATTCATTAATGGTGGTTCATTTTGTAGGTAATATTATAAAATTAACCTTATTAATAAAAGTTATATCAATTGATCATATAAAAATCAATTACTATAGAAATTGATCATATCACTTATGGGAGGTTGATTGTGTATGATGAATTATATAGTGATTCTATAGTAACTATGGAGAAATTACATATAAAAATTTTATTTGGTATAAACTATAATTTTTTAACATTAGATATAATTTTTTAATGTACTCCTTAAACCGAAAACATCATTAAAGAAATTTGATTTCTACCAATACATGGAATACAATCTTTTGGATACCAAGAAAAACCTAAATCGATAATCATAACCCAACATAGTCATATTTCACTTAATGTTAATTTTATTTCCCTAATACCATAAATATAATATATACATAGGTATATAGGAACAATATTTGAATGTGTTTACCAGAATAAACTAGGACTATTCTAGTGTATCTATAGAATAATATAAAAAATATAAGGAAATGATATATTATAATCATGAATAATATAAAATAATTTTGTAGTAGAAAATTTTATACCATGTTGTAATAGAATAAGAAATTGAGTTATAAAGGGATATTATAAAGTCATTACAGGGGCTTGAATTTCACTCTTATATCTACATTAGGGTCATGAAATATTGTAGGTTTGGGGGTATGTTTAGATAAGGATGAAATAAATGGTGGAAAAAATGATTAAATTTTATCTAGAAGATAAAATAACTCCCTAAAGATTTGTGTTGAACCCAGATTTGTTGATCAAGGGAGGTGGATGAGAGAATTTTTCTTGGTTCCAACATGATCCATGGTGTTACTATGCGGGGCATTGTTTTTAATCCATAATGAATGATCAATGAGAATTCAATGTACAAATGGAAATGTGATGGTGGTACACTATGTTGTTACCAGTTGGAATACAACATGGTGTGTTTTGATTGTACAGATTATTTGGTGGTGATATTTTTTCTTTCACAATATAGACCATTTACCTATGAATCTATACATTTTAAAATCTGTGTTTATAGAGGATTATTATGATTAATTTTTGTGGTCAAAATTTTTGATTCTATTTTAACATATTCTAGCATTGAAACACAAAGAGTTGTACTAATCTATGATATTACTTCATTTTATTCAATTTTAATTTTTTTATCCATGATAATTTGAGATATCATTCACAGATTATCAAATAAAACTTATGTTTCACCATAAATATGTCCATCAGGTTAGAATTTGGATTATCAAGTTTTAATTATAAATTTATCAGGCTTCTTGAATTTTTATTATTACAACCATTTTCTTCAATCCCTTTGTGTCCATTCATTCATTTTATTGACCCTTCATTTTTTGTTAGTGGATCTTATTCCTCATCTTTATGATATCAAATTTATTATTATTTAATGTTATATTCAGTTCAATTTTCCTATTTACTAATTTATTTTCTATTTATATGATATAATAGTGGGGTTCCTCTATTTTCGTGGTGTTCAGTTGATTTATTGATGGAGTATTGATATATATATATATATATGTTCATGGGTGAATCTTTTGAGTTATTTTAGAGTTTAATTATCATTTTATTTTGATAATTATGTTATGATTGTTGAATATTTTTTGAGGTTGGTGATTCAAACATTATCCTTTTATTATTATGTTGATAAAGAACTATCATGCTATTTTTTTCATTGTGTGGAGAGTATGAATTATCTAAATGACAATGGGAATGAATAGTTTTTTTGGAAAAAGTGTAATAAAGTTTATTTACTTATTTTCCTTATTATTTTCTAAATAGATTTAATTATTTCTATGAATAATATTCTACAGTGATTTATATCATTATTTATTTTTTGAATTATTTTGAATTTAAATTAATTACATAGCGATTTTAATTTAACGTTGGTACAAAAAATGAAATTACTGAAACATTTTTCTTATTTGTGTTTTTGTGAGTTTTAAATAGAAAAATATAAAATAATATTATTTTTTTCGTTATTTAATGATTAATTTTGTATCCTTTCATTGTTGATGAGATTTTTTCAATGGTAGTGATGGTAGAATCATTATGTTTGGCATGGTTTAGATGGGCTGGAGGTGATGGTTGTGCTATTATATATGTTAGTTTCCCAAGAATATAGATGGAGATATAATTGATAAATATATAAACCAGAAATCGATTATGATGGGAAAATAAAATAATGGGATTTTGAACATAATGTTATAAAAATAAAGTGTCTATTTAAATTTGGTAATTGAATGAATATGGATACATATTGAGTTGTGTACTGAAACATGAATGAAAAATTGAATGTAAGGCCAGTGGAATAAAATGTGATTGATGAAGTGGTATATGTTCAAGTATGAAATAGTTGGAATGAATAATGGTATATGAATATAATGTGGATAAAAAATTAATAGTTTTTTATTGGAAATGAAATATTTAATTGGAATTGTTTTATCTATTTTGTGGATTTTGTTTGGTTAAGGTGGGATTAACATGTACTGTGTCTGGTATTGGTAATATATTATGGTTGACATGTGGTGGTGGTGATCTGTAAAAGGATATTTTTATAGATGTTTCTCAGTATATAGAAAAAACCTTGGATGTGATTTTTCTTTTATATATTAATTTTATTTTCAAATTATTTCATAAAAAACACCACACAATTATTCTAACCTTATCTAATCCCATATTAGGCCATGGGTTTAAAGTGTAACCCCAATATATTAAATTTATGTAATATATATGGAAGATTATAAATCCTTCCATTTTTTTTGTTTCATATAGTCATTTATTTCATAATGTTATGGTATGTGATGATGCAATGATGTTTTGATGATGTGATTTTTTAATTAACACATTCCAGGGGAGGATGGAATAAGGTTGATGTTATTTATTATAAATTATAATGTAAAATTATAATGTGGTATATAGATATAGTGTTTCAATGTAATTATGGTATGTTTTATCTAGATTTTACAATGTGATTGTCATTTGAAATTGTGGTATGTATATTGGGAAGGGATGGTAGTGCTATGAACTCTGTTGTTGGCCCTTGAGGGTAACTAGTTCAATGGGGAAGGGGATGTGGGGATACCTTAATCTTTATATTTACTAATATTATGTTAATAAACTTTTATATGGATTTTTTGAGTGAGGCGTTATGATTTGGTTCTGTACCTGGTATTGGGAACAAGTCAAAATTTCTATTTAAATATTCATGTTCGTGTCTGCTTCATCCACATTCACATGTATATTTTTATAGAAGAAACTTTTGTGTATACTTTTATTTTCACTAGTACTACTATATTCTATATTTTTATATTTATATAGAAGAGTGTTTAGTTGATATATACATTACTAGCTAATGGTTTATAGTTTATTCGAAGTATGATTCATTAATATACGTGTTATTATTTTACAATATCTGTTTTAGAGACGTTTCCTTTTGATTCATGTATAAAATTTCATGAATATTTTATTTTTTTAAATATTATTTTATATGATGGAGATGATTGATTTTATCTTATGTATCTAGTATTTTTGAGCTCAATGTTTCCCAAATAACTATTTTATACACTTGATGATAGTTTTTATGTCATTACCTATTATAATAGGACTTCATAGGTCACAATCAAGATCACAACTAGATGAGGTGGGGTTATAGTAGGCCCAGGTTCTAAAATAGTTGCATCATGGACTAGTTGTAGCATTTGGATTAAAGATAGAGTTCAGAACAAGAGAGGAAAAAATTAGGTTAGTATGAAAATACTATTAGTAAATATGAGAATTTGATATAGAAAGGAGAGTCCTTATTTTACATAGATATGTAGGGTCATTGGGATCCAATTCATGGACCTTATAAATTTAAAAAAACTAATGCTTAGTTATAATACTGTGGGGAAGATTCTTAATAAAGTCATATAAAACATCATTTTTTAGTCACGGGGATGAATTTTTTAGAGCTTCTATTGTGTGGTTTCAAAAAATGATAAAGGATACGTTAGGAACTATCCCCTGAGGCCCATGATGTGACTACCCCAAGCCCACCTCCCAAAGGCCAGAGGATAACGCCTAACACCCGAGGCATTATCCCATGAGTGGGAGGAATTTTCTTGAGTACCTACACACACACACAACCATGTCTAAAAAAGTTGGAAAGGAAAACATACAAGCCACTAAACAACCATTGAGTAAAGGTACAAGTTGTAAGTAAAATGGTCTAGAATATAAACCCAACACAAGACAAACTAAAAGTAGGAATGTACAAAAGATCTTAGAAAAGTCATCCGTAGGAGAAACCCACCTGAAGGGTAGGCTAGGAGTGCATGCTAGAAGTTTTATAAGTATGTCCCGCCTATCATGTCTCACTCGGTAACTCCTTGTCCCAGGCCACCAAGGTCTCTATTAATGTGTCTATTATCTACACCAGACACAATACATGCGGGTGGAGCCCGTATATGGGTGAGTGACACAATACTTAGTAGGGATCACGAAACACAAGGGAAATACCAAAAAGGAAAGTATACCAAAGGCACTGTCAGCTCACACATGTATAATATAAAGTATGGAAAGCACGACTACCAGTCATAACACTTAACACATTGGACTGCTAAGCTACTCATCCCTAATGCGTGTCATGGGTCTGTTGGTTCACATAGAGTCGCTCCCCATAGTGGCTCCTATGGGTCACATAGAGCCGCTCCCCACTTAGTCCATCAAAGCTAGACCACACTTGGATACTTATAACTGGTCCACATAGGGACACTTATAGCTTATTAACACAGAGCCTCTTATAGCTAGTTCACAAAGAGCTACTTATAGCTGGTCCACATAGTGAATCTTATCATATAGGACTATAGGGTAACTTAGACCATCTTGTCAGCAATCTCCAGGTCCCATCCATCCAGTGGATTCCTATACACAACACTATTGATTTTGAGAGAACCCACTTCTCAATCCATTCATTGTATCTCAACATCTTGAAAAGTTACCTTATAACAAAAAAATATATTCCCTGTCATGAGGTTTCCAATGAGGTAAACGGCTCCTCAATCAGTCGTATGGTTTGAGAGTTATGATCATTTTTCAGAAAAGCGGTCAGTCAGGTCCAGGTCTGGTCTGATTTTCCTCGGGGTCCACTGACCTGACTCTAGTATGCTAACCCGACCCGGTCAGGATCTGACCCAACCACTTGGGTTGCAGGTCTAGCCCACTATGTGGGTTGGCTCTTCTTTTTCCTAGGTTCTAGGAGGCATCCGGCTTGTGCCGCCACATGGCCGGATGAGGCCAAACACCCCTGTGCCATACATGGTCCCCGCGAGAGCACTTTCTAGTGCACGTCGTGGCCCGCAGTCATGTTCTGCTCCTCTAACACAGATGAGTGGCCGCTTCCTTCTCTTCTAACTACTAGTCTATGTGTCGGCAGCCCCTACTTCACCACTATGGCCCTAGCCAGTCACGACCTCCACCTCAGCGCACCATCATGGAACACTATCGAGGCACGCTGTCAGGGCGCACCACCACCCGACCGTGGCCCCGGTGTCGGCACGCTGTCTGTATCTCCCTTGGACCATCAGGTCTTCTTAAGTGGCCTGTTTCTCGAATCCTATATGCCACTAGACTTCTAGTTCCATGGTTATCCCTGATACAACCTCAATGTCATCTTGTCAGAAATTTGGAGGTACGGTTAGAAAGATCACAAGAATGCCCAAAGATAGGGAAATAAAGCCATTGTTCGCATTATCCTGATTCCCCCACTTTAGGGTTTTTATAATATAGGAAGAGGAGATTAATCTTCTCTCTCCAAATAACCTGATTCAATACCATATATATAACACCCTCCCTCAAGAACAAGCGACCCATGAATAAACCTGCTCGTTGTTTGATCGACGTTCGTTGTTTTAGATTAGAGAACAAGGCATTCAAAATTCTCAAAAAGATAAACCCCTACCTAGATAATATTCGATCAAAGGGAAAAATAGTTTCTGGTGGTGATCAGTATATGGGGATTCATGATCTATTTGAAGATGATGTAGTTCATCGATCTCCAGTCCCATATCCATTGATCAAGTGAGTCGTCACCACATTCCGATTCATCAATGTTCATCATTCGAGTGTATTCCTTCATCATTCATCATAGTAATTCTAGACCATGTTCTATTTATCCAACCCCATTATCTTATTAAAAGAGAAACATGTAAGAGAATTTAGGTTATGCTTAGTCATCACATCATTACACAGTTTCATTTATGAAACAATGTTTTTGTTACGCTTCAGTTAAAGATTCTTTATACAGGTTCATTTATGGAATGAAATAGTCATCTCATCACTACATTGCAGTGAAATATTTTTTTAATAAAATAATCTTTTAAGTTTATTTTATTTTACTTAAAATGTCCAAAAACAATCATTCACCCTCAAATTGCGCCAGTAGAGATTAAGATCTACCAAATGGAAACATGCCCTTACGAGCTCAACAGTACTCTCATATATTCAGTCCAAGTTACCATTTAAAAGTTAAAAGGATTTGAAAGTAAAATAATTTTTACTTAATTATTTTATTTACGACCAAAAACTACTTTCCACCGTTGGCCCGCACCAACCAAAGTTAGGCCCTTTCTATGTGAATCCTAACACTCTGAGTTAAACTGTGCCATATCAATGGTTGGTCCTGATATAATCCCATTTAATTATTAAAAAAGTCATGGAATTTCTGGGTATTACATTACTCCTCCCTTTTAGGGATTTACGTACTCGCAAGCCAAAAAGGGATAAAAAATGGATACTAAGAAGGAATATGAATCTCCCACTCCCATGTGCTCTCCTAGAGATTCTCATGCTACCATAGAATGTGGACCAGAGAAATCGACCACCCATAAAGGCCTTGATCATATTGATTCTCTATGTCCACTAGAAACTCTACAAATGTCATCCTATCATCAATTTCCATCTCTCTTTAATCAATGAAATGCAATGTATCATGAACGCACATCCTCAATTGTGACACATGGAAAACATCATTTACCCTATGCATATTTCAGTGAAGAGATAAGTGGTACACGGCCTCGCCAACTCTGCTCAGAATCAGGAAAGGGGCGATGAATCTCAGAGATAACTTGCCACCCTAACCACATCTCTACAATCCCCATCATGGTGAGACCCAAAATAACACATTATTTCCCTTAGTGAACTCCAAAGGCCTATGTATCCAATTAGTATAAGATTAATACCTACTCTGTATAGTCCTCATCTGTCCTGGATGATCTGCAACTTATCATTGGTAGCCCGTGTTGAATGTGGGTGCCCTAGACCCAACTTATATTGTACTTTGATTAATGTTATATGTATTGAGGTTTTTTATGCATGTGTTTATCTTTCCAGGATAGTGTAGATACTTCTGCATCCACTTTATTAATGGAAATTTCCTTATATTACCTGTTGCATCAAATGGTTATAGAAGGTCCCAGGCTATAATGAGAACCCTGAGATGCCATGACAGTAATCTTAAAGTAACGTCCTATGGTCCGGTTAAATCATTCTGAAAGGACACAGATGATGTGTGACCATCAGGTGCTGGGGGATCATAAGCATTGAGACTTCATCTCATGAAGTTCACACTTGATGATCTCTAGATATCGAGATCATGAGGACAAACACGCTTAATAGGAACACCACATGTTTCTGGTGTCATTGATCGTTCCTATTTACGGACATGTGTAATGGTCTCATGAATTGAGATCATTATCAATGAATGTAATTTAATTACGTATATTTGATATAAGGCAAAAAACATGGTGACAAGTCATGGTGAGGTAGTTTATATCAGGTACGTCATTAATGGCATGGCATTGATTGAATGATCAAGAGAGGATTTGTCGCTTCCGAGATTAGGAAGAGATATCATGGGCCTGGTTGATTAGGATGGTTGCACCTTCATTAAATCCATGGACATGGTAGTGGAAGGTAAGACCGTCCGGACAAATCAATAAACAAAATATGGAAAATAAATAATTATGACATGAAGTATGCATTCTGATTTATTGAGACATCGATGATGAAGAGATTATATTACATGGACCGTGTTCGTAGGAAGGTAGTCGTTGCTTTGACTTTGCCTTATCTATATAGGGGACTCGATGGGTTGCTAGACCCAGCTCTAGGTCGGTGATATTATTCACTTCTATTGAGATAAGGGCCTACAGGGTCACACACAACAGCGCTTTGAGAATCTTCCCTATTCTGATGAATAGGATTATAGGACTTGGTGGGCCCCACCACGGGGTCCGGGTATTATCCAAGTCCTATGGATCACCAAGTAATAAATAAATTCTTTTATTATTCAAGTTTGGAAAAATTCGTTGAATTTATTTATAACATGTATTTAAGAGTGATTAAGTAAATACATAGATAAATATTAATCGGACAGATATTTATATCTTGGGTTCTTTGAATATTATCAGGAGGTGCGAGTCGAGTTAGAATCATGTTTATCACGTAATACAAATATTTATATATATTGCAGTTCAATGATAAATAATAAATATTATTTATGGCATAAATTAATTTTTCATAAATAATTATTTATAATATATATAGTGAATGTTTAATACATGGGGGTCGGGAAACCTTACCGCGTATTTTAGATATTCCCTATATATAGTAAGAGAGCGGATCTCCCCTATGTACTATTCATTTGTTGGAATTGAGAGCCTCTCTACTCTCTCAAACTAGCAAGTTATTCATGTTCCGCCTTCACGGATCGAAGACGCTAGTTTTGTGGGGATCATCGTTGCGTCGAAGTGTGTGTCAAAGATCCACGCTAGCACCTAGAACTTGACGAACGACGCACAAGAAGATTTGTGAGGTGTTTATGGACGATCTAGAGGGCATCGATGTCAGAGTCTTCGAGAAACAATCGCCATCATCCTGCACGTCAATTATGAACAAGGTAAATGTTCAAGTTTAATTTATTTCTCCTAAACAACCTTGCGTGATCCTCGGACTAAGCCGGGACTAGATCACCAGAGTTGACATGGTTATGTCACTCTAGTGAAGCAGAAAAATTTTAAAATCCCGTCCCACTGGCTTCAACTGCGTAGTCCCGGTACCCAACACAGTGGTATTATAGGGAGCTCAAGGTTTTTCTAAGTCAAAATAAATAAAATTTATTATATTTAATTATAGGGTGTTAAAATGGTTCATTCGGATTTGACCGCGCATCGTTTTGATTTCGAATGATCAAGATACGATCATTTGAAAACATTTGTAGAATCGACGTCACATGTTTTGTGTTTATTTGATGTTTATCTCAAATTGAGAATTAAGATCAAAAATAATATTTAATTATAAAATTTTATAATATATATTTTATTATGTTTATAATAAATATTGTACTATAATTTTACAATAATAAAATATATAAAATATTTTATTATAAAATATTTTCCACAAAAGTGTGGAAAATTTTAATAATAAAATAAAGGAGAAGAAGACCAAGACTTGGGGTCTTCTCCCTTTATAATTTTTTTAAAAAAAAGGGGAGAGAAGAAAAGACCCCAAAATGGGGTCTACTCTGTTTTATTAAAAAGAAAGAGTGCTGGACATTTTTGTTTAAAGGAAAAAAATAATAAAAAAGGGAGGAAGACCCTTACGGGTCTTCTCTCCCGCGGCGCACCAAGGGAGGCCAAACCATAGGCCTCCCTCTTCCCCCTCTACCGGTCCAGATCCATTCCGCGCCGCCACCTGCCAGCCACCCACCTTCGCCAGACCAGCTTCACGCCAGGCACCTCCCTCCGCACCGGCCTGCCCTTCGCCGGACGGCCCTTACGCCGGCCTCCTTGCCTCCGCCCCATGCGCTCCGGCCTCCCTAAACCCATGCCGAGCCGCCTCCGGCTAGCCGCCGGCTGCCGCGCCGGCCTCCCCTTTGCCATACCACCCTGCTCGGCGGCCTCCTCCCCTCGTCGGCCTCCTCCACAGGGCTGCACTGGACCGGCTCCGTCCGGCCGCCCCAGACCTTCGTCGGCCTCCTCCTCCTCTAGGCCTCTCCGGACCGGCACCCTCCAACCACCCCAAGCCCTCGCCAGGCTCCTCCACCGTGCTGGACTGGTTCCTTCTGGCCGACCCGAGCCCGCGCCAGACCGGACAGCAACTTCGCCGGCTCGCCGGAGCAGCGGGCTGCCAGGAGATGCAACCGTCGCAGGAATAGTCAGACGCCGCGGTCACACCGCGGTCACGCTGCGGTCACGCCGCAGTCACGCTGTAGTTCTAGGACGACATCCTGCGGCGGTACACAGTCCTTCCAGACTCTTCTCTGGCTGGAGGTAACCCTGCACTGAATTAATTTTAATTAATTTAGTTTTTTTAAATAAAATTAATTAGAATTAATTTAGGTGTTTAAATTATTCTAATCCAAAATATTAATTTAATTTATTCTTAATAATTAAATTAATGGTTTAATTTAATTTATTTTTTGGAATTAAAATTAAATTAAACAAAAGGAACTGATAAAAATAAATTATTTGAATTTAATCAAATTCATTTAATTTATGAGAACACCCTCGCATAATTTAAATTTACTGCAATTTAACTTTATTTTGCTTTTACGCTGACTAGTCTTGAGCTATTGACCGACCTGTGTATGTATGGAATGTATTTATTTATTTAATTATTTATTCAATGCATGCGATGATTGTAATATTTAATTAGATAAATGGCGGTCTGCGAATCGTCTCTTAATTCAAATATGTATAAGGGTCTGCGTGTCCATTTCACAACTTTTATTTTGTACCCAAGACCCCCTCGCCTGTGTGCGAGTATATTTGTATTTATTCGGTGACGATCCAAGAGGCATACCCCACCAAGATGAGGTGGAAGTCCAGACAGGAGTTGGACGCTTTGCACTGGGGCCAACAGTGATACGAGTCATGTATCGACTCAGGTATGGATGACCCTAGGTGATGATTTATCATTTATCGATCAATCATTATAGAATACTCAAGATTAGTTGGAATGCATGATTTACTTATGCACAGTTTATTATTTTATGCGTCTGCATGATTATTGCATGATCACATAGGATAGTAAACAAGATAAAATGCATAAAGTTGTGACGAATAAAATATTCTATGGAATGTTCAGTTGTGATAATGACAACCCAGTTTGAACATAATAAATAGAAAATGATTATATTCATCAATTAATATTAAAAAATCCCTCAAAGATATATTAAGTCCAAAATGCCTTCCATTTCTCACATCTAAACAAAACCGACTGTTTGGGTACTCATCAGCCTCAGTTGAGAGTGACTCTTACTACAGGGGTGTTTTCATGTGAGAAATGGGTCGACTTAACTAAAGTGAGTAGTCAAGGATTAGCCTTAGCTAACTATCTATCACTTTAGAGGTAAGAGGTTGAGGGAATCATGTTCAGATTCCAAAAGATAGGACTTTACTCAACTACACAAGGAACGACAAGAAAAAGTGGTTGGCCAGCATAGCGCCTACCTTGAAACCCTCCTAGTAGTGTCGTAGCCCTAGCTTGTAGACTACGAGGGAGGTTTCTAGGATCCTTTCCACTAGAATGCTCAAGCGATATAGTATTACAAATATAATAGTGAGGCCTATTAAGATTCGTTAAAATAGTGGGCGACATTAAATGATATAATAATTTATTAATCATAAAATGTCAAAAGGTAATCAAGACAAAGTACTAACTTCTAAATGCTTATCTGATGTATATTTAAAATGGAAATCAACAATACCAAAAGTACTTTATCACTGTGATCGATCTTGGATAAAGAAAATATCCTGACTGGGAATAACTTCTAGGAGTGGTACAGGTGCTTGCGCATAGTACTACGCCAAGAAAGAAAGTTATATGTGCTGGAATCCCAAATTCCTGCTGAGCCTCCTCAAGAAGCAAGCAAGATGAAAAAAGATAAGTGGAAAAATCATGTAGAAGATGTGATTGATGTACAATTCATCATGTTGTCATCCATGTCCAGCCAATTGAAAAAAATGCATGAGGAAGAGGACACCTACAAGATGCTTTCACATCTCCAAGAACTATATGAGGAGAGGGATAGGCAAGAAAGGTATGAGATCTCAAGTGCACTTTATAAGTGCAAGTTAGAAGAAGGGCATGAATCCAGTCCTCACATACTCAAGATGATTGGGTATATTGAGAGGCTTGAAGCCCTTGGGTTCAAACTGAACCAAGAACTGGCAGTGGATCTCATTCTTGCCTCTTTACCATCAAGCTTCTCAACTTTCATTGTCAATTATAATATGAATGATATGAAAATATCGCTCTCGAATCTTTTGGATTTAGTTCGCCAAGCTTATAAGGATATGAAAAACACCAATACATTTTTCCTTAAAGTGAAAAAGAAAAAAAGGGAAAGGCAAAGGGGTCTAAGGAAAAGTCTAGGCCAAAGACACCAATGCATCGTCCTATCAAGAAGCCAAAGATTCAGAGGCAAAGTAATGGGTAGGAAGTTGTTTGCTTTTGATGTGGCAAGAAAGGCCACTGAAAGAAGAATTGCAGAGCTGGGAAGAAGAAGCAAGCTGACACTTCTGCTTCAGGTATTTTTTTCATTGAATGAAATCTATCTTTATCTACAAGTTGGGTATTGGATACAGCATTTGGCTCACACATTTTTATTCATATACAGGAACCAAGTAGGTTTAAGAAGATTTCAAAAGGTCAAGTGGATCTCCGAGCTGCAAATGGTGCAAGTCTGGAGTCCTTGGTAGTGGGAGACTATCACTTGACTTTACCAACTGGTTTGGTTCTTGTTTTAAACAATTGCTATTATGTACCGTTTGTTACCAAAAACATTATCTATGTTTCATGTTTAGACACAATGTGTTCTTATTTCATGTTCTGAAATAAAAGTTTCCTCTTTTATAGGGATAATATATGTTATGGTATGGCACATCTTAACAATGGTTTATATATACTAGAACTAGAAAACTCAGTAATATCTATCAATGAAAAAAACAACCAACATCACTCAAAAAACACCCGCCTATGGAACATCAGGATTGGTCACATAAATGAGAAGCAATTACATAGATTACATCAAGAAAGGTATCTATACTCGGTACAGTTAGAACCCTTAGATGTATGTCAAGTTTTTTTACAAGGAAATATGACCAAATCACCTTTCTCCGGAAAGGGAGAAAGAGCCAATGAAGTACAGGAATTAATACATACCGATGTATGTGGTCCATTTCTAGTAGAGGCAAGGGGTGTTTTTCTATACTTCATCACTTTTACCGATGATTATAGTAGGTATGGATATATCTACATAATGTGTTATAAGTCATATTCCTCTCGTTTCTTTAAGGAATACCAAAATGAAGTAGAAAACCAACTTGGTACGAAGATAAAAGCACTTCGCTCAGACCGAGGTGGAGAATATCTTAACCAAGATTTCATTGATCACTTGAAGGAGTATGGGATACTATCCCAACTCACTCGTCTATATACACCACAATGGAATGGTGTTAGTGAAAGGAGGAATATGACCTTGCTTGACATGGTCAAATCAATGATGATTCATACAACTCTTTCATTATCCTTTTCGGGATACGCCTTACATACAACAACATATACCCTTAACCGAGTACTAAATAAAGCTATAGATGGGATTCCATATTAGTTATGGTATGGAAAGAAACCCAATCTGACACACATGCGTGTGTGGGGGTGCGAGGAATTTGTCAAGACTTTACCAAGTGACAAATTAGCATCCATAAGCACTAAGTTCATCTTTATAGGTTATCCTAAGGAAACTAGAGAATACTACCTATATAAACCTTTAGATAGAAAAGTCATTGTGGAAAGATACACCGCATTTCTAGAAAGGGATAACATTTATACTAGAAATAGTGGGGGAAAGATTGACTTCGATGAAGTTAATGCTCCAGATGAGCAAGAGTTGGTAGAGGAACAATCTCCACAAGAGCAAGTGGAAGAAGAAATTGTTTCTAAGACACAGATACTGCGTAGGTCTACCTGAGAGGTTAGAGAACCAGAGCTTTATGGTTTTCTTATCACTGAGTCGGGTGACACAATAATCCTTGAGGATGATGAACCTCTAACCTACAAGGAAGCAGTATAAGGCAAAGAAGCTGCTACATGTCAAGAATCCATGAATTCAGAGATGGAGTCCATGTAACAAAATCTAGTTTGGATTTTGGTAGACCCTCCAGATGATGTAAAGTCCATTAGATACAAATGGGTATTCAAGAAAAATATGGACATGGATGGTAAGGTTAATACCTTTAAATCAAGACTGGTTGCAAAGGGTTTCAGACAACGTCAAGGCATTGACTATGATGAAACCTTCTCACTAGTGGTAATGCTTAAATCCATTAGAATATTGCTTGAAATAGAAAACTTCCATGACTATGAAATTAGGAAAATGGATTTCAAAACATCTTTTCTAAATGGGAATTTGGTTGAAGACATCTATATGACTCAACCCGAAGGGTTTGTTAAGTCAAAGAATTCCTATAAAGTATGCAAGTTGCAGATAACCATTTATTTATTGAAGCAGGCATCAAGATCATGGAATGTTCACTTTTATGAGGCCATAAGTGATTTTGGTTTTGTCAAAAATGAAAGAGAGCATTGTGTCTATAAAAAGGCTGAAGGGAATGCTATTGTTTTCCTAGTCTTATATGTTAACGACATATTAATCATGGGAAATGAGGTGCAAGTCTTACAGTCAGTTAAGTCTTGGTTAAATGAATGCTTCTCCATGAAAGACTTAGGTGAAGCATCCTACATTCTACGGATCAAGATATATTGAGATAGATATCAAAGGATTCTTGGCCTAAGTCAAAGTACATATATTGACAAGGTACTCAAAAGGTACAATATGGAACAATCCTAGAGAGGATTGTTACTTATGTCACATGGTGTAAATCTCTTCAAGAAAATGTGTCCACAAACATAGGAGGATCTTGATATAATGAGTAGAGTCCCTTATACTTCGGTAGTGGGTTATATCATGTATTCCATGATATGTACTAGGTTTGATGTTGCCTTTTCATTAAGCATGGTAGGTAGATATCAATCCAATCCAGGAGAGCTGTACTGGACAGCTGTTAAAACTATCCTCAAGTACTTGAGGCGTACTAAGGATATTTTCCTGGTGTATGAAGAGATGAGGAACTAGTTGTGAGGGGATACACTGATGCTAGTTTCCAGACAGATCATGATGATATGAAATCACAGTCAGGCTACATCTTTTTCCTGAATGGTGGTGTAGTGAGATGGAGAAGCTCAAAGCAAGTTGTGATTGCTGATTCTATAGCAGAGTCTGAATATATTGACGCTTCCGATGCAGCAAAGAAAGCAGTCTGGATATGTAGCTTTATCTCAGACATGGGTTTTTTACCTAGTAGTGAAGACCTTGTTCCAGTATATTGTGATAATACTGCTGCAGTGGTGCTTACTAAGGAGCCCAGGTCTCACCAGAGGACAAAGCATATTCTTCGTAAGTTTCATCTCTTGACAGATTTTACTCAGAGAGGTGAAGTGACAGTTAGCAGATTAGCCACATAGAACATTGTGGTACACCCCTTGACTAAAGCCCCTTCTCAGCAGAAGTATGATTCACATGTGAGAGCTAGATGATTGAAACCTGTTAGCAGTTGGCTCTAGTGCAAGTGGGAGTGTTGAAAGTGGGTTCCCTAGACCCAACTTATATTGTACATTGATTACTGTTACATCTATTCAGGTTGTTTTATACATGTTTTTATCTTTCCATGATAGTGTAGATACTTCTGCATCCACTTTATTAATTGAAATTTCCTTAGATTAACTGTCGCATCAAATGGTTATAGCAGGTCCCAGGCTATAATGAGAACCCTGAGATGCCATGACAATAATCTTAAAGTAACATACTATGGTTTGGTTACATCATTCTGAAAGGACTCAGATGATGTGTGACAATCAGGTGCTGGGGGCTCATAAGCATTGAGACTTCATCTCATGAAGTTCGCACTTAATGATCTCTAGCTATCGAGATCATGAGGCCAGACCCGCTTAATAGGAACACCACATGTTTCTGGTGTCATTGGTCATTTCTATCTATGGACATGTGTAATGGTCTCCTGACTTGATATCATTATCAATAATGTCATTTAATTATGTACATTTGATATAAGGCAAAAACCATGGCGACAAGTCGTGGTGAGGTAGTTTATATCGGGTACGTCATTAATGGCATGGCATTGATTTAATGATCAAGAGAGGATTTTTCCCATATGAGTTTAGGAAGAGATATCTCTGTCTTGGTTGATTAAGATGGTTTCACCTTCATTAAATCCATGGCCGTGGTAGTGGAAGGTAAGACCTTCCAGACAAATCAACAAAAAAAATAAATCAAATAAAGAATGATGACACGAAGTATGCATTCTACTTTATTGAGATATCGATGATGAAGAGATTAGATTACACAGACCATGTTCGTAGGAAGGCAGTCGTTGCTTTGACATTTCCTTATCTCTATAGGGGCCTCGATGGGTTTCTAGAACCCGCTCTAAGTCGGTGATATTATTCACTGCTATTGAGATAAGGGCTTAAAGGGTTACACACAACAACACTTTGAGAATCTACCTTATTCTGATGAATATGATTATAGGACTTGGTGGCCCCACCATGGGGTCTGGGTATTATCCAAGTCCTTTGGATCACCAAGTAACAAATAAATTCTTTTATTATTCAAGTTTGGAAAAATTCATTGAATTTATTTATAACATGTATTTACGAGTCATTAAGTAAATACATAGATAAATATTAATCGGACAAATATTTATATTTTGGGTTCGTTTAATATTATCAGGAGGTTCAAGTCGAGTTAGACTCATGTTTATCACGTAATATATATATTTATATATTTTTTAGTTTAGTGATAAATAATAAATATTATTTATGGAATAAATTAATTAGTCAAAAATAATTATTTTTAATATATATATAATGAATGTTTAATAAACGGTGACCGGGAACCCTTACCGCGTATTTTAGATATTCCCTATATATAGTAAGAGAGAGGCTCTCCCCTGTGTACTATTAATCCTTTGGAATTGAGATCCTCTCTCTCCTCCTGAGTTCTAGAGAGAGACTCTCTCAAACTAGCAAGTTCTTCAATTTCCACCTTCACAGATCGAAGATGCTAGTTTTGTAGTGATCATCGCTGCGTCGAAGATCCACGCTAGCACCCTAATCTTGACGAACGATGTGCAAGAAGATTTGCAAGGCATTTTTGGAAGATCTAGAGGGCTTCAACGTCGGAGTCTTCGAGCAACGATCGCCAGCATCCTGCACGTCAATTTTGAACAAGGTAAATGTTCAAGTTTAATTTTGTGCTCCTAAAGAACCTTTTGAGATCCTCGGACTAAGACGAGACTAGATCACCGGAGTTGACAGGGTTATGTCACTCTAGTGAAGCAGAAAAATTTTAAAATCCCAGCCCACTGGCTTCCGCTGCACAGTCCCGGTACCCAACAGCCCGTACCAACTATGGACCCATGAGTGCTGACTCCCCTAGGTCTATACAAAATAGAGGTGATCTTTATGTCCACCCTTAAAGATCATTGAATAGTGGAAATCCAATGGTGGGGTGATAGATTTTATTGTACACAAACTCCACCAGTGGAAGGTGGTCCTCCCAGACATGACAAAAATCCAAGAGACATGAATGAAGCATTTCCTCCAACACCTGAATAGTCCTCTCTGTCCAACCCTCAGTCTGGGGATGGAATGTTGTAGTCAAGCATAGGTGATTCCTGAACACCTCTTGTAATCCCTTCCACAACCAGGATGTGAAGTGAACATCATGTTTTGAGACGATCATTGAAGGTACCATATGAAACTGCACTATATTCTAGATGTAGAGGCATCAAAATCCCTAGACCGATCCCTGCTCTTCGATGGGTAGGAAGTGATATGACTTGATCAGTCGGTAAATGATCACCATGATAGTATCATGACTTTGGATGTGCATGGTAAACCCATCACTAAGTCCTTAAAGATACCATCCAACTTCTACTCTAGTACCTCAAGGGGCTGGTCCAAGCTTTCTAGAACCAGATGCCCAACCTTTACTTGCTGACGAGTGAGGCACCATGAAATGAACTCTTTCTCTGATTTCTTCATCACATGCCACCAGTAATGATGTCAGAGATCATGGTACATCTTTACCACTCTAGTATATACCCCCAAATGGGAGGTATGGAACTTCCTCATAACCTCCTCTCGTAATGCCACTGGTACTACTATGCACCCTCTCAAAAGGATGATGTGCTCCCCGCATATTGGGAAGCCATTAGAATCTTGTACTATGGGAAACTAAGCATGTTGGGCCTCACAGTCGATATCTCCAAGAAGGGCCTCCCTAACTCACTATAAGAGTGGGGGAGTGAAAACCATCCACTAAAGTTATTGCGGTTCTATCATCATCCATAAAGGATATCTGTATCGCAAACAACTGCTCTAATGCCTCACTGAGAAACTGCAACTCGAATATTCTGTTGAGTGTGTCTTCCACCATGCTCCCCTTCTGAGGAGTATAGACTATCTTAAAGTCAGAGTCTGGGAGGATATCTAGCCATAACCACTACCTTAAGTTCATATTCTTCTTGGAGAAGATATACCTGAGACTTTTGTGTTCAGAGTAGATAGTAAACTTTCCACCAAACAAGTAGTTCTTCCACATCTTCAGAGTGAATATTATTACTAATACCTCAAGGCTACGGGTTATGTAGTTCTTCACAGGTTGAATCAACTTTAGAAAACCATAGGCAATCACCACTTTCCCCTAAATCATGACACAACCTAGTCGAGTCCCAGATGCGTCGCAAAAAACTACATATACAAAGCCTTCCTTAGAAACCGCAAGATATGGGCACTCTTCAGTCTCTTCCTCATATCCAAGAAACTCTACTAGAACTTCTCCATCCACATGAAGGGTTGTCCCTTCCATTTCAAAGACAATATCGGTGGTACTAACTTGTAAAATTCAGGCACAAACCTCCAGTGGTATTCATCCAACCACAATAAACACCGTACCTTAGTCACACTCCAAGGTGGCTCCCAAGAAATAACTACATCTATCTACACCAAATCCACTGCAACTCAAGTATACAAGATGGCAAGTCCTAGAAAGTGGAACCCCCTAATCCATAACTATAACTTCGAGATCTTCCCGTAAATATGGTGTTCTCGTAGTGTATCCAGGACTATCCACAAGTGTGTCACATGATTATCATCTAAGGCTGAGTTCCCCATGATATCATCAATGTAGACTATGAGAAACTGGTGAAGATAAGGCTGTAAGATCCTGTTCATGAGTCCCATGAACACTAATGGGGCGTTGGTCACACTGAATGGTAACACCAGGAACTCATATTGGCCATATCGACATCCAAAGGCTGTCATTGGTACATCCTCATCTCATAACTGAAGCTGATGATAGACAGACATAAGGTCTATCTTTGAGAACCACCTTGATCCCTTAAACTAATCGAAGATGTCATGAATTATCAGTAGTGGATATTTATTCATCGAGATCACCTGATTCAGGTGCCGATAGTTCATTCATATACTTAATATTCTATCTTCCTTTTTGTAAAACAACATTGGGGCTGCCCATGGTGAAATGTTAGGACTTAAAAACCCCTTCCCATGCAAGACCTCCAACTACACCATTATCTCCCATAGCTCTGCAAGAGCTATCTGATATGAAGGTGTAGATATCGGTTCCATATTCAGGTATAGGTCAATTAAAAAGTTGACATCCCTATGAGGAGGTAATCCTGGAACATCCTCAGGGAAGAAATCCTTGAACTCATCCACTACTGATGGAACCGGGGACACTCCTCATCCATCGCACCAAGGGTAAGGCTAGCCAACTAGTGAGCGATCAGTTGCACCCTTATTACCGAATTCTATTCTTGTACTGCAGCATCTAATTTCACCAGTAAAGGAGGACATGGTACCATATCCATGGATACACTACAATGTGTTCCTAAAACAATTGGTCTGAGCATGGCATGTTGATAAGGAGTCCATACCCAAGATGACATTATTAGGCATTGATGTCACTACTAGGAGATCCCAGCCGAAGCTATCACCTCCAAGAGTGAGCTCACACTGCTGAAACTAGTGTGTAATAATCGAATCCCCTCCCATAAGAGTCTCTAATCGAAAGGATTGAGCCAACAGATCCACCTGAATCTTTGAGCTCCAAACGAGGTATGTGGAAAGGAAAAAGTGGATGGAACATGTGACTATAAGAACTACAACTAAGAAGAAGAAGACACAGATTGAACCTCTAATCAACTTTAGTGCAATGTGGTTATAGGCCCCCACCGCCTGAAGCTTGGCTTGCCCCTATCTACCTTCTCCCAGAGGATGTGGCGGACCACCTAGGGGTGGTGGTGGTAGTACCTCAAACCATCTCCCACCGCCTGCTGATCGATCGAATCCTCTATCACGTCTGCTGCCTTGTGGACCTCTTCACTCGAATCTCAACCTCTACCTCGATGGTCCCATGACAGTCTTCTGATAGTCTTCTTGGAGAGTCATGAAATCATGATCCATGTGTCTGTGGCCGCCACATGAGAAGCACAATGAGACCCCCTGGAGACTCTCTCTACTCTAGGAGCCCCACGCTACTAACCCGGAGTCTTGGGGTCATCCCCTAAAATGCCTAACCCTCTTGGGTCCCCGAATATGCTTTATGAAACCCACCACTAAAGACTCTGTTTCTTGATGTCAACTAGTGGCTGCAGCTATCAGTGCCTACTCTTCTAAGAAGCTCTCTACAAGTAGAGATCTCTCCAGCACCCCTCCAGAGTAGGTATGCTGAGAGACACCCTAGATTCCATGATCTCTCAATGTGGTCCCTATTTGAAGAATTGATCCCTGAATAATGGGTCTCTCACCATGTTTGTAGAGTAGCAAGAAAGCTCGGTGAATCTTGCTGAGTACTATGCTACTGTCATACTACTATTTTGTAGGTGTAGTAGCTCATGTATCCACATAGATAACAACATCGCTAAAATCAACCCATCCCTAAAGATGAGCTCAAAGTTTTTCCTAATGAGGGTCACCTCATCTTGTGTCTAGATAATCAAGCTCCAACATATCCTTGCTAATCCTTGAAGAAAGCTCATGGCTAAGATCACCTTCTGGTTGAGAGGCATCCTCACCAGTCAGAAGACTCGTGTAACCACCTTAATCCTGTCATCATTTTCGTGGGGGTCAGTATCACCCCTGGACATGGGAGGTATCTGCCGTAGGAACTTCTACGAGTCACCGAGCAGGTGTGAGTCCTCCATCGATAACGCCAATAGTAACTGCTGATCAACGAGTGGTAGTAACATAGGTGCTCCACCCAGTGGGTCCATCTTTAGCACTGGTCCCTAAACCAATGCCTCATTAGTAGACATAGTATTCACATGGTCATAGATCAGATTCTTAGCTGGATGTATGTGTGGAGGCATCCTAAAACAGATCAAGATGTACCATAATCAATAGATTATACATTCTGAGCTGACTCTGATTCAATAAGAACATGAAGAAACACTCAATTCCTATATGATTCATGCAACCCATGTTTTCATGTAATGAGTCGAAAAGGAGAATTCTGGGTCCTTGTGTATGGATATGTTGGCCTCGCACCAACACTGGACTCTCCAAACCTAAAATCCAAACTCGAAACATTTTACATTTTTTCCCAAAAAAACATCAGACTCCCGATATTTGAGGTAGAACTGACCACCTATGATAGCGATTTATCATGACCCATCCCCAAAGTATAATTATGTGTCTACCCCAAGCCTACCTCCCAATGTACAGGGGCTGGAGACTAGCAGTGAAGGCATTATCCCACAAGTGGAAGGTATTTTCCTGAGTAACTATATTCACACCCACACAAAACCACATCCCAAAAAGCTGGAAAGGAAAACATGCATGCCATAAACAACCATAGAGTAAATTTAGAAGCTATAAGTAAAAAGGAAAACCCAACAAAAGATAATCTAAAACTAGGAATTTACAATAGAAATATGAAAAGTTGTTCATAGGAGAGCCCTACCTAAATCGTAGGCATGGAGTGGCTTCCAGACCATTTAGAAGTATGTCCTACTAATCATATCTCACTAGGAACCACTTGGTCTCAGGCCAGAAAAGTCTATGTTAAAGAAACTATCGTCTGAAGCAGATACAACACATACGGGTGGAGCCTGCGTTGGTATGAGTAACAAAATACGTAGTAGGGAGCTCGAATCGAAATGGAATGACGACAAAAGAAAGTATACACAATGTAATATCATCTCACGTAGTTATAATCTAAAGTGGGGAAAGCAATACTATCATTAGTAACACTAAAAACCTTGGGCTGATGAGGTACTCATCACTAGTGAGTATCATGGGTCTTCAGGGTAAAAAAAAAACACTCCCCACTGGGGGTCTTCCAGGTCACACAGAGCCTCTCCCCACATAGGCCATCATAACAGGTCCACACATGGCCTCCTATAGTTGGTTCACATATATTCTCTTGTAGATAGAACCCAAAGATCACCTTGTACCTAGTATATAAAGGTCCTATTATCATCTAGGCCTGCAGGTTCACTTATACCCACTCTTCAACATTCTTCGGGTCACACCCAGCCGCATGATCCTTGTATGCAGCGTGCATTATTCCAGGAGAATCCAATTATCAAGCCATTAATCATAGTTAAAATTCAATAAAGGTCTCCTTATACTATTATAAAAGATATAAACCATTTTAAGGGCTCAAAAAATGCAAAAATATTGTTAATTGGGTGTACGATTTTATTGTTTTCATAGTTTTTACAAAAAGGGCATGTCGGGTCCAAGTCTGGTCCGACCCGACCTGACCCAGCCCATTGGGCCATGGGTCCAGCCCACCTATTGCCCATCCTACTATGCGGCCTGACTCTTCTCCTTCCCAGATTCCTAGAGGCATCCATTTTGAGCCTCCATGAGGCCGGATACCCCCATCATATACGCATTACCCACTGGACCATGTGCCAATGCACATCGCGGCCCGCACCTACATGCTGCATACGCCTTCGCCATCCACCAGCCTATATGCTAGTAGCCCCTGATGCACCGATGCAACCTAAGATGGATAAAAACTCCACCTCAGTGCACCATCATGGTTCACTTCCACTAGCCCATGAGCCATTGGTACACCGACGATATCTTTTGCGGACCACCGGGTCGGCTCTGTTGGTCCGTTTCTCGAACCGTCTATGCCCTCAGACTTTTCAGGTCACCGTCTTCCTTGCTACATCCTCGATGTCACATTGCCGCTGAATCAGAGTTGTAGTCATGAATATCACAAGAACACCTAATTATGGAGGAATCGGGGCCTTGTTTGTGTCATTTTGATTCCTCTGTGTTAGAGTTTTTGAAGCATAGGAAGATGATATTAAGGTTCTATTAGCAAATAACCTGATTCAATCCTGAGATATAACACCCTCCTACAAAAACAAGTGAGCTACATATCAACCTATTAGTAGGTTAATCCATGTTCATTGTTTTATAAAGAAGAATAGGGCATTCAAAATTCTCAAAAAGATAAACCCCTACCTGAAGAAGCTTCGTTCAAATGGAAGGCATATTGCTGGTGGCGATCCATATGCACAGATTCATGATTTATTCGATGTCGTTGGCATTCCTTGATCTCCGGTCCGGGATCCGTTGTTCAAGGGTGTCATTGTTGCTTTACATTTCAAAGGCGTTCATCATTGGAGAGGATTCCTTAATCGTTTGTTAGAGGAATTCCAGATTGTGATATGTTTCTCCAACCCCATTATCTCATTAAAATAGAAATGCATCATAGGGTTTCTATTACGCTTAGTCATCACATCATAATAATATTCCATTTAGGGAACAACATTTATGTTACACATTAGTTAAGGTGTCTTTACACTATTTCATTTAAGGAATGAATCAGTCGGCTCGTCACTGTGTTGCAACAAAACTATTTTTTCATAATATAATATTTTTTAATTTTATTTTATTTTTCTTAAAACTTCTGAAAACTCTCTTTCACCCTTGACCTGTATCGGTTGAGGTTACGATCTGCATAAGGGAGAAATGCCCTTATAAGCTCAATGGTACTCTCGGATTTCCAATCCGAGTTATCATTTAGGAGTTACAATGATTTGAAAATTAAATAACATTTCCTTAATTATTTAATTTACAGTCAAAATATACTTTCCACCATTGGCCAATGCCAACCAATGTTAGGCCCTCTCTAGCCAAATCCCAATGCTTTATGTTCAATGGAGTCATTGTATTTTTGATCCATGAACCAGATTAAATGTTTTAAAAACCAGTCTGAACTATTATTTAATGAACCTTAAAAATATTTCAAAATGCATTTTGGCCACTCCAAGCCTCGAAATTATATGCCGTCTCAAAGCGTGGTGTTGAGATAATCGCATTTAATTTTTTTAAACAAAATCATGGAATTACTGTGTATTATAGGATAATTATACCCCATATTATTTATTAAATATTTCCCCTGTTGATTTGAGGTTATGTTAAATCGGTTTATATTTATATGTTTATATTCATAATTTTATTACGTTTCTAAACTACTTTAATTTTTCAAATAAACATGTCACAAGTGTTGAATTGAGACTATAATAATTTGAATCTTTTATTTATGGTAAATTTGTACTGATAAATTAATATCATTTTGAATGTCAAAAAATTATTACAAGAATTTTTTTAAATATATAATTTTCAATTTATCCATTTTAAATTCATACCAATTAGTGATATATTTAGGACCTATAAGACATTGCAATTTGTTAAAATAATCTATTTAGAATCTTTTTGTAGGAATATGATATTTTTATTGTAACACCCTAACAACATAAGCCTGGAGCTGGTGCATTATTTCAATACATTGGCATGATTACAAGGAATCAAGTCCCGAATGACCGATCAGTTTAGTAGTCTTGGAAACAAGATACATATATAAGTTCAACATTAGAACATGAAATGAAATACAACACTAATTTATTCCATTATAAATATCCAAGCCTCCTAGATTATGCTTGCAAGTCACTCATAACTAACATATTCAAATCTTGGGAAAATGAAATATAATAAATGGGTGAGCTCAAAAACTCAGTAAGGGTAAGCAATACTGCAGATGTTAACATAAACATTTGGAATGGTGAATAATTTAAAACACATTACTTTACAAATAGTAAACATGCAAACTTTATGGCAGGAATATGAGTTGAGTAAAAAATTCCATATAAAACATAGTCATCAGTATTTTACTAGTTGAATAACCACATGAACCATCAATAATATTTTCCTAATGAGGGAATTTATAATTCTAGACATTCTGAAACATCTTCTCAAGGCCTTGACTAAGATTTCTAAAAATGATTTAGGCCTTGACCAAAACCATATATCAAATTGGGAAAGGCCTTGGACAATTCCAAGTCAAATTGTCTCATGAGACCTACTGATGCATAGAGGAGATATAGATAGCTCCACTCGTCACTTACTAAGTCCATTACATTCCTCATATAATAAGGTTGGAACATAACATAAACATTCGTATTAAAAATAGCATACAAAATGTCAATACTTTAACTATAAAACATGAATGGTATTAAAATAACACATCCATAGTCAAACATATCACAAAACCTTCAATACAATATATAATATTTTTATAATAATTCAACCTTGATCAATAATAATATCCCTTAATGGATGATGACATAGTTGAAAATGATCAGTAAAATTCTTGGAGAGAAATATCATTTTTTCATGAAATCATTTAAAAGTAACATAAATTATAAAGATTATATTTAAAATAGATTTTTGAATAAATGTGTCCCATACCACTTTGAAAATTTTAAATGAAATTTAGATTTTAAAACATTAATTTCCATATATATATATAAAAACTCAAAACCATGTTCATAACAAGGACATTAATGAGAAATATTTAGAAGAATAATTTTTTAAAACATTTAAAATGATATTTTAGTTAGAGTTCCTAAAAAAATGATTAACACTTGAATACAAATAATTGAGGTAACCAAACATTATAATATCATGAGAATAAAGGGTTACATGATATACTATGTCAAAGTACAGTATATACACCAAATAAATGTGAATTGGATATAACAATAATGAAGTCTCAATGGAATGTAAGTTGAGATGAATTCTTTTATAAAGACCGTATCCTCAGGTTAAGGATAAATCAAAGAAATAATTATCTGTGAAAAATATATATACACTGAATATTATTGGATATTCAGTTTAAATAAATCAGAGGAAATTCAGACATATTATTGTAAAAACAACACCAATGACTTGGATGTTTAACCCAATGAATAGAAATTGAGTTAAAATTAATCTTATCAGGTTTATATCGATGACTTGAGAATTTATCAATGGAGTGATTATGTGTGTCAAATGTATATCCACACAAGGGGAGTGTAAATTACTTATAATTAAATAAATAGTGATTTCACAAATAATCTTGGAGTAATGTAATCAATGAAGTTTGTGTAAAATCGAATGAGGGGAAATTGAAATATGAAATTCCCTCACTAATTTGGTAACTTACGAAACAAACAACCCATGAAAGAAGGATCATACATTGATGATGTAAATACACAAAAATTAATGTATATTATGCGAATAATACAATCATGAGTCGTACATACACCACACAAAAGGTAATAGTGGCAAATATAGCATGAATCTCACGGGAATAAAAGTGAGGTAAAACCCCTAACCTTGTACTTTTACTAGGCCGAGTGTACATTAAACTCATGTATAATAGTTAAATAATTGTTATTAAATTATACATGAACAATAAACATAAACATGATATCATATACGATCTTCTAATATTTCTTTGTTAATAATATTTTAGTATTATCATCGTTTCAGGTGTTAACTGATTAGTTTTCATTTATATGTTTTGTTACATAAGCCGTGTTTGTTATGGATATGATGTATTTGATTCATATACAGAATTATATTCTGTTCTTAAAAATTATTTTTCATCATCAAATGAAAATTATTCTTGAATGGTTACGATGAGGAAATGATTCTGATCGCGTTCATGGAGACGATAATCTGTACGTACGCATGAGAGACAATATCATTCTTTTGATATTATAAACGTATGTAAATAGATGGTATATCATATATACATAATAATTAAAATGTTATATTTATTATTTATATTAATTATACATCATTATTATACCCATCCAAAAAATAATGAATTGAATAACAACTACACCACGATGTGGAGACAGTAAGCCGAACGTACCCACGTATGGTGACTTTGTCATTCATAAGATGGATAGAATAATGGATATGGTGGTAAAATTTTCATAATAACATAACAATATATAGAATATACTGAATTTATTATTTTATAATGGAAACAAAAAAGAAATAGGTAGTGGGAGAAGAAAAGAACTTGAAATAGGTGATGGAATATTTACTTCCTTTTCGGGTTCTTCCTTTTGATTTGGTCAAACGGGCTCCTTAGGCTGGATTTCTAACAAAATTAAGGACTCTATGATTATATGAGGGAACTTGGAAGGATATTTGGGTAGGTTTTTTCTAAGACAAATGGTTTTGTAGGTGTGTAATTAAGAGAAGTGAAAGTACCCTTTTATAAGAGAGGTGAGGGTCACTTTAGGAAAAGCCTGAAATATTATTTTATAATAAAATAATTTTCGGTTTATAATGGCATAAAAATGATTAATTTATTTGATAAGGTGAGGATGGGTTGAAAAAATTTCAACCAATATGTTTTAGAAAGGTTTAGGTCACCATATTAACCTTATATTTTAGATTTAACTCTTAGTTAAATACTTTGGCATTTACCACGTGACTTTGTATTTTTATATTATATGGCTGATAAACATACTATAAAAACCCAAGAGAACCCCAAGTGGTTAATTATTAATATATATAACCTTATATAATTCATTTTTACAATCCTTATATTTTTAGGAAAATTATATCATTTAATAATATAATATTTGTTTTAAAAACTGATTTATGTCAATTTTGACATTATTTTGTTTTTGGTTTTTTTTGAAAGTCATAACAAATTGATTAATTCTAAAAAATTGATTGAATCAATAATAAAACGTCATATTCAACTTTAAAATTCTTATATGGAATCAAAACTCTCAAATTATATTTATTTTAATATTTATTATATCATTTATTTGATTCTTTCATTAATAAGGAAAATACTACATCATTATTGTGTCATATATAAATATATTTATTTTATGTATAAAAATTATAAATAAAATATCATGATGTATGAAATATTTTTTTTATTTATAATGAATATTTATAGTCTAATAGATCAATTATATAGCCTCATATAAATTTTTTTTACTAAAAGATATATGCTTTTGTTATTTTTCTCTTTACTTTAGATTATTTAATATAAAATGTCATTATCACTCTCAAGTGGATCCATGGGGTCCCCAAATTGAACCAAGGATTAAAAATGTCAAAAATGTATCATCCAATAGAAATATGACACATGTTAGGGTAATTTAATATTATTATAATAATATTTGTTTACCCTTATTTACCAGATTTACCATTTAACCATGGTAAATAAAATATTTACTGAAGTAAAAATTCATAATGACTATAAATAAAAGTTGCCTATTTACACAATTTTGACCTCCTAATTTCAAATATTGAATCCATTTTTCCAAATTCAAAATCATAGAAGTGGCAGAAATTAATTTAAAATTAATTCTTTTTGTCAAACCAAAAATCGTGTTTAAAAAAAATATTAACTACCAAAAGACTGACACTTGTTTATGTCCAGTTTCAATGTGAAATTACATATAATGAATTACATTATATTAAATAATAAAAATATAATCAAATTATACTTTAAAACCCCTCATATTTATAATTGAACACTATAAATGTTTTCGATTAAGAAAGTTGTTTTTAATTAAAATTTAGAATTTTTCGCTATTCATCAAAATATAAAAGTTATCAGAAAAGTTCCAAAAATTTATCCAAACAAAATTTTCATGTCCCTAACCTAAAAAATAATTTAATTTCATTAAATTTAATATATAAAAGTGTCAAATATTGGTTTTTAAAAGGTTTTTCCATTAAAATGTAGTAAAATTTCATTTAAAAAAAATACATCTTTTATCAGAAAAAATGAATTTGTTCTTATATTATGTCTAAAAAACATATAATATGGATTATAAAATTATATGGAGTATATAAAATTTAAAATTAAGTTAATACTATTCATAAACACTTTTTGAACGACTAGTTTGGTAAGTTGTGGTGCACTCAAACTCGGTGTTGCATGTAGCGCAAGCTGTTGAATTACATTAAAAAAATTAACTTACTATGAAATCTTGGGTTGTTATAATTTCCCCCAATTTTGGAAATTTCATCTTAACAATTTTAAAATGGGTTTTGGGATCTTTGTTGAAATTCCATCATTGGAAAAAGAGTCAATAAAAAATCACTTAAAAAATAGGAGAAGTACAAATGTCACCCGATATTTCCCATAATAGGATTCCATATAGGAAAACATGGATTTGGATGATAAACTAAGTGTAATGTTCTGATAGAGAGTGATATAAAACATGACCAGAAGAATGTTAACAATAAAAAACCACAAACTTGTGATGGGATCAATGATCATTAGTTTCCCAGTAGGAAAAGTAAACGAACAATGTTTTTTTATTTTAAGTTTCATTTCATAATGTTGAAGAATCTATTTACGAGATTGAATAAGAAAATAAAGAGATATACTTTCTTTTTAAGTATAGTTTCATCTTTTAATAAATTTCTACAACTAACTCATCTTTTTTCAAACGATGAAAATTCAAGATGAATTGGTCACACTTGAAGTGCTAGAATCAACTTATAGAGAATGAAATGATCCACAAAGGATAAACTATATATTTACCTTTTCTTTAGAGATTGACCAAAACCAAAATGGTCAGTACAAGATCAGATGATCCCCAAAAAGGATAATCCTTTAAAGAAATAAATATTAATATTAATTTCTAAAATTAAACCAACAATTCCCAAAGATCAATAAATACTATTAAACAAACAATTGTCCTCAAAATCCTTCAATATAATCAAAACTAATATTGAAACCCAAAACTTATAATAATTTGATTACGTAGTCTTCGACATTAAATTGTATCTCCAAATAACATCGAATACTCTTAAAGTCACATAATTAAATGTAATTAACCTAATCATATATTATCTATGATTGGTTAATAAATTCCATAAATAACCCAAATCACTATAAATCCACAATAAAAAAAATGATTAAAATCCGCCATTACTCCTTAAATGAAATCCCATAGTTTTCTAATTTTCTTAGGAATATAGTGTTCCCAACAATGCAAACGTTTTCCAAAATAACATTTATCACTTAATCACCAAATCATTTTCCTATACTAAGGATATCCATTTGATAAGACAAAAGATGCCAAATCAACTTATTATTAACCAATAAAATCATTTTACTAAAAATAATTAGTCACACTAACCAGGGACTTCGTGTAGTCCAGTGGTAGGCGATAAATCCCAATCACACTCTGGTTGTGGTCTTGATTCTCATAGCTTTGTCTGATGTGATGGGTTGTCACACGGTCTGCGTGTTGTCCTTTTTAGAAAACTATATTTTATAACATTCCACAAATGAGATAAATTCCCCAAATTAACCATAACACATTTTCACCTCAAATGTTATCTCATACCTTACATTTTCATCCCGAAATTTAATAACATGTAATTACCTCAAATTCATGGATCATACAAACCTAAATGTTTATTTATAACTATATCAACAATAGAAAAGATAATTATTCCTAAAATAGCATTTTCACATAACAAACTGTAGGGTTACACATACAAGAGGAAATTATTCCAAAGTAATCTCATCAACACAGAGAACTAATACTTTTAATCATATTTCTATCCATTTATTTCCACATAGGTTCTTCCTTGACTAAGAGGTTATCCTATAGAATAGGGAATTCACTTGGATAATTCCCAGGTCCCCTACATTTACAGAAAATTACTGTAAATGGATTCTTTGGATCATTTTTATTTTCTTCCATAGTACTCTTCATTTTTCCTCAGTAATTATTTACTCTCTGTCCTTCTTTCCCACACATAAAGAATTTATTTGTTCCATTGAGACACTTTCCTATGTGTCTCCTTCCACATTTCCTACATGATGGAAATTGAGCTTTCTTTTCTCCCTAGTATCCAGTGTTGGAGCTCTTATCATTCACCACCTTTCTCTATTTTGTTGAGTTTGGGATTTGATCAATATATATATTGTTGATCATATTTTTGGAAAACTGATTCGGGATGAACACAATATCTTTTACACTTATCAACAATCAATTTTTTTGCTCATTTCCACCACCGTTCCATCATTGTACATCATGTTCAATTTCACTATGACTTCCTTGGAATACATCCATTGAATAACACAAGAAATCATAGTGTGATTCATAAAATCATTTAGAGAATATCATAACATCTTATTTTCAATAAAAAACACCTTAGGATTAACCAAGGTTATTTATTATCATCTTATATTAAAATACTTTAAATCATTTTGTAAAGAAAATGTGAAATATCCTACCCAAACCCCCTGAGAGTGTCGTAACCAAGAGTGCAGCAATTCCTATTTTCATGTAGCAGGATACCCCGGGTCAAGCCTGAAACTCCTTGTTAGAGTTTTCACTCCTACGTATATCTCTTCCAGAGCCTCCTCTACCTGATCGTATCTAGACATGGATGTATTGTTTGGAAAATCCACAAAATAATTACATTACCAGTTTTTTGGATGTTCTTCTATACTAATCCGCAATGTCTATCTTAGGGTAGTGTTTCCTAATCAGAGTTATTTTTTAAAATATAGCTTCCATTGCTTTTACTAATCTTCCTCTAATACCAACTTTAACGCCCCGAGCCCAGTATCCCGGAGCTAGTGCATTATTTTAATACATAAGCATGATTAAAAGGAATCAAGTCCCGAATGACTGATCAGTTTAGTAGCCTTGGAAACAATAGACATACATAAGTTCAACATTACAACTTGAAAAGAAATAAAACACTAATTTATTCTATTAGAAACATCCAACCCTCCTAGATTATGCCTGAAAGTCACTCATAAATAACTTATTCATATTCTGGGAAAATGAAATATAAGAAAGGGGTGATATAAAACGCTTATAAAGGGTAAGAAATACTGCATAAGATAGCATAAACATTAGGCATGGTGAATAATTGATAACACATACCTTTATAAATAATAAATATGAACACTTTATGGAAGGAATATAATATGAGTAAATAATTCCATTGAAAAACATAGTCATGGGTATTCTACTAGTTGAATGAACACATGAACCATCAATAATATTTTAATAATGAGGGAATGTATAATTCCACACAATCTGAAACATCTTTTCAAGGCATTGACCAAGACGTCTAAAAATGATTGAGGCCTTAGAAAAAACCATATATCAAATTGGGAACGACCTCAGCCAATTCCTCGTATAATTGTCTCAAAAGACCTACTGATGAATCGATGAGCTACAACTGGCTCCACCCATCACTTAATAAGTCCAATACATTCCTATTATTAAAATGTTGAAACATAACTTAAACATTCATATTAAAACTAGCATACGAAATGTCAATACTTTAACTATAAACCATTAATTTTATAAAAATAACACATCCACAGTGAAACATGTCATAAAACCTTCAATAAAATATGGAATATTTTTATAATAAATCATCCTTTATCAATAATAACATCTCTTAAAGTATGTTGACATAGTTGAAAATGATTAGTAAAAACATTGAGAGAAATATCCATTTTTCATGAAATCTTTTAAAAGTCATATAATTTATCAAGAAGCTATTTAAAATAGATTTTTGAATAAAAGTGTCCCATAATAATTTGATACTTTTAAAATTAATTTCAATTATAATACATTAATTTACATATATATAAATAAAACCTTAAAACCAATTTTATAACATGGACATTAATGAGAAATATTTAGAAGAATAAATTTTAAAAACATTTAAAATGATATTTTAGTTAGAGTTTCTAACCAAATAATTTATGCTTGAATACAAATAATTGAGGTAATCAAAAATTTATAATATAATTATAATAAATGGGTTTGTGATATACTATGTTAGAGTACAGTATATACACCAAATAAAAGTGAATTTTCGTATAAAAACAACAAAGTATCAATGGAATGTAAGTTGAGATGAATTCATTTATAAAGACCATATCATAAGGTTAAGGATAAATCAATGAAACATTTATGTGTGAAAAATATATTTATACTCAATATGATTGGATATTCAGTGTAAATCAATTAGAGTACATTCACACATATTCTTGTGAAAACAACACTAGCGACTTGGTTGTTTAACTCAATGAATAGAAATTGAGTTAAAATTAGTCTTATCAAGTTTATATCGATGACTTGAGAATTTATCAATGGAGAGATTATGTGTATCAATATTATATCCACACAAAGGGGAGTGTAAATTACTACAAAAGTATATAAATAGTGATTTCACAAATAATCTTGGAGTAATGTAATGAATGAATTTTGAGTAAAATCATATGAAGGGAAATTGAAATTTGAAATTCCATTACTGATTTGGTAACTTACGAAACGTACACCCCATGAAAGAAGTATCATCAAATGATAATTTAAATACCCATAAATTAAATTATATTATGAAAACAATAAAACCATGGGTATTACATACACCACAGAAAAGGTAATAGTGGAAAATATTGCATAAATCTCACAGGAATAAAAGTGATATGAAAAACCCTTACCTTGTAATTTTACTGGGTCCATGGTACATTAAACTCTTGTATAATAGTCAAATAATTGTTATTTAATTATACATGAACCATATACATAAACACGATATCATATATGATCTTTTAATATTTCTTTGTTAATAATATTTTAGGATTATCGTCATTTCGGGTGTTAATTGATTTGTTTTCCTTTATATTTTTTGATAAATAAGACATGTTTTTTATGTATAGGATGTATTTGATTAATATAAAAAATGATATTATGCTCTTAAAAATTATTTTTAATCATCAAATGAAAGTTATTTTTTAATGGTTACGATGGGGAAATGAATATCATCGTGTTCGTGGAGACGGTAATCTGTACGTATGCATGATCAACAATATCGTTATTTTGATATTAAAAACATATGTAAATAGATGGTATATGAAATATAAATAATCATTAACATGTTATATTAATTTTTTAAATTTATTATATATCATTATTATACCCATTCCAAAAAATAATTAATTTAATAACAATTATACCACGACATGGGGAGGGTAAGCCGTACGTACGCACATATGGTTACTTTTTCATTCATATGATGGATAGAATAATGAATATAGTTGTACCATTTTTATAATAAAATCTTAGTATATTTAAGATACTGGAGTTATTATTTTATAATGGAAACAACGAAGAAATAAGATGTGGATGATGAAAAGAACTTGAAAGAGGTGATAAAATATTTTGCTCTTCTTCGGGTTCTTCCTTTTGATTTGATGAAAAGGGCTCCTTAGTTAGGCTTTCTGACCATATTAAGGATTCTAGGTGGATTTGAGGGAAGTTTTCAGGATATTCGGGTAGGGGTTGGCCGAGCCAAATGGCTTTGGAGGTGGTGAATTAAGAGAAGGGGACATACCTTTTTATAAGAAATGTGAGGGTCTTTTTAGGAAAAGCTTCAAAATATTATTTTAGAATAAAATAATGTTCGGTTTATAAGGGCTCCAAAATGATTTATTTCGAGGATAAAGTGGGGATGTGTCGTAAACCTCTAAAAAAATAGGATTTAGAGTGGTTTAGGTCACCATATTAACCTTATCTTTAAGATTTAACTCTTAGTTAAAAACTTTGACATTTACCACGTCTCTTTGTATTTTTATATTATATGGTTAATGAACATACAATAACAAGCCAAGCAAACCACAAGTGGTTCAGTATTAATATATATAACCTTATCTAAGTCCTTTGGAAGAACCATGGATTTTTAGGAATATTATATCATTTAATAATATAAAATTTGTTTTAAAAACTCATTTATGTCAATTTTGACATTATTTAGTTTTTGGTTTTTGTGAAAGTCAAAAAACAATATTACTTCAAAATAAATACATTGAATCAAACGTAAAATTTCATATTCATATATAAAATTATTTTTTGGAATCAAAACTTTCTTATTATATTTATTTTAATATTTTTAATATCTTTTATTTGATTCTTTCATTAATAAGGAAAATACTACATCATTATTTTGTCATATATAAATATATTTATATTATGTATAAAAATTATAAAAAAAATATCATGACGTGTGAAATTTTTTTAAATTTCTAATTAATATTTATAATCTAATAGAGAAATTATATAGCCTCATATAATAATTTTTTTACTAAAAGATTTATGCTTTTGTTATTTTTGTCTTTACTTTAGATTATATAATAAAAATGTCATTATCACTCTCAAGTGGCTTTATTGGGACCCAAAATTTACCCAAGGATGAAAAATAATGGAAATATATCAGAAAATAGGAATATGAGACATGTTAGGATAATTTAATAATATTATAAAAATATTTGTTTACCCTTATTTACCGGTTTTACCCTTTAACCATGGTAAATAAAATATTTATTGATGTAAATATTCATAATGACTAAAAATAAAATTTACCTATTTAAACAATTTGGACCTCTTAATTTCAAATATGGAATCAATTTTTCAAAATTTAAAACACAGAAGTGGTAGAAATTAATTTAAAATTAATTCCCGTTGTCAAAACCAAAAGCATGTTTTTACGAAATAATAACTATCAAAAGTTTGACACTTGTTTGTGTTCAGTTTAAATGTGAAATTACATGTAATGACCTAAATTATATTAAATGATAAATATATAATCTAACTATACTTTAAATCCCCTCAAATTTATACTTGAACAATATAAATGTTTTTGATTGAAATAGTTGTTTTTAATTAAATTTTTTTATTTTTCACTATTCATCAAAATATTAAAGTTTTCAGAAAATATCCTAAATTTCATCGAAACTAAATTCTTATGTCCCTATTCTAAATAATAATTTAATTTAATTAAATTGAATATATAAAAGTGTAAAATATTGGTATTTAAGAGGGGTTTCCATTAAAATGTGGTAAAATTTCATTTTTTAAAAAATACTTCTTTTATCTGAAAAATGACTTTGTTCTTATTTTCTGTCTAAGAAACATATAATATGGATACTAAAATTATATGGAATATATAAAATTTAAAATTTAGTTAATACTATTCATAACATATTTTTGAATGACTAGATTGGTAAGTCGTGGTGCGTGCAAACTCGGTGTTGCGTGTAGCGCAAGCTATTGAATTAATTTAATGAAAATAACTTACTATGAAATCTTGGGGTGAAACATTAAGACTAATATGTATTGGGTTATAATAAATTTTATGATGAAATAGATTGATTCATATTAAATATAATCACACAAGTAGCATGAAATTATTATTTTATTTAATCTAAAAATATGTTGAATTTGTAGCATGATAATTTCATTTCTTGATATGCGAGAATAGATCATATTTAGTACAATTGGTAGAATATTGATTAAAATTGATAATATATTTATAATTATATTTTTTCATTATGTATAAATTATTCTTAATATTGATAAAAATAAAATAACCTTTTGAGTAATCATGTTTAAATTTATGACATGTCATCAATGATTCCATGATATAAGAATTACTATTTATATCCTATTTTATAGGATAAGATGATTTGTTTAAATTTTAAGGTTATTGTTCTTTAATTACTGGTAATAAAACATATTTCAAAATGATTTAATTTCGGTTTTGAATGTAACATATCTAAAAAATACTTTCTCTATTGTTTATTAAACAACATATTTGATATCATGAAAATATAATAATTAATTTTTTAAATATTATGTGGAAGATCTAAGAATTAATATTATTTACTGATCATGTATATATTTTAAAATTCATTGATATTTGAAATTTATTCTAATTTTAATAAGTACTTAGTGGATAATATAAAAAATTACTGATGATAGGGAATGAATTATAGTTGTATGTTTTCTTCAGAAAATGAATTTGAAATTTATTAATTTAAAATAAAATGTGGTGTGATTATTATTTAAGTGTTTTATATTGATCTTTATTTTTCTTACATGACTTGTTACATCATTTTAACATAAATAACATAATAGAGTTTTAATATAGGATCAAAGGTTTATTGTATTGGTAAGATTAAGCACATACATAACATGCTCATATTAAAACATAGAAATTTATTTATAATATTCTTATGTATTATTCTAAAGCTCAATTTATCTTTAGTAAATTTAGTCACATGATGATATACATAAAAGAAAAGGGGTTAGTTAAAACCCCCTAAGAGGATGAATAAGGGTAATGAATCAATATAACACGAGTTATAATAATAATAATTATAATAATATAAGAATAATATCATTACCAATATCATGAGGGAAATATTAGATTAGGTCTTGGAATGTGGAAATGCATAAAAATTCAACATCATGTCTTAGTAGTCAAATACCACATATAGCTTTGAAAAATCAGGCTTCATGTTCACACATAACATATTGCACATAATCATAACATCATCATTATAAATAAATATATAATCACATTAATGAATATTTAACATAATATCATGATATAAGTCACATTAACAAATGCATTAGAGGGATATATAATTCCTATCTAACCCATCACATCATAACATTTACATAATCCCGATTTCCACATATAACGTATGATAATCATAGTCATTAAATAACCAATGGAAAGGAATATATTTCATTAGGATTTATTAAATAATCATTCAAGTTCCCAAATGGATGAGATATATAATACTTTGGAATAAAATATCATCATTCTTTGGATAAGAAAAAACACATGAGGAGTTAAAGATTGTTTTGGTAAGGGTAGTTTTTTTGGAAAAATATCATTATAATTGGATTAAAATTCATTTTGAAAAGGTATAGAAATTCATATCCCTTATGTAAATTTAAAGGATATGAAAAATTAATTTTATGGAAATTAGAGGAATACCCATTATTAAAATAAGGCGAAATAAATGATAACCCAAAAAGAAATAATTGGGTTTGAGAATTACCTTTCCTTAAGTTTGAATGAATTCTTCACTCGAAATTAACATTAAGGATATTAAAATTAGATTCATTAATTAAATAATCCAGAACCTATTATAAATGTATTTTATTTAATATTATTTTATTCAGTTTATTTATGTCTATTTTTTGATTTATAGAGTTCAATTTCTTTGTTCTAGGAGAATTCATTTTTAGGGTTTGACTGTCGATTTACATGTGCATAATTACGAATGTTCTTATAAAATGGGAATAATTAACTAGAAATTAAATAATATGTTTTTAATGAACCTATATGTGTTTAAATGATATCATATATCGTTTCTTTTCAGTATGTGGATGATTAATTTGATAAAACATTAATGACAAATGTTTAGTTTATTTTGGGGTATTTTCCAAACAACACAAAATTGGTTCGTTTTATTTAATATATTATATTTATATTTTTAAAAATCATTAAAAATGTTATAATATACATATTTAAATATTTTATAACCATACTAATGGTTTTATGGCCATATTTGATGGTGGTAATGGAAAACGGAAACTCGTCATCCAGGAAGGCGATGAATCGACATATCATTGATTAGGTTTTCATTTTTAGAATAAAAAGAGAAGATATTTGATGATGTAAATTACAATTAAATAATAAAATAATAGTATATATATGATATTATATTTATCATGCTGCTTTTGATAGTGGATGTGATGAGAAGATAAGAAAAGAAAATAAATTAAAATAGAAGGATTAATGATTCTACCTCTTGAATGTCGTATCCTTGAGAACCTCCTTAAGGAACATTGGGTTGGTCTTTTTATGAGACCATAAGATCATTGATGTGAGGAAGAGAACTATGAAGGTAATTGGGGAGAATCTAGTAAATCTAAAAGTTATATATGATTTGAGTGGAAGTGTTTGTGAGGGGTGGTATTTATAGGGGGAAAAGAGGGGTATATTTAATTATTATATTCATTAGTATTTTATTTTGAATAAAGACTATCAATAATGTTGAATAATATGAATAAATAAAGTAAATAATGAAGTTTTTTTCTAGATAATGGGTTCTTACATCAAATATAGGTCATCCATGTCTCAAAAAATCCGGTATTTAGTTTATATCATTAATTACTGTATTTCAATATTAACAAAAAAATAAACTATTTTTGAAAAATGAAAAAAATTAAACATAACCATTTTATGACAATTATATTCCAAAAATGGAATCTAATTTATGAAGATAATATTATAAATATGATAGATATAATTTTTAATTCAAAATAACATTTATTTGAAAAATAACAGTTTTTAATATTATATTCGATTTTATAGCCCTTGGAAAAATTAATTTACATATCATTAAATTTTATTATAATTATAAAGAAACATAATAATAATTTTTGGATATATTTTATGAAATTAAATTTTATTTTAAATATTCAAATTAATTTTAAATGTTTATGAAAATATTTCTGTTTTACAGAAATACCAACACTTAATTTATCTTTTTTATTTACTTACACCATGATATAATCATATCCTATTTTAATTTATAAGATACCTATATTTTATTTATAATTTTATAGGTGAGTTAACTATTATAATGATCATATTACTATTCATAATGGCTATATTACTATTCCAAGGGTCTAGTTACTATTCCAATGGTATAGGTTCCATACTTTCCATAAATACCAATTAATTCATTCCTAATTTATTAAAATATTTTTTTATTTGGTTATCTATGTGATGAATGTGTTTTATTATATAATTATAAAATGGGATAATCCATTGATAAAATTTTGGGTTTTACATTATTTCCCCCTTTATGAAATTTCATCATCAAATGTTATTTACTAACTAAGGTGAAAATAGGTGAGGGTATTTCTCCATAATTTATTTATCTAGTTCATGGAATTTTCTAAAATAGAATATATTTTAACAAAATTAAGTAAAAAAATTCATGATTAAATAGTTTATTATTTTGTTCAAATAACACTAAAGGCATATCTTATAGGATTCCTATTGTTAGTATATATATTTTTTAAAAACATTATTGGTTTTTTACATATACTTAGTCTTATCCCCATTGGATTTATTAACATTCTATAATCTTAATTACCAAATTATTTAAATACTTCTCTAATACCAACTATAGCCAACCTGATTTTTCTTATAAGACTATTTACATCATTTTTAAGACACACACCATAATAGAATTATGATCAAAGAAAAAAGGTTTAATGTCTTGGAAATAATAGGATCATACATAACCTGTACATAATAAAACAAAAAAATTTATTGAAAATTTTCTTCTTTATTCATATAAATAAAATGTTCTCCTTAGTACACGTAGTCCCCTAAGGATATACATCCAATAAAAGGGCTGAGCTAAAAGATCAGTAAGAGGATTAATAAGGGGAATAGATCAATAAAACATGAGTGAGTATAATCATCATCACCATAAAGTAACAATAGTATCATCATTAAAATAATGAGGTAAAAAGTGGATTAAGGAATGTAATGTGGAAATGTATAAAAATGAAACATCATGTATTAGTGGTCAAATAAAACACATAGTTGTGAACAAATCTCGCATCATGTTCATGCATAACATATGTGTATAATAATATCATCATTATTGTAAAAAATTTAGAATCATGTTCACACATATTACACATAATATCATTATATATATCAAATTTCCCAATTCATTGGAGGGATATATATTTTGGTCCCACCCATTACATAAAAATAATTACATAATCATGTATGCCACAAAGAATGTATAAAAAATGAATTCATGAAATAACCCATTAAAAAGGAGTATTTTTCATAAGGATTTCATAAATAAACATTGGAGTTACAAATTTTAAAACTTATATCATACACTGGAATAAAACATCATCATTATTTGGATAATAAATAACACATGAGGAGTTGAAGATTGTTTTGTAAAGGCAATTATTTTTAGAAAAAAACCATTATAATGGGCTTGAAATTCATTTTGACAATGTAAGAACATGTATATACACAAATCAAATGGTAGGTATTGTAAAAATTATTTTTTTTGAAATTATAAGAATAAATATAATTAAAATAAGGTGAAATATATTATAACCCCAAAGGAAGGAATTTGGTTCATGGATCCCTTTACCTTATGTCCGAATGCGTTCTGCACTTTCCCTTAATATCCAGGATAATCAAATTAGATTCATTAATTACATTATTAAGAACCCATTATACATGTATTTTATTTATTAAAATTTTATTATGTTCATTTATGTCCATTTTTGTGTGCTATATATTTTGATTTCATCATTCCAGGAGAGTCTTTTTTCATGGGTTCATGGTGTGTTTACTTGTGTACAATTATGGATTTTCTTGTAAAATGGGAAAAATTCTAATGAAGTGTAATTATATGTTATTAATGAAAGTTAATAAGTTTAAATGATCTATTATATATTTTTTATGGAATGAAAATTATTTATTTAAAAAAGAATTAATGATAAATATTTAGTTTATTTTGTCATTTTTTCAGACCATCACAAACTAGTTTCTGTTTATTTAATATTATGTCTATAAATTTGTTATAGGAAACATAATTAGTTGAAATATGTGTATTTTTTTTCAACCAATAATAATGGTTTTATGACCATCCATGAATTCAATAATAGAAAATCAAAACTCGTCATCCACGAAGGCGGTGAACCGATATATCACATACAATGCTTTCCTTTTTAGAATAAAAGGATAAGAGAATAGATTTGAAGATGAATATAAAATTCAAAATATAAAATTACAATATATATATATATATGTGTGTGTTATTCATTCTTTATCATGATTCTTGAGATAGGGGAGGTGGGAAGAAGATAAGAAAAGAAAATAAATTAAAAAGAAGGGTTGAGGATTTTACAACTTGAATGTCGTCTCCTTGGGAACCTTCTTATGAAACTTCAGTTTGGTATATTGTTGAGAAAAAAAACTCTTGGACTTGGGAATTAGTCTTGGAATATTAATTGGGTATAACTTATAAAAGCTAAAAAACATAGAATTCGTGAGGAAAGGTGTGATATTTATAGGGGGAGAAGATTGGTATTTTTTTATTATATTCGTTATTTTAATATTTTGGCTCAAGAATATCAATAGTATTGATTCATATACAAAATTATTTAAATAGTGAAGGATATTTTGATATAATCTTTGATTAAATCTTACAAACATCATCAAGGGCTTAAAAAATTCATGTATTTATCTTATATTGTAAATTACCATATTTAACAACTCATTATAAATTAAAATATTTAAGAAAAATAAAAAAAATTAACCATAACAAATTTTAAGAATGTAGATTTCAAAAATGGACACCATATTATGAAAATAATTATAAAAATATGCGAAATTTAATTTTTAAATATAATCATCATTTATTTGAAAAATTATGATATTAATATTATAATCAATTTTACAACCGTAATAAAAATAAATTGTGGTTTCATAAAATAAACATATAATTGTATTAAAACCTAATATTAATTAATGAATATATTTTATAAAGACAATTTTTTAATCATTATTTTAATTGTACAATTATAAATAACAATTTTCATTTTATAAAAATACCACCACTTAATTTATCCTTTTTAAAAAAATTATTTACATATACCATGATATAATTATATCATATTTAATTGATAAGATAAATATATCTTATTTATAATTTTATATGTGAGGTTACTAATCTTACGACCAGATTACTATTCCTAATGGTCATATTACTATTTCGATGGCCATGTTACTATAAAAAAATACGTGTTCCTTAATTTATATAAATACCACTAATTTCATTATAAATTTATTAGAATAATTTTTTTGTTGGGATCTATATGTGATGTATGTGTTTTATGAAATAATTATAAAAAGGGAAATTCTATTTACAAAATTCGGGGTCATCACATTTTTTTTCATAACGTTTAAATAAATTTTTCAAAAATGGAATTATTTGTTAGAAATGTGATTTCTTAAGTAAATAATATGTCTAACATGGTTTTGTATTAATAAATGTTTTGTTGGTGGTGTGGGTTTAATGAGTTCGATGTGTTGTTTGAGGGATGGATGAGATTGATTTGGAAGGATGAAGAGATTTTTTCAAGAAGTATGAGTTGTTTAAGTGGTTTAAAAGTCAATTTGATTCCTAATATGTGAGTTTTTTCTCATATATTTAAACTATATTTTATTATATAAATTAACTTTACAATTTTTATATTCAATTGGGAGACATCTCATCAGAGAATCATCATGATTCTTTTCATAAGATGCGGGGGGAGAAGTCATGAGATAAGGAACTACAAAGTTATAATTGGAAAGATATAACGATGTTATTTAGTGAACAATTAGGTGATGAGTATGGGATGTGGATAGTGGTTCATTAAGATTCTAGTAAAATGTAAAATACCTCAAATCAATTCAAATACATCGTAAAAGTATCTTTTGTTGGTCGGAGTAGGACAATCAAGAGGGGTTGAATTGTGTTCCTATAAAAATTTCTGTTTAAAATTGTTTATTTGAACGTTCCCCAATTTAAAATCAAACAGGACAATTAACCAAAATATAAAAATTGTAAACTATTTATGAGTTTGAAAGATTCCACAATGATTTATTAATTCTTAGTTAAAGTAGTGTATGAAGTTACTTCATCATTTGAAGTTATTCTACTTAAAAAATTCTTGAACAAACACTATCTAAGATTAACTATCAAAGAAAAGTTATGTTTTTTAGTTTTAGAAAAAAAAGAAAAATAGGAAAATATAACATAAACACAATGGATAAAAACAAGATATTTAGTCTCAAGCAGATACTTAGTCCTATCAATACGGTGATCAAGTTCCACCAAGAATTTTATATTTATAAACTCGATCCACACATTGGATAGGGGTTTACAACAACATACAAAGCTATCTAGGTCTAATTGGACCTCTACCATAGTTATTCATGAGAAACTAAAACAACCAAGTTATAGAGTGATTACCATCCTAACCCAAATATCTGCCCAAATAGTGCTAAATGGGTCAGGTGTCACTGACCTTAGGTGAACCTCCTAGAACACCAAAGGCTTTCGACTAGCAGCAAGGGTGTAAATTTGTATAGTGGGGAGGCTATAACCTATGGAAGGAATATAAAGGTACCATTCTGAGCATTACTGTAGAACATGCAATGGAAAATAAATGACTCAACATACTCAATCTAGACCTCCAGTGTGGGAGCATATTCAATATCAATAAATAATGAAAGCAATATATAAAAAACTGTAGTGAAATGAAAATAAAACAACATTTTGAACACCACTTGTAACTAACATTGGAACAACAAGGAATGCATCCATAGCAGGTCACACAAGTCAATAAAAAATGGGTGCCCATGGCTGACCACTATAGCTACATAATAATAATAAGCATACTGATATAGGAATTAAAGAAAAATGAAAGTAAAAAATCCATCTAGGAATAACCTCATGGTCCATGCCAATATCCACATAAAACAACACTACAACCCAGCTGTTAAAGATGTTCCTTTACCTGTATGTAAAACTATAAAGTCTACAATCATCCCAAAGGTCTTGTGTAGGGCGTGAGACTAATATCAGAAGGTTACCACCCAATTTTTTGTTCCCAGTATATGTTTTTATGCTGACATCCATCTCTAAGTAAGGTAAATAGTACAATGCAATAATAAACACAATCTCCACTGGAGCTCAGCAGTGACCAGGGAGTGTCACCTGCTTCAGCCAATGATGGAATCTCAACAACAAAGAGAGTCCTTGGCCCCTAGGACAAGGTACCCCTATAGTCACATGGTCCTAGTAAACCCTTAGGTTCCACCTCAAATATGTAACCTAGCACTATGTGCCTCCTGACACCTTGTGTATCAAGTACTGACATCCCAAAGGCATGCCCAAAAAAGAATCCCAGTCCTATAGAGCACTGCTTGAAATCTCATATAGGCCCATGGCATGACAACTGGAGGACCATCAATTCCCATCCTCAAATAATAATAGCAGGAACAATGATGTTTTCCCCTAAATGAATAACTGGTGAAACAATGATGTCTATCCTCAATCACAGTGATCCTCATCCCCCATCCTTATAGCCTCAACACTACTAATCGAAGGCTTCTCACCATCCATGTGGCTTCCTATATAAAGCACCCACAAACCAATAGTACATAAACTACAAGTACTGGAGGACTTGTCCCACATGAGTTGTCGAAATCACTTCATCATTGAGTCAACCTGTGTGAACACGAATCAAGAGACTTTTTTCCATCATGGATGAGCAGAAATCACCAGAATAATGAACCCAAGCCGCACCATCTCTGACACCTCATGTCCCTGTGACCGTGTCGCTCAAATATAATGAACATTCCATCCAAGTATCATGGGCGATGCCTAAACTGACAATAACACTGCCTCAAACCAACGTCCATGATGCCCAATCCCATGGTCAAACCACCCAATGCAACCTGAGCCATGCCCAACCTGTGATCAACATCACCGAAGAAAATCCTGGTCATTCCCAACACAACCCCATGGGTTGTAGAATATTAAATTCAACAATTACATATATAAATACAATTTAAAAAACACATTATAATCAAGAAATTCAATTTAGATGATTGAATTGAACACTTTAAACAATCATCATAATATGACACCGAGGTATTTAATTCCTAAAAATAGATTAATCATGTTTAAACATTTTATAAATACAAATATAAATCAATAAAATTCATTTAAAACCATTTTAACAAAAAAAACCCAATGAGAAATGACCTCTCGCCTGGCCTCGATCAATAATAACTAGTAAGGAAATACCCAATGTCATCCCACATGGTTTAACAATCAAATTTAAATGAAATAATAGGGTTTTTCAAAAAAACCACTATTTCACTAAAACATGTAACCCCCCCCCCAAATGTCTACAAAAACAAAAAATGATGCACGTACCACCTACCTCGAACTAGTATGATGTTCCTTGCCTAGTATCAGCCTCTAATTCGGTCTAGAATTGTGTAGATATACATAACAAGAGTAAAATATCAAACTTATATAACTTGTTCTAGAAAAAAAATCATGATTAAATGATAAAGATAAATTGAGAGCCTATCAATGGGGTTCGAATGGATCTCATGGTGTTCAAATTTGAGTTCAGATGAAGTGTTGGGAGCCAAAAGAAGTTTGAGTGTCTGTCTTGCGGAGGTTCTATCTAGAACTAGAATAATAAGACTAATACCCATTTTAAGAAAAAATTACAAAATAAATGGCTTGTACTTGAGACTATACACTGTGTAGGATCTTATAATATTCCAAAGATAACCATGTTTCATCAACATACATTCTAGGTCTTTCATACATGACTACAAAGTGTGTGGAATGAATATATGGCATGCACATGGTTTGGTCCTCTAAACCCCTACCGACATCCCTACACACCATGTATGGCCATCACACACGGACAAACTATACAACGTGTTCTTATGATTACATGGAGTGTAACCCTAAGTCATGCCTTAAGACATACTAATTATAGTACTTCGATAATTTCCTCTGTTTTCCCAAAAAACTACTAAAAAACCCACACCTTAAAGGAAGAATCGAACTTCCCCCTTAAAGCAGTTCATCCCTAAATTTCCTTTCCATGGGTGGTGAGAAAAAACTCAAGAACAACTCCATTAGAAAGCTTAAATCAATCAATGGTCCATTGACCTATTTCCTAGACCCATGGTACTCCCATTATTCATCATCACACCTACACCAAATTAGGTGCTCCCATGTCACTTCCGACACCCAAAACTACCCCTCATCATATCAGCGCCTACGTCAATCCCATGGAATCCTCTAAAAAATGAGGTCCCACATCCCATGGATGCTTAAAATAACCCTATTCCTTGAAACTCAATCAAAACATGTATCCTTGAGGCTCTAATTCTCAAGGAACCCCAAGGAACCCATATCAAATGATGCTTATAATTCCTAAGCACCTTAAGTAACCCTTATAAAATAATGATCATCATGACAAGCACCTCATATATGTATAATCACACACTCTAGATGGTTCCAACCTACTTACTAATGTCTATTCAGTCAATATATATCTTGTTCACCTCATTCCCTCAAAAAGGACATGACTTGACCAACCATGCCCAAAGTAGAAATACAAAAATATCATGGCCACACCTGTAGTGTAACTCTATCCATTGTCATCTCACCAGCCTGCTCAGCCCCAGTCAGCTCCATAACATGTACCTATCCTAACACACGAGTATATGATGCCTGATATTCTTGTGGTGTTGCACCATTCACCGGCCACGAACCCCACAGATGGGTCCCACTATCTCATCCATGTCCTCTACGTGAAAATGGAGCTTGAAAACCCTCACTTGGTACCTATGATGATCTGGCCACTGAAGCCTACACCTTCTATAGTCCTTGTCTGATGAAAGTATAAGAAGGATACCTACAGAACCTCTCAAGATTCTTGACCTTTGCACAAGCCCGATACTCCTTTGAAGGACTATCGCACTGAGTCCAGAAATGACCTGGCTTCCCACACTGAAAGAAAACAAATGATGAACTAACATGAGTTGGTATAGCTGAGTCATTGACTCGACCGACCTACTAGAACTCATCTTGACCTCATTTCATACTTGTTGAACCATCTTCAAATGCCACTACCTGTCCCAAGTGAGACATGTCTGTCAGGTTGCCCTAGGCTATTAGTTCTTGATTCACCGTCTCTAAGAACGATTCAAGACTAAAGATTCTTACCTACACCTGTATAGTGTGCTGTAAACCATCATCAAATCTCATCACCCTCAAGGTGTCTTCTCTTACCATACAAGGTGAGAAGTGACATAGCTCAATGAAAGTACCTACAGAGTCCATGATAGACATGTAACCCTACTTAAAGATCAAGAAATCCCGAGATATCTCTACACTCAGCATCTCTGGGAAAAAGTACTCGAATAATCTATCCTTGAAGTCCATCTAGGCCAGTCCCGTATGTCATTGAGCCAAAACTTGCTCATACCACTAGTGCTTCTCTGGTCATCTCATCATGTACATTGCCAACTAGACCCTTATCCCTAGAGGTATATTTAGATGATCAAAGATCATCTACATGCTCTCTCTCTTGTTCTCAGCTGCTTTTGGACCACCATAACCCTGAAAAAGTAGCAGGTGATGCGACTGGAACTCTTGAGTAAGATAAGCCATAGATGTATCTATTCCCTAAGCACCTTTTTCAATCCCCTAAAAGACACATACTAGACTAGTTCGGAGCTTCTCATCATGCCATGACCCAAATTTTGTCAAACCCAGCAGCTGCCCTACCTGCACTGGATCCTGAACCTAATCCTTTCCCTAAGCCTGTACCTGTGGCGCATGCTCTGCCTGACCCTCAGGGGTCTGAACCCGATCGTGCTACTATGGAACTGTACCATCACCCACCTGATGTTCTAATGAGATATCTAGGAGGAACCACTGAACACCATAAATGGTCAGACAACCCACATATATAACAATATATATATAACAAAGAAATATAAAGCAATAAAGAGGTAGTGCATAGAAAGTACCCTTACTATCCCCCATCGCAAACCATGCTCATGGCATCCCAGCATCATGGCCTCGTTACCCACCCTAAACGGATCCATGTATCACAATATCCCTGTGCCTCACCCATCCTTACAAACAATGTTGCCTCAATCTAGGGACAGAGTCTCCCAATCATGGTGATCAAAATCACCTCAACCATAGTACCATCATGCTTCCATAAGATCTAGGCCCAAATCCCATGTCACATGAAATTTCTACATAAATATTAATGCATGGCATATCAAATTTCCTAAAAATATTAATTCAATCAATCATTTCACCTTTTTTACATGGAATTTGATATATATTCTATGTCATTATCACTTCCCAAATAATACGTGAATATATAAAATTAGAATATCCTAAAAATGTTCCTATAAAAACCCAAGAAGCCATGCCTTTCCATACTAGGCCAATGTCCAATTTCTCCTTTACCTCACCAGGTCAAGGGTCACGTATCACAACCAATAACATCACAATCCATGTGAGCCACTAAGGTGGAAACCTTATAAGCTATAATCTGAGAAAAATAAAATAGTATAACACACCCAATGTAACTCAATCCATCTCGCATATATGAGGTTTCATGAACAAAAAAACGTGTTCAAAATCCAGTCTTGTCAACAACCTATATCCACTCTACCATATCCCAAATAGTAAACTAGCAAAAAATAAAAAAACAACCTCGATCTCATTAGTATTCTGTCAAGATGCTACCAAATCCCACACAAGAACTACTCTAATATCATTTTGAAACAACAAACCCCAGATGTGCATCACACTTAAGTATGGGTTTATCCTCTAATACCACTTTGTAACATCCTGACCCGAACAATCACTCAAACAGTTCTAAACGGGCCAGGTTTCACTGACCATAGGTGCACCTCCCCAAACTCCAAAGGCTGATGACTAGCAGTTAGAGTGTAAATTGGTATAATGGGGAGGCTATTCCCATTGGTAAGAAGATAAGGGTACTAGTCCAAGCGTAATAGAATAACATGAAATGGAAAATAAATGACATAGTAGACTCAAACTAGACCCACAGAGAGGAAGTATATTCAATATCAATAAACAACAGATGAAATATAGAAAAAACTGCAGTGGAAATCAAATAGAACATCATGCTAAACACCACTTGTAACTAACACTAAAGAAACAAGGCATGCATCCATAGTAGGTTATACATGTCAATACACAAAGGGAACCCATGGTTAACCACTGTGGCTATATAATAATAATAATAATGTTGATACAAAAATCAAAGCTATACGTAAGTAACAAATATAGTTAGGAATAACCTCAAGGTCCATGCCAATATTCATGAGAAACAACACTACTACCAAACTCCTGAAGTAGATCCATTACCTTTATGTAAAACCATAAAGTCTACACGCATCCTAAAGGGCCCGTAGAGGGTGTGAGACAAATATCAGTAGGATACCACCCAATGGTGCATACCTAGAATCTGTTTTAAAGAAAGAATGACTCTCTATGTAAGATAAATAGTTTGATGAAATAATAAACACAATCCCCACTGGTGCTTAGAAGCCACTAGGGAGTGTCACCTGCTTCATCCAATGATGTAATCACATTAAAAAGAGAGTCCTTGTCCCTTGTCCCAAGGTTCCACTATAGTCACAAGGTCATGATGAACTCTTAGGTTCCACCTCAAATAGGTAACCTAGAACCACGTGCCTCATGAAACCTTGCATCTCAAGTATAGAAGTCCCGATGGAATGCCCAAAAAAAGTATCCTGATCCCACAGATCCATGCTTGAAAGCTCACATCATCCCATGGCACAAAAACTAGAGTAATAATAATTCTTGTTGTCAAATAATAATTAGAGGAACAACGATCTCTGCCCTCGAATGAATAACCATAGAAACAACAATGTATGACGTCAATCACGGTGACCCTCATCCCCCAACCCGGTAACCTCATCTCTACCAATCAATGGATCCACACTTTACATGTGGCTTCATAGGACAAGAACCCCTAAAACAAAAGTACCTAAACAACAACTATCGAGGACCTCTACCAATACGAGTGGTCAAAACCACCACATCATTGAGTCAACCTGTGTGCTCACAACACTAGCAGCTTTTGGCCACCACAAGTGAGTAGCAATCCCCAAAACATAGAACTCAAGCCACACCATCTATGACATCTCGTGTCCCTGCAACCATGCCACTCATTTATGATGGTCATGTTGTCTATGTATCTTGGGCCATGCCCAACCTGACAGTCACACTACCTCAAACCAACTTCCATGACACCAAATCATGTGGTCAAACCACCCAATGCAAATCTGGGACATGCCCAACCTATGATCTACATCACTCCAGAAAATTTTGGGCACACCCAACACAACCTCAAGGGTTCCATCACATGCAATTTAGTAATTATATATATACATTCAATTTTATAAAAATTATAATCACTAAATTCAATTTTGAAGATTGAATTTCAGACTTTAAACAATCAATATTACATGAAATAGAGGTCTTTAATTCCTCGAAATAGTTTAATCAATCTTAAAAAATTTAGACCTATCAATATAAATAAACACAATTCATTTTAAAATCACACCTTTCAAAAATAACCCAATGAGAAATGACCTCTCACCTGGCCTCACTCAAGAATAACTGGTAAGGGATTACCCAATGGTATCCCACAAGGTTTAAAAATAAAATTAAATTGAAATAATAGGGTTCCACTCTAAAACTCACCAATGATATAGAAGACAAAATCCCAAAATATTCACAAAAACACAAAACAAAGTATTCACAACATACCTCGAACGGTTACGATGATCCTCATCTAGAATCAACCTTTAATTCAATAAAAAACAAGGCATATCTACACGATGAGAATAAACACTCAAAACCATAAAACATGGTCGAGAAAAAAAATCATGAAGAACTGATCAAGAGTAATTGAGAGTATATCGATGGGGTTAAAGTGGATCTAACAATGTTCAAATCTGTTTTCGGATGAAGAGTTTGGAGAAAAATGAAGTTAAAGTGGCTATTTCTTGGAGGTTCTATCTAGAACAAAAAAAACAAGGCTACTTCCCATTTTGGGCAAAAATTACAAAATACAGGGTGTGTACTTGGGACTACACGCCATGTAGGTTCCTTTGCTATTCCAAAGACAATCGAGTTTCAACAACTAACTTCCTAGGTCTTTCTGACATGAATACATGACATGTGGAAGGAATACACGACAAGTACATGGTTTGATCCACTAAACCCTTGATGAAAACCCTACATGCCATGTATGTCCATAACACGTGGATGCACTACATGAAACGTACTTAGGATTACATGGTGTGTAACCCTATGTCAGGCTGGGTGATATTCTAATTCCAATACTTTCCTATTTTCCCCTGTTTTTAGAAAAACAACATGAAAAAAGTAACCCATACCCCAAAGGAAGAACCAGGTTCTTAAAAGGGAACTCTTCCACAATTCTACATGTGATTGAAATGGTGTAAGAGAGTGGTAATGAGATAATATCATGTATCCTCTAGTTTAGAGTAGGAGAAAGTGTGTTCTAGTAATATAGGTAAACACACACTTCTTGAAAAGTATTAAAATTGAAAAAAATAGAGAAGAAGTAATAGGAATGGGTTTAGAATGATCTGAGTGATGTTATTGATTCTTTTTAACTTATTGGATGTAGTAGATGTAAAGCTTGAGTCCACCTCTGGAAGCAGTCACCAAAAATAGAGTATTGTGAATGATCTGTGTTCGTGTTTCCCAGAAAAAATGAGATGTTCTATGAAAATCTCTTTTTCTAGGTTTGTTGCTGTAGGGATGTTCACACATTAGTGCATAGAAATCTATCATATTGTTTCCGACAAGAAGAATTATTTTTGTGGTTCTACTTATAGGGTTTTTATTACAACATGCATAATCTCTATCTACTTCGCATGACACCTTTTAAATTTAAAATTAGGTGCTTCTCTTCTAGCCGAAATGGAGCATGATCTTGACACATCATACTGTGTTCTGTCTAATGACATGTCTGCAAAATATCATTATCAATATCAGTGTCCTTTAATAACTCATATATGATAATTAAAAATATTTTTTAATTTAATATAAAATGAAATTAATGATTTTGGAATGGTGTCACATAAGCAGTAATGTAGGAGTGGTGTATTGGAATAATAATGATGTCACTGGAGTGGTGTAATTGGAATGGTGTTACTGGAATGGTGTCACTGACTTTGTGATAATTCTGAAACTAGTAGCACGAGGTCTGTTCTATATCAACAGTGTCAGGTCCATTATTAATATTCTAAAATAGGTTTCCTGATATAATTGTTTCTATTCACTTATTAACATTTTGAACTGGTAGGTTATTGAAATGGTGACTCATACTTTACCAATTTTTAGACTAAATGATTATTGGGATTTCACTGACCATTGACTGAGAGTTCTCTGACCGGTGACAGTGAGTTCACCTTAACAGTGACTCATACTTATCCAAATATTTCCAACCTGTATAATGAAATAATACTTAATAGAATAGATTTATATTATTCATAATCATATTGAAACACAATGAAACACAATTTAACTTGATTTTTCAGCATTAACACATGAGGAGTCCAACAATATCCCCCTTTTGATGATAACAAATCATGGCATTTACAATCCATACATATTGATCACAGCAAAGGACCATCATTTTTATTAACATATCAGACAGATTATATGGGATTAAGACATACATGTATCCCAATTAAATTTAGTATAGATACTATTTTTGAGTTATCCTATTTAATACCATAAGGATTATTTAGTGAGTGAATGGAAAATTCCATCTCATATTTCTCCCAATTTTTAAATTATAAAAAAAATAGGAAAAAGAAAACAAAGAAGATATATTAAATGGAATCCACAAATGAATAAAAGAGATCACATTTCATTGAATACATAAATATAGTACAAGGGAAAAAGTATATCAAATCCCTATCAAAAAGCATCCTATCACTTTATCTCTATGTCCACCACCTCTTTTCATTTGGTAGGGACAACATATATAGAGGTAGTAGGTGCAGAAGTTGCAGTTTTAGAAGAGAGAGATCCAAGAGAGAGTTATGGGAGAGGCAACCCTTCAAAAATAAAAGGTTCAAGGCTTGGTCTAGATGAAGAACAAGGCAGAGGATACTATGTAATGACTAGTCTGATCTGGATCAGAGCTTAAGCATGGGTCATTGTCATAGGAGAAAAAAAGGTAGGGGAAACAGTGGTAGAAGGATGTATTCCAGGTATGAGAGGAGAAGTTTCTAGAGAAACTATGGCTATACTGTGATGATGGAGATAATGATACAATATATTTTTTAAATCTTTGATCTTCTCACCACCATCCTCAATAGAATTCTCCAAATCATCCATATTTTCCATAAAATTATCTAGATATGGGGTAAAATCCTTCATCTACTTGACTTGATGCATGAAATCTTAAGTCACTAGAGGTAGCTACAAATTCCCCACCAGATATTTGAAATGACTTTCTAGTTGGTGCTTGGTATAAATATTTTTAAAATAGGAATCAAACATCATTGAAATATATTCTTGAGCATTAGTGTTAATCTTGGAATAAACTATGACTATATTACGCACATGCTCATTGTACGTTTTAATCATACTCAAGATTTATTGACTTGGACCACCAAAAAAAAGATTGAAGATAGTCTCTAATGATTGATCTTATCATGTCACTATCCCAAGGATGATAAGAGAGAGAAAAAGAATATGGAGATGAAGCAGATGAGGAGTGATAATTCAGCCATTTAAGAATAGTTTTTAAAGATACTTTATATTCATCTATCAGACGATTGATTGTAGATACAAATCCACAGCTTTTATTTGATAATTTATTTTTTGTTCTTGACCACTTCGTTAACCACTAAAATCAAATCAGTTTGAATCTGAGATACAACCTTTTCTGAGATATTTATAGCATCGACCTTACTTAGTCTAGCAATAGAAACTAGAGTAGAAGAAGCTTTCACATATCTCCTCATCTACCCAACTAAAGATATTAAGGATTTCACTTCATCACTTAGTAGTTAATCTTCAATTTTTTCTTCCTAAATCTCATGAATCCCTTTGGGTTGAGTTTTCCATATTAACTTCTGTAGAAGCATTCCATCATCCCTTTCACTAAGCTTTGTCCCAGGTTAAGGTTCTAACATCATAATCTTGATAAAACATGATAATAAATTATCTCCAAATGCCTTTAAATCCTCACTAATTACATAATTAGGATTTTATTATGTTGGATTAGGAACAAGTCCCAGTTTTTGAACAGAAACCACTTTTTTGGTTGTGACAGGTTCGATTTGAAACACAATTGGAAGGTCTATTTCCCTAATGACGTACTTCTTAAAATCATCAACAACAAAAAATATTAGAAACCTATACAAGGTATCCACTGAACGTGAATCAACATGATTTGTAACTTAAATCATTTTCAATATGGGGTTTTGATCCCCCTCAACTGATGCTTCCCTTGGATAATTATGTGACTCCATCATGTTAACTATTCCTACATCCTCAATTATCTGTTGGCACTTCTCAGCCTCAACCACATCTACTTCTAACTGATCAGACTATTCAACACTTATTCTAGTAGGTACAAAGACTTCTCTTTCATGTCCTTTATCACTTATCTCTTCTTCTTTGTATTTTTCTCTTCTACTAGGTTCATTTACAAAATATTTCCCTTATGTATGCTTTTAATTTTCAAAATCTTCTTCCATATCATCTCCTTCCTTATCATCATCATCACCATGAGCTGAAATATCTTCACTTTTTTTTCTAATTCTTATTATACTCTATCTCAACACCATCCACATCTCCTTCATCGAAAAAATCTGTTATTTCATCTGATTATAATCAAGAGTCTTTGATATCCTTAGGCATTGAAGGATGTTCAAACAGATTATAATCCTCAATTTTTTTGGTTTTCTATATCCCATGGCTTCTTCCCTGGATTCCAACTAATTTTTATTCATTTTAAAAGATCCATAGACAAAAAAAATTTATAGTACTCTATAATTTCCTCATCTCTTCCTACCAGTTCTTTCTCTTTCTTTACTAATGAGATGAATCTTAAATAGAGCAGGGATATGGAATTCGATGACGTTTTGATCATGTCACACATATGAAGAATAAGATACATGCATTAATTTATCTTGTGAACATTATTTAATATATGAAACAATAATACATAATGATATTTCATAGTAGCATAGACACCTTTCCATGGACAGATTTGGTTTTCAATGAATTTGAACAACAACCTAGTTTCTCCATCCAAATCAGCAGTAATTGGTATTCTCTTCTTTTTGTTTTATATTGAAGAACCCAAATCCACTTTTAGTATATAAATATCACTTGATAGAGGATGGTTTTTTTGATGATCCTCGAAGATACCTTCATGAGGTACCCCTAACCAAACAACCCACATCCTGGAAGAAAAAGAAAATCTTTGTACATTTAACAAACTCCTAACCACATATTCATCCTTTTTATAGAATACTAACTCAAAAAACTGGTAAAACAAAAAAAAATTCAGATATATGGGTTTATTTTCATTTTTAAACCAGTATAACCACCCCTACTCTTCCAAAACAATAAAAAAATTGACTTACTCAAAAGAAGACACATTGAACATACTTTAGTTTCAGGAATGAAAACATGATATGAGAGACCAGGGTTTAGAGGATTATTAGGCATTTTTGCCAGAGTTGTTTTTCGATTTCATTGATGTTCGTCATTTATTTGGATCCGAGAAAGAGAGATGCTTCAATCTATCCATTTCAGACATCAAGTGAGGGAGTTTTAAGGAGAATAAAAGGTTTTATAGAAAAGGGTTTGGATTTTGGGAGTAGAGAGAAACGGTGAAGGGAAGAAGTGATTTAGATTGGCTAATTTTATCATTTAGGGATTTAATGATTCACAAATCAATATTGTGAAAAAAAGAAATATTTAAAACAATGACGTAGAAATATTTCTAAATATAGAAACATGGGTTACAATGGTGAGTCTAAAAGGTGAGATATCAGCAGTGAGACATCAAATAGTGAGACACCAAATGGAGAGACATCAAATGTAGAGACATCAAACAGTGAGACATCAAATGGAGAGACATCAAATGGTGAGACATAAAACAATTACTTAAATTTGATCATTCCCAATTCATGTATGATGTAACTCAATCTTTCAAAACATAAGGTATTAATTAAAATATCAGCAAGATGGGGTTTTGTACCATTGAATTCCAAATTAATATCACCCTTTTGATAATTATCTCTCAAAAATGATGTATTACATTAATATGTTTTTTTCATGAGTGAGAAACTTGATTCTTAGAGATGTTAATAGAAATTGTGTTATCAGAATTTATATGTACATGTCTAAATTGATATCTTTAGTCTTGTAAAGTGTGTTTTATCCCCAAAACCTGTGTGAAAAAAACTACCCCAGCTATGCACTCAACTTCATTAGTAGATAATGAAACAAAATTTTGATTCTTACTACACCATGATACTAGTGACTTACCGAAAAAGAAACATGTTCTATAAGTGATTTTTATCTAAATTTTCACCACAAAATCTACATCTAAATTAAAAAATATGTCAAACGATTTTCCTCCAGGATAGAACAGTACTAAGTTGGTAGTATGTTTCAGGTATTTGAAAATTATTTTAATAGTTGTTAAAAGAGAGTCATTAATATTTTCATGAAAATGAGAACACATAAATACACTAAACATAATATTAGGTCAACTATCAGTCAAGTAGATAAGACTTCCAATCATACCACTATAATTGGTTTGATCAATAGATTGTCTATTTTCACCAAGATCAAATTTATAGGTGGTAATCATATGATTATCACTACTTTTAATGCTATACAAACCTAAATGTTTTAGAATATATTTAGTATATTTAATTTCATTTAAAATGATACCTTCTATATTTTGAAATATTTTAAATCCAGGAAAGAATTTGAGTTCACCTAGTAAAATCTTTTCAAACTAATTTTTCATCATTTTTGAAAAATCAACACGTAAATAATTTTTTAAATATCAAAAAGTAATATCATCAACATAGATTTTTACAGCCAAAACATCAATATAATTTTTTTGTATCAAAATATTAGGATCAAATAAAATTTTTGTAAAACCTTTTGAAATAAAAAAGTACTTAGTCTATCATACCAAGCTCTTGGATCCTGTTTTAAAACACATAACGCCATTTTTAACTTAAAAACATGATTTGGAAAATGAGGGTTTGTAAATATACGAGTTATTCAACAAAAACATCCTTAATTATATACCCATTTATGAATTCACTCTTGAAATTCATTTGATATAGATTGAAATTTTGATGTGCTTCATATGGTTGTATAATTCTAATGGATTCAAGTTTAGAAATTGGTGCAAAAGTTTCTTCATAGTCAATTACTTCTTCTTGACTATCTCTTTGTGCAATAAATCTTGATTTATTTCATATAATAGTACCATATTCATTGAATTTATTTACAAACACACACTTAGTGCCTATAGTCAATGTATCTTTAGGTCTATCAAGTAGTTTCAAAACTTTATTTCTTTCAAACTGATTCAGTTCTTCATGAGAAACCATTAACAAAAATTCATCATTGATTGCATCATTGACATTATTAGGTTTAAGTTGTGATTAAAAGGACTTATGTTCAACCAGGTTTCTAAGAGGTTCTCTAGTTTGAGTTCCTTTGTATATGTCTCCAACTACAAAATATAAAGGATGATTATTAATAGTTCTTGTCGGTATAGAAAAAGAAGGGATGGTAATTTTGACTTCTTCAACAAGTTCAGGTTCATCACGACTAGAGTCTGGATAATTTCCATAAATGGATTATTTAACATGTTTCTTAATAGCTGGATCAAAATATTTGATAGCCATGTCCAAATTGGAAAGATCATCCTCAATATTTTATATGGAGGTCTTAGGTTCATGTGAATCTATTTCATCAAATTGGACATGTATAGATTCTTCCACACACTTGGTTCTTTTATTAAAGACTCTATAGGATTTTCTAGATATTGATAATCCTAGAATGATTTGTTCATCACTTTTTGAGGAAAACATCTCAAGATCAACTTTATTATTAAAAATACAAACCTTAAAACAGAAAACATTAAAGTAGCTAACATTGGGTTTCCTATTATTCTATAACTCATAAGGTGTTTCCATAAGAATAGGTCATATTAATAGTCTGTTAATTATGTAACAAGCTATATTGAAAGATTCATCCCAAAAATAAATAGGTAAATTATATATATTATGCATTGTTGGTGATATTTATTTTGAGGTTATGTTTCTTCTTTCTACAAAACCATTCTGCTGGGGTGTCCAGGTAGAAGAGAAGTTATGACTATAACCATTTTGTGATAAAAAATATTGAAACTTTGGGTTTTCAAATTCATGTCAATGGACAATCCTTATGTTTTTAATCATAATACCACTTAGGTTATCTACTGTTCTATAATACTTAGTGAAATGAGAGCAAGTTTCACTTTTTTAATCAACAAAGAAAGTCGAAGTATATCTAGAGTAGTCATCTACAAGAAAAGAAACATAGTTCTTCCCATTAAGGCTTGAAACTCTAGATGGTCCAAAAAATCCATTTTAACCAAATCAAGAGGCTAGGAAGTTGAAACTTCTTTCTTTAGTCTGAATGATATTTTGTGTTATTTATACTTTTGACATGGTTTATAGACATTTTCATTTAGAAAATCATGTTTGGGTAGATCCTTGACTAACCCTTTTATTTTAAGCTTCCTAAGAGAGTAAATACTAAAATGTACTAATCTCTTATGCTAGAGACAAGAATATTTTTGAAAGACACTTATGTCGAAAATAGTATGACACACTAAGGAATCTATGTTTACAACATAAAAGGTTTCATTTATAAAAGTAGTAAATACTAATTTGTTTTTAGAATTAAAAACACTACATACATTATTTTAAAATTTAACATTCGAACCATCATCAAATAACCGAGACATGATAGGTGGATTATATTATAATCCATCAACAAAAATTTGTATGTAAATTAAAATTGAATTATAATTACTAACTTGGAAGAGGCTAATTATTTATCATTTTTCATTATCACCAAAGGTGACATGCCCACCATTAATCATTATCAGATTCATGAATGATGAATAACCTCTTATCATGTGTCTGGAAAATCAACTATCCAATTACCATGGAATTCTATAAGAGTTATTCAAATAGTTTTCCGACAAATAAAATTCAAAAAAGAAAACATTTTGGTCCCCAAACTTTATTGGGTTCAGTTATATTAGAAACTAATGATTTGGGAACCCACACTTTCTTAATGGGTTTCTTATAAATAGTTTTTAATTTATCAGAAAAATAAACTCTATTTGCAATAGAAAAACTGGAAGCAATAAAACATCGTCCACTGTAGGAACATGCAGTATAACTTTCAAGTTAATGTGAAAAGCATAATTTTCTCGATTTTGATACAAAAGTATTTCTATTAAGGGTTCTCTATCATGGTAGATAACCTATACCAGTTTTATATATTGGTGAAACATGTTTACCAAGAATTTGTGTTAGAGAATTCATTCCATTGGTAAACTTTTCTAAATCCATTTTCAACTGATCATCTTATAATTTAGTCTCATTTTCCTATTTATGAAATTGGGAATTTTTCTCTTTCTCTATAGTAATTTTATATTTGATAGTATAGGTGAGAGCATGTTTTTTCATAAAAAAATTATATTTATATTTTAACACATTGAATTTATCTTTAAGAATTTGGTAGTATTCAAACATATTTTCATTGGTCATGTTTTCAGAATCATATTCACCTCCAGAATAATAATAAATTTGAATTGGATATTAAAGGGTTACCTTAGATGTGTTTTTCATGAAACACATATCAGATTTATTAGCCTCTACATCATGTGATGACTCTGAGTCATTGGAGTTGTCCTCAGAATCACTGTAGGTGGCCTTCATTACCTTCTTGTACTTGTAATATTTTTCCTCATATTTATTTTTATATCTTAACTTAGGATATTGGACCTTTATATTTCCTCTTCTTTAGAATCATAGTAGACTATCTCATTTGTAATTTTATTTTTCTTCTAGGCCTTTTTCTAGTTTCCCTTACTGTCATATTTACCTTTGTAGCTGAGCTTCTTAAAAAACTTCTTATTTATATAATTTTTTTTAAAATTCTACTAATTGATTTATTTATTCATCACTATCTGATGTTGAATCATCATTTCTTGTACTTTCAGAATGAGTGTGTATCCTATCCTTTTCTTTGTTTTTGGATTTAGTGGTTTTCAAATCCACTAAATTTCTCTTTAGTTCACCCTCTTCTTCATTGATGACCTTTAATTATTCCTCATACATCATCAGTTTACCTATTATCGCTTTAACATGAAATGTAATGATATCAACTGAATCTCTTATTGACACTAAATTTCCCTTCCATATTTCTGGTAGACATCTGATAATTATCATTATTGGTTCCTTATAATTAACTTCCTTTCCTAGAGAGATAATAGTATTTACAATTTCGTTGAACCTATGATACACATCAACGATAAGTTCATCAGGATTCATCATAAAGTTATAATATTTAATAGTATTTGTGCTAAGTCTTATCTCATTACGATTAACGGTTCCTTCATATAAAATAGCTAGAGTATTGAAAATTTCATGGGTTGTTTTACATGTATATATTCTATTAAATTATTTATCTCTTAAAGAAAAATATAAGGCATTCATAGTGTTGTAGTAATTTTATTAAGATGTCTTAGCTGGGTCATCCCAAGTATTTTGGGCAGTAGTAGGAATCTTATATTCGTCTATAATGGAAGACCAAATTTCAAATCCAATACTCTGTAAATGCATTTTCATCTTAAGTTTCTATTGGGTATAATTAGTTCCATTGAAAAAGGGAGGTATATTGGTAGAAACACCTTTGCTATATATTATCCATAACAAAGAAAAAATAATAGGTTATTTAAGAGATAAAAATTTATAAATATTAGAAATTTACAGATCTTTAAAATGTGACTAAAATCATAGTTGACAAGATTAGAAAAATAATTGAAAACCTTAAAAATATAATATTAAAAACTACTATGATACCAAATGTTTGTCATAGTAGGAAAATCAAGAGGGGAAGGAGGTATTGAGTCCCTATAAAAATTTATGTAAAAAATTATTTATTTCAAAGTTCCCTAATTTAAAATCAAATCGGCCAGTTAACCAAAGTTGTAGATTGGTAAAATATTTGAGAGTTTAAAAGATTCCTCAAATATTGATTAATTCTCTGTTAAATTAGTGTATGAAGTTACTTCAACTTTTGAAAGGAGTATACTAAAAAAATTCTACAATAAAAACTCTCTAAGATTATCTATCAATGAAAAGTAATGTTTTCTATTTAAAAAAATAAAGAAAGAAAGAAAAATAGAACATTAAAACAGCAGAAAAAAATAAGAGGGTCAGTATCAAGTAGAGAATTTGTCATATCCATTTGGTGGTCACCGGACACCAAGTAGTTTTTATTAATAAACTTTACCCGCACCCTAGATCAAGGTTTACAATATTATACAATGATATCTAGGTCTAACTGGACTTCTACCAGAGTTATTTGGGGGAAACTGAAACAACTGGGTCACAAAGGGGAATTTTCCATAGTTTTATATGGGAGTGAAATAGTGTAAGATCATGGTAATGAGATTATATCTTGTATCCTATAGTTTAGGATAGGATAAAATGTGTGTTTTTAATATAGATACACACACACTGCTCGAAATGTATTAAAATAGTACCCACCTGAGCTAAAATGATAAGAATGTATTTTGAATGATATGAGTGATGTTACTATTTCTTCCATACCTCTTGGATGTATAAGATTTGAATCTCGAGTCCACTTTTGGAAGAAATCACCAAAAAATTTGTATCGTGAAAGTTATGTCTTTTGGTTTCCTAGAAAAAAATGATATGTTCTACAAAGATCTTATTTTCTAGGTTTGTTGCCATAGGGATGTTCATAAATTGGTGCACATAATGCTCTCTTATTTTTTACTACAAGCATAAGTAGTGGCATGGATCTACTTATTGGTTATGTATTACACAATGAACCCTGTCTATCTTATTTACACACCACCTTTTTAATTTAATCTCGAGTTATTCTCTTCTAGCCGATATAGAGCACAATATCCACATATGGTACCTCGTACTATCTACTGACATGTCTGAAAGAGATAATTTATAATTTTAGTGTCATTTAATAACTCATATATGACTATTAGAAATAATTTTGAATTTAATTTTTTAAAAATTAACTGAGTCTAGAATAGTGTCACAGAAGTGGTGATGCACGAGTGGTGTCTTGGAACTAGAATGATGTCACTGGAATAATGTCACTGGAATAATGTCACTATATTTGTGAGAATTCTCAAACCAATAGCATGGTTTACAGTCAATATCAATGGTGTTAGGTCCTTTGTAATTATTTTTAAATAAGTGGCTAGATCCAATGGTGTCAGGTTCTTTATAAACAATATGAACTGATAGGTTACTGAAATGGGGACACATACTTAACAAATTTTTTGACAAAATGGTTACTTTGTGTCCTCTGACTGTTGACTTTTAGTTCTCTGACCGGTGACTGTGAGTTCACCTTTATGGTGAATCATACCTATCCTAATATTTCAACCCATCTTATGAAATAATACACAGCGGGATAGATTTCGATTATTCATAAGAATATTGAAGCATAATGAAACATGATTAAACATGATTTAGAGCATTAAAACTAGAAGAGTCCAATAACTTTATTTCAAGGTGTGTCCATAATGTGGTGGAAGATAAATCATGGTCACCATGAAGTGGTTTTATGGGATGTGTTCCTTGAAATGCTCATGGATATTTTTTATTAGAACTAAATGGATGTACATCAACAATATATTCTACTATTTTAACATGGTGAACTTGGTATATGTGATCTTGCAGATTTTTTTCATACAAGAATTCAAATTATACACCACATAACTGATGAAGATGTTTGATCAAAATTAGTTTATAATGTTTTTTTCTTTCCGTTGTGGTTTTTTGAGTATTGAATCATGTTAAGATGATAGAACGATACTTTTTTTTGATGTCTATAGATATTTGAGAAGGAAGAATCAAGTTATGGGTCTCATAGTAGTTGAATGAAGAGAGTGAGGCAGACTTCTTGAGATTGATCATGACATTAAGATTTTGGTACCTCTAGGGTTCATATGTTTATTAAACTAATACTTTTTAATTATGATGTGGTGGGGAATAAATAGTTTGAATGTATCACACATTTTAGAGTCACTTGGATATATATGATTGTTGGTTTTGAGAATTTAAAAGTTTTTATGCGTTAGTGACCTAATTTAATTCATTAGAAACCAATTTTAATGATATTTATATTTTTCATGTTTTTCTTATTTATTTCATATATATTTTATTTTGGTTTTCAGAATAATATTTTATTAGGATTTATGTTGTTATTTATTTTTTGTAAAATTCAAAAAATAGATAATGAACATAAATATTTTAAAGGAATATAAAAATGAAAATCTAAAAATGTTAATGTATTTTTTTTTGTGTTTTTCAATGGAGGACAATAAATAAATGTAAAATATTCTTATTTTTTGATGATTTCATGATTATTGTTGAATCATATCAATAATGATGGATTTTTTGTGTGTGGTGAAGATAATATTCATTATATACCTTCCATGATGTAATTGAGGAGGATGTAATACTTGTGAAACTATTTATGTTAGTATCCCTTTTATATAAATGATGTTATAATTAATAAATTAATTAATAGTTAACGAATTGGGATGGAAAAATAAAATAGATGAATTTTAACGGATTTTTTTCAAATAATTTTGTTTTTTAAATACAACAATTAAATTAATATAGATAAATCATTTTTATGTTGAGTAAAATATGAATGATAATTTGGAAATTAGGTTTTCAAAAAAATATCAATGAAGGTGTTTATGTGTATACAGTATGTGATGTGAAATAACAATAGTTAATAAATATACTCAGAATCATAAGTATGGTTGATAAATATGATTTTTTTGTAAATTGAATAATTTGAAATCCCAATTAAATATGAAATAGGATGTTGTGTAGTTTTTTGGTGATTATAGGCTTTGAATGTTTTGTAGCTAATGGGGGAAATATATTAATGTGAGTAAGTAGTGATGTGTTGATGTAAATTGTTGTAGTGGCATTATAGTATTTAGTAGACCCTTATGGTGAGACTGTGACATTATGTAATCAATGTATTTTACTATTATTTTATAGACACCTCCACCCGAGTCAGGTTACCTTACATATCCCCTTATGAGGACTTGAGTTCTAGGTTTAACCCCAATATATAGTTTATTGCTGATAAAGATGGATGATTACTTTCTATTCCATTATATATCATCCACACCTGGTATGAGTATGTTATATGGATATTATTATGAGACTCTTATTATAAAGACCTGAAGCTTTACGTACATGGACATTACATTACTTTAATAGAATACTTAATACATAACAAAAACAGACACACAAGGACTGTAATAGACTAGTGTCTTTGGAAACTTGGAATGTAATCTTCTAATCGTGGTGAAAGATCTTCAACATCTCCCAGAAAGATCTTTCCACTTTTTTTCTTACCTAAAACCTTTCTTTATATCTTGGGGAAAAGGAAACATAAAAAGGGTGAGCTCAAATGCTCAGTAAGGGTAAGCATGGATTAAATAAAACATACCATATACATTTGAACTTAAAAACATGAACATAATGTTTAAACATCAAAAGCTTGAGAAATGACATAAAACATGGAAGTACGTAAGGCATAGATCATAAAGAAACATTAAAAATGACAAAATAGCATGGGAATAAAACATGTAATTGTGGCATCCATTAAGCACATGTAATGATCTCCATAGTAGCCAAGGAATTGCTGCCAAGACCATATTAGTGGACAAAGTCCCTTTCTGAATCGAGTTCACTCCTTATTTCAGTCCTGTTTTACTGAACCTGTTTAACCTGTCGTTCCAGCCATGTCTATCTCATGAGATATAAATCTTTACCCAATGCATTGTAGGGAGATATAGGTCCCACCCATCTCATAGTGAAATCATTATTATTTGTGCCACAAAATAAACTTAAAACATTCATCATAACCCAAAGAATAAAATGGGTTTCATAAACATCATCCCATCATCACATAATCCATATAAAACAAATGGATATTTCATCATAAGAAAATTGAAACCATGTAAATCATAGAGACATTATACTTGAAACATACACATATTAAATAATTTCATCTTAGATGGAAAATGGTTTTGATAAAACACTTGAAATGAATTCTTGAGGAAAATATCCTTTCTTCTTCAAAATCAAATTCTTTTCAGAAAAAGTCATGCAATTTTAAAAGAAAAAGATTTTGTTGAAAATAATCATTAAATATTTTGGAGGAAGCTTCATGAAAATAAGGCTTTATAAAACCGTAAAAATTCGTTCGTGCCGTATAAGTTAAAAAAAACATTCTTTTCATACTTTCGCTAGAAAAGTCAAAAAGTACCTCATAAGGTAATCAAAAGAAAGATTCCTTACATACCATGTAGTAAAAGTCAAAAATGGGTAAAAAGGATTTTAAACATACATGAAAACACTTTTATAAAACATGGACATGGATGATAGAAATAACCACAGTAAATACTTACAAATATGCAATCTCGGATAAAAATGATATTTTCAAAATTATCCCTTACCTTAGGTCTGATATGCTTCGTACGTATCCGAACCTCCTCTTCTTTGAAGCGCCTCTTTGAGACCTCCTCTTAGGGCACTAAAATTGGTCTTTGAAAAAGACCAGGACCTCTAGGATGTTTCTAGGGAAGTGGAGAAGAGAATTGGGAAGGGGTTGGCCGAGCTTGAAGGCTCAAAGTGGTGTGTGGAATAGAGGGAGGAGGTTCCCTTTTATAAGGGAGGAGAGGGGCACCTTTGAAATTCTTAAAAATATTAATTTATAATAAATCTAACCCCACTTAAAAACCTCCAAAAATGACTCATATTCGAATATTAGATGAGATAGGGTTGTAATATCATCAACCAATCAAATTTATACATGTTTGGATCTTATTTTATACCTTATCATTTTGATTTATCCTTATTTAATATATTTAGGTTTATTTGTGGTAATAAAATTCTAAATTTTAAATTATAAGAAATAATTACTTATTTGTTGTGAATTTTCCATAATTATTTACTTTATAACATCATAGACCATATAAATTTAAATTTATAATTTTTAAATATTTTTGTGATTTTTAAACAATTTTATAATATGTTATTTTTATAAAATAAAAATAGTGTCAATTTTGACAATATTCATTTATTTGAATTTAAATAAAATATATACAGAAGATATGTTCGAACTAAAAGATTTAATAGATTTATAAAAGGTTATATGTATCTTGAAAATTAGTGGAGAACATTAAATATTTCATATCATATTTATTTTATTATTTTTAAAACCATTTATTTGGTTTATCTCTTAATAAAATAATTACTACAACATTTTTGTATAGTTATTTAATATACGTGTATTTTGCATAAAAATTAAAAATAAAATCCTATGATGAAGATAAATATATTAGTTTTCAAAATAATACTTTTACTCGAATTTATCATCTTAAAATCACAATAGTTAAATTCTTATATTTATTAAATTTTGAAGGTGACAACTTTGGCATCATTTAAAATAAAATAATATAAGTTTCATAATTACATGTATAAGACTCCAAATGGTCAAATATTCCACCATTGTATGATTATAATTTAAATTTACATGACCAATAAGTTTTGGTTAGGGTTTTGTGCCTTTTATGGTCACAATTAGTTTAATAAAAACTATATTCTTGATTTTTTACTAGACAAATAATTTCTGCATCACTATTGTGTCACAATTAATGATAATTATATAATCCCAAAAAATTCTAAATAAATTCTCATGATGTATATAATTTTGTTATATTTCTATAGACTATTAATGTTTGATTTTTCATGAAGTTTATCACCTACTTAAAATTATTATACTTATTGTATTTAAGAGAGTGACATGTTGTCACTTTCTTTGGTTTTAATAATAATTAAATTATTTTCTTGGAAAAAAGTCCATTAAATGAATATAATCCGACCCTTAGGTGATATGGGTCGACTTTTAGTCATCCAATAGGATTTTTCTAAGTGTTAGGGTAATTTTAAAATCTTATATTTACCCTTATTTACCCGATTTACCTTTAACTATAGTAAATAAAATTTACCGTAGTTACTATTCACAATGCCCAAAAATAAAACGAGCTTATTAACATAATTTGGACCCACTGATTCCAAATATGGAATCCATTTTTCCAAATTCAGTACACAAAAGTTGCTGAAATTAAATTAAAATTAATCCCGTTGTCAAAAGAAAACGGGTTTTTCTTTAAAACATTGTAAAAGATTGAATTGATTTAACCTACGAATTCAAGGTAAAATCAATACTAATGACATAAATTATATTAAATGGTAAAAATATATTCTACTTATACTTTAAAACCATTCAATATTATAATTTAACCACATAAGATATTACGATGAAAAAAGTTGTTTTTAATTAAAATATAGCGTGTTTTTACTATTCATTAAAATATGAAAGTCATCAGAATAAAATGAAATATTTATCCAAAGTAAATTTTCATTTCTTGATTCCAAAGAATAATTTTATTTTTTCAAATGGAACTTATAAACATTTCAAAAACCAGATTTAATGTGGGTGCTCCATTAAAAGGCGGCAAAACTATATTTTTTGAAAAATACATATTTTACACGAAATATTTATTTTGTTCTTATAACATGTTCTAGAAAATGTGTAAGATGAATAAAAATGTTATAAAATTAAAAATTTAGTTAATACTATTCATAACAGCTAGTTCATAATAATATTATTATAATATATCGCTGTTTAGTAACACCCGGTATTGCGTACAATACACGCTATCGAGGAAGGTCGCAATTGCGTGTAATGCAAGCCATGTCAGGGTGGCGTGTTGTGCAAGAATCCTTCGTTGTTTCATATAACAGAATACAACCATATTTAATTTATACATTGAATATATATATATATATACACACTCAATGTTGTGTAGAATAACTATTATCAAAATTGTGTGTAACACGATCCAAGAATAGTGTTGCGTATACTGCAAGCTAATACGATGTTTCATATAGCGTAATGTAATATTGGTGTAGCATACAACACAAGATATTAATGAAATTAAAAGAATATTTTTCATAAAATCTCGGGGTGTTACACTTATAGTAGGTTTCGTAATATTTTCTAGGTATGTATTTCTTTTTTATTGGTTATGAGATTAAGGCATGAGGTTTTTTTATATTGATAGGGAAGGGATGATAGAAAAAATATATAGAATGTTAGGGAAATTTGGAGAATATTTAATAAGGGAACTAATAATGAAATTCATTAAACATTATATTATTTAAAATTATGTTACTTTACATTACATATTGTGTGGGTGAGCCTTTGTGATTATGTGTGGTAGTTGACCTGGTATTGGTGATGAGTCAATTTTTTTAGTTTATTCACTGAGGTTTTTTTTCTATATTTCTATGATACAGTCATGGAAGGAACTTATAATGTATACATATATTCTCACTCCTATATCAATATACTATTTTTTATAGATTTTCTAGATGGAGTTTATGGTAAATCTACACATTAATCTATCATGGGGACGAGGCCACTCAAATATTGAGTTTCTATCATATTTTTTTCTTTTAAATATTTATTTCGGAGACATTTTCCTTCTTTTACTATATTACGTGACATGAAATATTGTTTTATTGGGTTATTTTATTTAAGACAATGAATTTTATAGGTGGATTTTATATTTTTGTCTTCATATTTAAGAGGATAATTATTTATGTAATTATAAAATTGGTACAAGTCATCGACTCATGGACTACTATAGAAAGTCATTAGGGTACACACTTATCATTATAACTGTCCAATGATGGGATCTATAATGAATGGGTTATTAAAATAATTACAAATCATGGAGAGAGAGTGGGAGATCGAGAGAGAGTGTGTGTGTGTTTTGTGGAAAGACAACCATTACATTATAAATCACTTATTAATATTAATTTAATAACTCATTATGGACATGAGATTTTACTAATGATGTATTTTATAGAATAAATAAATATATATTTTTTTCATTATTTTGGGAGTGAAGAGAAAAAGGATACTAGAGTTATGTACTTTTATAAATGATTGAGAGATTATTTAATCTAAAAATTCATATACATGGTTTTGGATCATGGAATTTATGATTTAAATAATTGTAATTGAGTTTCATTGTTTAAATCTTTGAAATATAATATTATTATCTTCTTTGAGTATAGATTATTTATTTAGAAATAATGGAATAGTTTTCAAAAGTGTAAAATACATTGTAGAATTTTTGAATTACATTATTAGTTTTAATGTTAAATTATCCTTTCTAAAATTATTATCTAAATCACTATACTAATTTTGTTTCTTTATAAATATTTAAAAAATTATTAATAAATTATTATATCCAAATAATCTTGTAAAATATAATTATATTCAAGATGAATTATTTTATTCTTGAAAAAATTCTATATTTTATGAAAAAAACAATAAACAACACTCTTAACTAATTAATATTTGAATAATCTATATTTCTAGAACATTTTATGAATATAATATTATATTTATGATAAATAAATTTAATAAATAAAAATAATAAATACTTCATAAAAAGATATTTTAGCAAAATTATATTGCTTAAAATTTAATAGTAACTTTTTATCAAATCACAATATGCACCAAGAATATTGTTTGATATATATGATATATAAACTCTTATTTACAAATGGAATTTTCAATTTTAAAATATTACTTAAAATTAATAATCAATGGAGTGAATTTATATTCTATTAGGTATGTTACTATTCTAACAGTTATATTACTATAACAATAGTCACATTTATAATAGTTATTTACCATATTATAATGTTCATATTATCTCTTACCATTTGATACATATTAATTAAATCATACATGTTTCATTCAATTAGTTTTCTATTAAGAATATATATTAATTTTTTTAATATTTTAGTTTTTCCAAAAAAAATTCTTTTTATGATGATTATCAATGTTATTATATTTGTATCGAACCATGTTCAATGAGAATTTAATCTTCTTGTGATGTAATTTACTTATATTTATTATCAAATTTTATATTTACTCATCAAATGGAGTGTATTTTTCCATTTTTGGTAATAGTTTATGATGAATTAATAAAATAAATTATATTTCATAATTTTAACCTACAATATATACATTTATTCAAGATATGTCTTGGTTATACATAATAGGATTATTATAAAATTTTTAACTAACTTCTACATTGCCAATTCTTGGTACGTGATAATATTGATATCTAAAAGCATAATTATACATTTGGATGAAAAATTCAATATATCCTATTACCAAAATGTCAAATCTAATAGACTATTTATAATATTAATTCAAAATTGTAGCTAAGTTAGATATGAGAAAATCCTAAAAATCTATAACCAATTAAAAACATCCAACAAGAGGGAATAACCATTACAATTTGGGGACCCACCTAAACTAGAAATCATTATAAACATCATTAACCATGAGTTGGTTGAAGACATGTCTCACAAGAGGACACAACAATGATATCCACACACCTTATAAAAATATCCAACCCTCCATGAGGACCTTGAGTAGTATGCATCTCAAATAGATGGAGTCCCAAAAAGAATACATAGATTCTAGAATCTCACCATTGATCTCCAAAAAAGTTGTTTACAAGATCATATATTCAATGACTCATTCAATATTTTATATCCCAAAAAAATCTGACCAAAATTCATCAAAATCAAAATTCGATAAATCTTTATCACACATTACAAAATACAACTATCATGGATAGCCCTCGGTCACCCATGAATTGGACGCCCAATCTTTCCCCTAGTATAAACAATGCGAGTTCTTGGTAAATGGTGCTAATGAAAATAGTCTTGGAATAAAATCATGACCATTTAGAATGATCTAACCATTTAATAACGATAAAAAGATCAAAATCATTAAAATAGAAAAAATAGGATATAACATAAATGAGTAAATTTGTATAACAAGTAAAAAATAATAATAAACATCAGAGATAAAACATAAAACAAAACCAAATTCATGATGTAGTGTACTGTACATGAACATACAAAAATAAAAAATTAAAAACTAACTAGAAACCCTTCCCTATGTGACTAATGGACACACTCGAGATCCCATGCAAAACCATTCCAAAAACATCCTAAAGTAGAGAATACTCGAGCCAGTACGCCTAAAAAAACCATATGATATCTATAAACTGAATGATATAATAGTTTTGTGAGAGAAACCATGTTCTATATCATCCGACTAATGTGTTTATGATATTCCATTAAAATTAAATTTAATGAATTACTAGTGTTGAATATAATTACAAAATATATTTCTTATACGTATGTACATAAAAATAAATATCACTTATATAATTTGTTTATCAAGTTCAAATTTTTTTATTTCCTTTAAACAAAAGAAATAAATTTTAAAATATTTTACTCGACTGGAGCCTCGTTTTAAAAAACATACATATAAAATCCACCATTGATATATTATTAAAAATATACATTTCAAAAATAATTTTCAAACCACTTTTATAAATTATTATTCACACAAGATTTATCAAACAACTCACAAAGGCACCATATTACTAATGAAATAGATTAAGAAAAAAATCAAACTTTCAATGTTTCTAATAATGATTGGGGACACATAAAAAAGTTTCAAAATGAAGTAATACAGTATCATGGGAAAAAAATAGGTATTTATGTATGCTTTTAAAATTATTTACCAATAAATGAGACCAACGATCAAAATATGCTAGGTCCAAATCACCAAATCCATATAACTATCATACAGTTAGACTAAAATTTAGGGAACTCGTCACTAGACATTGAATCAGACACATCTAGGGCGACACAAGTAGCATGATAATATCTAGTGTATCATAAATATATAACTATCACTCAATTATGTGGTTCAGTTGAAATAATAAATAGGAGGTGAACAATAAAACTTATAACATGATCAATATAGAAACCTAATATTAATATGAACTGAACACTTATTCCCTCATAGTAATCAAGCCCAAAAATTTCATCTATATCATAATAAATCTTATGGTATGCCCCTTTTTCCACAATCCATGAAAATCATAAAAAAATAACACTAAAAGGTTATTATATAAACAACATGAAATGTAATTTAATACTTAAAAATGGGACACACAAAAATATATTATATTTTATTATCCCCTTTATTTCCCCTTTGAAATTCAATTTACTAATGACCCATTAGTAACAGAAATTTTAATCCTCAATCAAATATATCTTAAATAACAAGCCTTTTATATTTGAGACCATTCAAGAAACAAAAATCCTCCATTAACCCATTTCCCAATGCTAATAGAATTAAATATCATTAAAACAAAATTTATTTTTCAAAACAATTCATTGAAACCTTTTTAAAAATAATTTTCAATGAAAGATCAATTTTGAAATCAAAATCCATTGAAATATATGTCATGGAAATTGAAAAATCAATTCAAAATACTTATAAAATATATTTTCACTGTCACATATAAAAATAAATTATCAATGAAGAGAATTATAGTTCAAATTCCTAGTATGACATGATAAATAAAGGAAATTCACAATAGAAACTACCTTAATTCAACAAGAATCAATCTCAAAATCACTTACTTTGATGGTTAATGATTTAGAAACAAAAGAGCCACTCCCCCCCCCCTATTAATTAATATATAATACCCCCATTATTATAATATAACTAACCCAAAATAACACCTTATCTACCAATGGTATCATGGAACATTGGGAGACCAATGGATAAAAAGGAAAGGTGGAAGAAAGAGTATGAAAAAATAATGAATGTGGGTCTGACCTTGAGAAATATTCTTAATGTGTGGTGGGAGATGATTGAATAGTAGGTACAAGGGAGGAGGATTCCCCTTAGAGTGTTTAACAGATATGTCAAATGAGAGGATGAACAAATTGAGGGGTTTGCCCTTAAAACATTTAAGAGGTATATTTGGAAACAAATAATTTTAAAAGTTGGATATGTCATTCATTTTTAGAGCATAATATAAAAAATTATTTTCCAACCATGTAAAATCCCCTATTAAGTTGTATAAAAATCACATGGTTACCACTAGTTTATCTTATATATGAACAATTTTTTCTCCAAAAAAACCATACATATCGGTAACCCCCTTTGTATCTTATATGACATGTCCAATTTTCCCAAAATAATGCACTACCCATGGACACAAAACTATAAAAATTAAAAAATTAACTGAGGACCCATCTAAGAAAGGATATTCACAGAGTTTGAACTAAACTGTGTACACTAAACCATGCACAAAATAAGATATAAATAAAGATCATATAAATGGTTTATTCTAACCATGTGTAATCCATGTATTAGTTGTTCAAATTAATAGAAACACTCAACAATTAAAATATGAATCCCAAAACATCTAAAAATTTTAATAACATTAAATAATTAATATAAAAATATATAAATTTATACAAGGTGTTACAGCAACACCATAGATTCAACTCAGCAAGAGACTCAACTTCATTCCAATAGAGACAGTACAATACAACACATTCCACCAACACCACCATGGTATATGGTCATCCCAATTGGAATCCTCCATCACATTGAATATTTAGCTAATATGGGTATGAAATCTATAGTAAATTTTATCTACTTACTACTAAAATAAGGATCTCAAAAATAAGACTAAATAAACCATGTTAGTGAAAAATAGAGTAAATAAACAATCATACACCACTTTCAAATGAACCTTAGATACTGGAGAGAAAAACTCACTGAAACATGCACCCAAATAATAGGTTTTGACCATACACCTACTGGAAGCCACAAACCCATACCTAAAACCAAGTATAAAATGTGAAAATATGATCTTTAATATAAAAGTGATGATGAACTAATACCACATAGGAAATAAAGGATTATCTTTATAGTATCCCTATATTTTATAAGGAAGGAATATGTTCTGTGGTGTATAAGATACACAATACTGAGTTTAAATGAACAATGTAATATTATGATTTAAATATTAACATTATATTATAGTATTTAAACCATCCTTTATTAATTGGAATAACTAATTTATTAAATAAATACATATATTCTACCCATTAAAAATGTTTCGAAAAATGATTATAAAATAATAACACAATTTTTCATTAAATATATATTTTTTGTTTGAAATATTTTTTCTTTAAAAATATTTTTTCTTGATTTTATGGATGAATATTATAACTAATTTTAGGATGTTTTAGAAAATTTATTTTAAAAGAATTAAATTAATATTTTAAATTGACATAATGAAATTATTCAGTAGTTAATTTCTTAAATTTTTTTAAAAAATTAAAATTGTAAATTGTAAAATAATACAGTTTTTAAAATGCCATTTCTTTTATAATATCACCAAGACATAATAATGATAAAAAAATTATTGGAAATATATAATTAATCATTTTTGATATTATAATTTAAAAAACATCCAAAAAAATTCATAACATGGATATTATAATTTATTTCATGGTAAATATGAGAATTAATTTTAGTGATGACACAATGTCTACCCCACACTAGATAAGTAAAATTTGTTGTATTATAGATAATAATTGAGTGGAACTAAGACATTGAATGAAGATATTATTAAATATAATATATTAATGATTATGTGGACATATTATTTAAAATTTTGTTGTTATATAACACGAATATTATCCAAATGGCTGGGGAATGCTTGTATATTCTAAAAAATAATAAAATAAGAAATTAAATAAGTTTTCAGGACATTGATATGGGTAAATAATCATAATGAGAGAATTTAAAGTATTATATTTACACTAATTTATTTATTTTAATTATATTTTTTTAATTTTTGAATAAAATATGATTACGAAACACTGAAGTCGTGCCTGTGAAAGTGGAGGAAAAATCAATAGAGTGATTTTAAAAAACACTAAAAATATAATTAGAAAAACAATAAATACTCAAACATTTGAATAAATATTTTTTATAATTATATCTAAAACGTAATCACCCAAGGGTGAAATTAATGATAATTTGGATCAACTTGAATATGATTATAAAATTTATAATATTTATTTCATGAAATTTCAAATATGTCAAAAGCATGTTTTGAAAAACAATAATATTTTTGTTATTTGGTTATAAAAAGAACATGTTTGACTATAAATTTTATTTTTAAATATTAAAAATTTATATTCATCATGGTAATTTATCATTATTATTTAGTGAATAAATTATTACATTAAATTCTTACACAATGTTGATGTAGTAATTATTCAATTAATTGAAAAATCGAATGAATGATATTTTTTTTAACCAAATATAATATGAGATATTTAATTAAATACATGAGTTATATAGAATAACTTTATATGTTTGTGATAAAATAAAAGATTTTTTTCTTGAATTTTTTATGTTATATTGATGATTTCAAAGTAAATGTATTGAATAGTATCCAAATTTACAATAATAATATTTTATGGGATTATTAATTTATTAAATTATTCAAAAAATGAGAAATATTAAATAAGAAAAAAGTAGACAATACATGGTCTTAAATTTCATCCCCTATTCATTTATAGTCTATTTATAAGTATATGTCTCTAGAAAAGTTTTACTATATTTTAATCTTTTTAGAAATTCCAAAAGTTCCCCCCACATCTATTATAAAAGGAAACCTCCTATTTCACTTCATTACAAAACATTGAGCATTATATCATGAACGTAATATACAAAATTATTTTCTAAACATCTCTAGACATATTATAGTCGTTATTCTTTCTCTGTAAATATCAACCATAGAGCCCTTTAGAGGAGATTCAACGGAGTCCTTTCGAAGAAGAGGTAATCGCTCTAATCATATAACTAATTTTTATAATCTTATTTACCTCATCAGAATATATTATATTTATCATTAAATAATAAATCCAGTATCCTAATTAGGATTAAATTTTATTATTACATTTAATAAACCATTATACAGAATTTTTCCATGAAATAAAATGTGAAAGTATCTCTTGTGCGTATGTACGACTTACCATATCCATAAAGCAATACAAATCCTTTTTTATCACCATATTTTATTAAAGGGTATTATGATGGTATTAATGTTTATATTTGATATTTATGATATAAGTACACTTATAGAATTATAATATCATGTCTAAATTATAATCATCCAATCATTTGGGAAATGATAACGCCGCTCGCTCATACGCATGGACTACCATCTCCATGACGTGATGTGATTCATTTTTCATTAATATATCCCATGGATTATAATAAATATTTATTTTATGAATATAAATGATATATATTTATATATATATAACATAATAATGATTCTGAAATGTTTTATTGTTCTTACTTTTCTTTCACGCCATTTGTTGAAAAGTGGAAACAGTGTTCATGTGTACTTACGGCCTATTATCTCTATGATACGTGTAATTGGTTTTTATATCTCTAATTTTTATTAATGATAATAAATATGTATATAATTAAAATATATTATTTTTATACCATTATTAAAATTATTTAAATTATCATACCATGATCAATGTATAAGGATTGAATCTTTTGAACAGAAACATGCTTTGAAAATAAAGTAGTAATCATAAAAACCATTGATTTCAATAACTAATTATCAATAAATAGGTGATAATATTTTTGTAAATAAATAATAAATTATATAATATAATGAGGTTTATGTAATAAATTTATAAAAAATACAAATTTATTATTAATGTGGTTTCAATATCAATGAAGAAAGGTGATAATTGAGATAAGGAATTTTCATCTGAATTTTATTTCTGTGGGATATAGAACCTATACACTACATGTTCTTTTTATGTGGGGAATATAATTCCAATTAACTTACATTATAAAATTCCCTTGAAAATTATGGAAAATAAATATACATATAATATTCTTTCTTTTATGATACTTATGATTCAGAAGATACCAAAGTGGTAGGGGTTTATTTCATAATATCATCATTATTTTTGATTATTAACATTTAAATAGTAATTGTGAAATATTTCAATTACATGTACATGTCATATAAAAAAATAAAAAAAATTTTATACTTTTCTCCAAAAAAAATTTATTTCATTTTTACCCATTTTTTATTTTTCAAAAAATGGTTGAAGGGAATCGTTTTTTTGTTTTCCAAACGAGCTACAATGCGACTTTTTCAAAAAAAAATATGGAAGAAATGTTTTATAACTTATATAACTGGGGAGTATTTGTTGTACCCCACACTCTTTGATTTTCATGATCACAATCACTTTAATATGTGTTTAACATTGTGTTTAAGTGTTGTGGATGATAGGCACAAGGTTGCCAAGAAGTTGGCCCAAGAATGGACTTCAAGTGGACTGAAATTCAGTCCACCGGTCAGCCGGTGGCTTCACCACCGGCCAGCCGGTGGCACCCAGACTCAAGGGGTAGCTACTGCCTCCCCACCGGTCGACCGGTGGCTCTGCCACCGGTCGACCTGTGGCATCCAGCCCAAATAGTGCAATCTACTGTCTTTCCACCGGCCAGCCGGTGGCTCCTCACCGGTCGACCGGTGGAGCCTGGATCAAGACTCTTCTTCTCTACCAAGGCACCGGCCAGCCGGTGGAGATGTACCGGTCGACCGGTGGCCCCTGGACCAGACTTCTCCTCCACTGCCAAGGCACCGGCCAGCCGGTGGAGCTGTACCGGCCAGCCGGTAGCACTGGTCAAACTAGCCGTTGGCTTTGACCAGTCAACTCCAAAGGCCTCCCAACGGCTCCGAGGCCTTTTCCAACGGCTCCAAAGCCCTCCAACGGATACTTGAAGGTTCCTAGCCTATAAATAAAGGCCTAGGAAGCCCCGGAACAACATACAAGCCACCGGACACATTTTTACATCTTTGGCGAAGCTCCGACGGATTGTTCCAAGGGAACCCAAAGTGCTCCAACAACTTCCACATCCAAGAGCACCTCCATAGAAGCTTGGAAGCGGCCCTCAAACATCATCAATCAATCAAAGGAGCCCAAGGCTTCTCCATTACGGGTTTTATTGTTTATCTCTTTTTGAGCTTTAAAATTGGGTTTGTGCCTACAAACCCCAACTCTTTTCTCATCTCCCCTTCTTTGGGTTCTCACACCACCACTAAGGTGTGAAGAGGTTTTCTCAAGCTTTTCCTTTAAAAGGCTTGTGTCTCGGTGAGCTAGTCTTCACCCGTAAAAAGACTAGTGGGTTCTTGCTAAACCATTAAAAGCAAGTGGGTTCTTGCTAAACCAATAAAAGCAAGCTGTAATAGGTCCTAGTGCTACCTTAAAGCCTAGTGGGTTTCTTGCTATAACCATTGAAAAGCAAGCGGTAGGAATCTCTCAACGGTTGAGTTGGGAGCGGAGACGTAGGCCGGGTTTTGGCCGAACTCCGTTATCAAGTTCTTGTGTCTTGCCTCTTTACTTTCCGCTGCATTTATACTTTGATTTAAATTTCTTAATCAATTTTTTAAAAAGGCAATTCACCCCCCTCTTGCCATCATTTCCCTCGGGATTCTTCCGACCCAACAATTGGTATCAGAGGGCGTATTTGAATAATTCCCTAAAACGGTTTCAAATTAAAGATCCTTTTTTTTGATGGCTTCTACCGCTTCTTCCTCTCAATCCCCCGAAGGACATTCTTTGGATCGTGCTCCATTCTTTGATGGAGCCGATTATACTTTTTGGAAAACCCGCATGTCAACTTTTCTTAAAAGCATTGGTTATCCAATTTTTAAAATTGTTATGCATGGTTTTACTCTCTCTAGTCTAGATGAATCTAAATGGACCCCCGCCGACATTGCAAATTTCGAGCTTGATGGCAAAGCCATGAATGCTCTTCATTGCGGGTTAGATAGAAATGTATTTAATTGTATTTCTTCTTGCACATCTTCTCATGATATTTGGAAGCTTTTAGAACTAACCCATGAAGGTACTAGCAAGGCTCCAAAGCAAGAACCCGCTCAAGAGCAAGAACTCGACGAAAAGATCAAGCCCGCTTGCCCACTTCACAAGAAAAGGGCCAAGAAAAAGAAGGGAAAGAAGAAGGCTTCAAAGGCATCTTGGAGTGATAGCTCCTCCTTCTCCTCCTTCTCCTCGAGCGACCAAGGTAAAAAATGCCTAATGGCAAAACATGAGGTATCATCTTCCGACTCTTCTTCCTCTTCCTCTAGTTCTTCAAATTCTTTTAATCATTTATCTTATGAAGAACTCTCACACGCTAGAGACCAACTAGAAAAAGGTTTTCATACTTTATCGTCAAAATTTGTTGCTTTGAAAAAGTCTTTCAAAAAACTCTCCTCCGAAAAAGACCAACTTCTCAAAGAGAAGGAGGAGATGTCCCTTAAAATCCACAATTTTCCAAATGTTGATTCCATGGAATCAACCATCAAAGACCTTAGAGAAACCCTAGCCAAGTTCACCCAAGGTGAACAAAATTTGAAAAATATACTTGGTTCCCAACGTATATCCCGAACCACCAATGGACTTGGCTATACCAACCGAGCCTCCTCCTCCCATGCTCAAACTGTTTTTGTAAGGGGGAGCTCCGATTTTAAATTTTGTAATTATTGCAAAAAACCCGGGCATCTCATTTATGAGTGTAATTGTAAAAACGCCCGGTACGGTCAACCCAAACCAATTTTTTATTCGGACGAATTTTATAGGAGAAGACCCGCCATGAGGCAAGTATGGATTGAAAAATCCCTATTGGCAAGTCTCTCCGGGCCTAAATTTGTTTCGGTTTCAAAAACCACTCCCCGGTGATTAGTTCTTTTTATTTAGGGGGAGAACTTTCTCATTTTTGATTCAAAATCTCAAAATTCAAAAATTTCATCTGGTTTCAAATTTCAAATTTCAATTCTTTTTAAAATTCAATTTAGATTTTTCAATTTTCAATTAGTTTCCAACAGTTGGTATCGAATTGGTTTTTGATTCAAAACTTTCAATTCAAACTGTTATTCAATTTTTGTTTCAAATCATTCAATTTCCAAAATCTCAATTGATTTTTCAAATCTCTCTTTTCCCTCAATCAAGTTTTATGCCCTGTGCTATTTTGATAATCACAAAGGGGGAGAAATTTCTTGATTGATTGGGGGAGAATCTTTTTTATCACGCTTAGTATTTATTTTCAATTTATCATTTAGGCATGCATTTCATTTAAGTTTTTACATTGCTTGATAAGTGATTGTGATCATCAAAATAGGGGGAGATTGTTGTACCCCACACTCTTTGATTTTCATGATCACAATCACTTTAATATGTGTTTAACATTGTGTTTAAGTGTTGTGGATGATAGGCACAAGGTTGCCAAGAAGTTGGCCCAAGAATGGACTTCAAGTGGACTGAAATTCAGTCCACCGGTCAGCCGGTGGCTTCACCACCGGCCAGCCGGTGGCTTCACCACCGGCCAGCCGGTGGCACCCAGACTCAAGGGGTAGCTACTGCCTCCCCACCGGTCGACCGGTGGCTCTGCCACCGGTCGACCTGTGGCATCCAGCCCAAATAGTGCAATCTACTGTCTTTCCACCGGCCAGCCGGTGGCTCCTCACCGGTCGACCGGTGGAGCCTGGATCAAGACTCTTCTTCTCTACCAAGGCACCGGCCAGCCGGTGGAGATGTACCGGTCGACCGGTGGCCCCTGGACCAGACTTCTCCTCCACTGCCAAGGCACCGGCCAGCCGGTGGAGCTGTACCGGCCAGCCGGTAGCACTGGTCAAACTAGCCGTTGGCTTTGACCAGTCAACTCCAAAAGCCTCCCAACGGCTCCGAGGCCTTTTCCAACGGCTCCAAAGCCCTCCAACGGATACTTGAAGGTTCCTAGCCTATAAATAAAGGCCTAGGAAGCCCCGGAACAACATACAAGCCACCGGACACATTTTTACATCTTTGGCGAAGCTCCGACGGATTGTTCCAAGGGAACCCAAAGTGCTCCAACAACTTCCACATCCAAGAGCACCTCCATAGAAGCTTGGAAGCGGCCCTCAAACATCATCAATCAATCAAAGGCGCCCAAGGCTTCTCCATTACGGGTTTTATTGTTTATCTCTTTTTGAGCTTTAAAATTGGGTTTGTGCCTACAAACCCCAACTCTTTTCTCATCTCCCCTTCTTTGGGTTCTCACACCACCACTAAGGTGTGAAGAGGTTTTCTCAAGCTTTTCCTTTAAAAGGCTTGTGTCTCGGTGAGCTAGTCTTCACCCGTAAAAAGACTAGTGGGTTCTTGCTAAACCATTAAAAGCAAGTGGGTTCTTGCTAAACCAATAAAAGCAAGATGTAATAGGTCCTAGTGCTACCTTAAAGCCTAGTGGGTTTCTTGCTATAACCATTGAAAAGCAAGCGGTAGGAATCTCTCAACGGTTGAGTTGGGAGCGGAGACGTAGGCCGGGTTTTGGCCGAACTCCGTTATCAAGTTCTTGTGTCTTGCCTCTTTACTTTCCGCTGCATTTATACTTTGATTTAAATTTCTTAATCAATTTTTTAAAAAGGCAATTCACCCCCCTCTTGCCATCATTTCCCTCGGGATTCTTCCGACCCAACAGTATTTTCCTACCTTCATGAAGTCTCAATGATTTATTTATTAATTTTAAAATTTAAAATTTTATTTGAAAATAATTCTTTTCATATTTAACGTCTTTTTTTTAAATAAAAGGGAAGTGATTTCAAAATGGAAATGTAATTTTCATCAATAATTATTCTAAGTGATATTTCAAAATAATTTTCCATGTAAGATAATATCCTTTAATTTTAATTAATATTTATCTAGGATATTATCCATGGATAACATACTCTTTCTTTCTATGGATGGTCTATATTTACAATGATATGATTTTTATGAAACCCATTCCACTTTTCTATAGATTATACTTTTATGAAATGTTTATGAAATCTCTTTCTTTTCATGAGTTCTTGGTTATTTAATGTTTTATGGTCATGTGACAGACATATATAAGAATTTATTAATGTGAAGGTTGTGACCTATATATACCTATAATGAATTGGGTGACTACGGATAACTCATGAGGTAAATATATTTTTCATGAACATGATTTCATATTTACAATTTTATGTGTGTACCTTGAATTCAATTCCATAAGTTTATGAATGTACATGGTTATCGTGTACATAATTTTATGCATGAAACTGATTATAATGTCCATATGTTTATACAAGAACCTAGATTTCATGTCCATAAGATCATGTGTAGACCTATTTTCATGTCCATAAGTTTATGTGAGGGCTTCATTTAATTTATATTATAGAATTTGTGAAAATAGTTCTATTTATATATATGTTTATGGAGTTATATGTTTATGTGTATAAGACAATTTGATGATATGATATCATGGATTATGTTCATTGATTATTTTATGATTAATGATTTATGGACATCCATGATTTTTTATATAACTAAATATTATGATCTTTGATATACAAGGTATAATTTATCAATGTTATGTCCATGCTCTTATAACCTTATGCTCATGGTATGCTTATACATTCATTGATACCCACTTTTTTACCCTTACTAAGTATCTCAAAAAACATAATTATGTTTTATTATACCAATGTTATGATGAATTATGTTAAATTAATTATGTCTAGAATGACTCCACATTGAAGATTTTGAAGACATATGGTTATATAAAAAAATTTAGGAATTGTGGGTGATAATTTTTATATTTACGAGGTAGTTGTTTATGAATCCATGTGGTAATGTTTTTTTTTCAATTTTCTAAAACTCTAAACCATCAAAGGCCATATGGTATGGAAGTGATCCAATTTTTCTATTCGATATTGTTTTTTTGAAATAAAAAAAATAAAAATGGGTAACATTTATCGGTATCAAATCCATAAATTTAATTATTCTTTTTCTAGCACTAAAACCAAAATTGTAGGTTTTGGGTCTGTATAGTCATTATAAAAACTAGGTTTGTATAAAATTGTAGATTATATTGTTTTCTTATGATTTATATTAAGATTTATAGAGTTTATTATATAAATATATATTTTATTTTGATCTAATGTTCAGATTATTAGACACCCCCTTTAGAGTTTTTTGGTGATGGAATATTAAGGTGGCTTATGATATTTTTAAGATGTTTTATTTGGATGAGATATATATAACAATTGGGATAAAAATGAAGTATTATTTGATGAATATTTTATTAATTTTTTTTATAAAAATTATGTTTTATAAGATCTTTTTTAATGAAGTGGGATATTATAATAATTATATATTTTTAGAACAAGGTCACCCCATTGGATGGGTGAAAACCTGCGACATTCGGAATGGTCGTGGGGTTTGAATCCACAACCAAAGGGATAGAAGAGTACATTGTGCACCACTGGTCTATGTTATATCCTAAAAATTATGTCATTATTTTAATATATTTAAACTATACGAAGGATAATTGTTATGTTCATTTTGGGAACATATATTTTAACATATTGATAACCATGGTATTGAAAATTGATTTAGTGTTATGTAATTAATGTTATTTCAGAATATGGTCACTATTTTGGGAAACCTTTATGATTGAGTTAAACAGAATATTATGAAATTTTATTTGAGGCACAATGTTCGAATTTTTTTCTTCGATATATATATTATTTAATTATGGAACTATGGTAATTCAGGTTATTTATGGAACTGGTTATAAGATCTTGGAGATTATATGTTTATAGTGTGTATGTTTTGGGAGATTAATAATTAATTTATCATGGAAGACTATGTGATTAAATCCTTGCAGTTTTTAGGTTTTAAGAATAAAATGAAATATTTTTTTAAAATTTTATGGATAGTTTTCTTTGTAATGATCTATGTTGAACATTTGGTATTCCTATTGAATTTTAAAGATTAATGTTATTTTTCATTATATAATTGTTTGTTATTTATGTAAAATTATATTATTTAGTTATATTATTTTTTTTATGGGTAATTATTAAAGATTGGAGGAATACAATTTTATTATTTTACAGACTATGTGAATCATTAAAAGACGATTTTTGTGCTTCGGGCATAAAAATTTTATCTTGAACACACATCATTTGGTAAAAATGATAAGATTTTGGTGGAAATTAAAGGATGAAATTTTAATGTTTAGGTAAGTATATTTCCATATGTATATACTCTAGGAAGTAAAATAATTTATAAACTTTAGAAAAAAGATTTTGGAATAAGGACATCATCTGTATAATCTTCACATCTAGATATATATGAACTTTTATACCATTACAGATTGAAAAAATTTTGATGGCTAAATTTCACATGACTATCTTCTATATCAACCTATATCAGTACAAAGCCATATATTTTCTCTTCTATATCTATTTTTTTACACAATTATTTTCTGACATAGAAACCTAGTATGTGTTATTTTAGATGACCTTCATACTTCTATTTCTCTCTTATTAAGAGAATGTTTTATTGAAACTTTTTCTAATGTAGGATTTTAAAAAATGTATTTTTAATAGAAAACCCCATTGATCTCGAGTCCATGTTAGAATCATTAGGATAAAATTTAATAGATGTGGGATAATGTAATATCCCAATATTTTAGAATGAAATACTATGTTTTATAATGTACAGGATAACCGACACCAAAATTAAATGAACAATAAAATATTATTATTTCAATGTTACTATTATAATCTTGCTGTTATATTTGTGAAAATGAATAGGAAGAAATTATTTTTAAAAATAAATATATATATCTTACTAAATAAAAAAATTTAACTCATTATAAATAATAACAATTTTTTTAGCAAAGTCAATTTTTCCTTTGAAATCTATTTTCTTGAAAAAATGAGTTCTGTTAATTTTTATAAATGAATATTATCATTAAATTCAAAAAATTAATAAAATTTATTTAAAAAAAATGTACTTACTTTTCTGAAATCAACATATGAAAGTTATAATATGGTGAAATTTTTGAGTATTCTCTGAAAAAGTTAATTTTTATAAATAGTAAAAAATATAGTTTTATAAAAATATGATATATTTTGTGATGTTATAACGATAGAATTATTATATAAAATTTTATTAAACTTATTTAATGGGATATTTATGATATTATACTATAAATATCATACAAAATCATACATAACATGAAAATTATTATTCATAAACAGTAAATATGAAAATCATTTTCAGTGTTCACCCAGTGCTTATGCAACACTAAAAAAGAAAAATCCAGTGTATTTTAGATAACAATTAAGAGGTAAAAAGTCTTAAAATATCAATATTATTAAATATCATCTATTAAAGATGATTTTTACTAATAATTTATAATTTTTGAGTTATATAACATGATTATTGTTCAAATTATTATGCAATGCTATTGCGAGGCTAGAAAGGTCAAAATAAAAAATTAAAAAAATTTGTATTCACTTCTATTGGATTCAATACACAGAATGAAAAATTATAAGGGGATATATTTAGCTAAGTTAATTTTTTAATGATATTATTTTATATTTAGTTTTTATATGAAATAATTCTTATGCAACACTAGCACAATGCATGTGCAAGTTGAAGAAAAATGAATAAAATAATTTTAAAATACTATAAAAATAAAATGATAAGAGAAATTAAACGAATCAAACACATGAATAATTTTTTTTGATAATTATATATTGATTATAATCATATGAGGACCTATTTTATGACATTTTGGATCTATTTGGATAAGATCATGACTTTTATAATATTTTATTTTATTAACAGTCAAATATGTCATACTCTTCTTATTAATAACTAAAATATTTTTATATTTTGTTTCTCGGGTGGATATAATCAAATTTAAATTCTATTTTAATTATAAAATAATTTTCATCATTATTGTAATTTATTTTTAATTTTTAGTGACGAAATAATTATCTTAAATGATTATAAATGCAGAAGAAATAATTATTAAATTAATGTAAAAATAAAATAGATGATTTTAAAATAAATATTATTTTAGATATTTAATATGATCCATGAATTATATATATTCTCATGAAATTTTTATGATGTTAAAAAAAGTAATTCTAAAGTTACTTATTTTCATGATGTTTTTAATGTCAATGTAATTAATAGTATCAAAATTGGCATTATTGATATTTTATTAGATTATTATTGTTTTAATTACTTAAAAATAAAAAAAATAAAAAATATGATATAATTTGGTCAAAAATATCATCCCATGTGCATTTATATTATATTTGGAAGGATTTATCTTTAGAACAGTTATACCATGTTTTAATCTTTTGAGAATTTAAAAACATTCCCCTCACATCAATTATAAATTGGAACGATCTACCTCACTCTATTACACCACATTGAGGCTTATATATTGACCTTCCTATAAAATATTATCTTACAAACATCCCTAGAAAAATTCTTGAGGTGATGGATTTCTTAAAAGACCAACCCTCATGCCCTTTAATGGGGATTTAAAGGAGTAGTTTCGCAGGAGAGATCTATCTAACTAATGACATTTTTATACTATTCTTTACCTCCTATAAATCTATAATATCCATCATAAAATAATTAAATAATTATTGTATATATTCTCTATGGTTTTTATGAAAATTAAAACTCCATTATACACACTCTGTTTTTAAAAAATAATAAAATGTTAAAGTGTCACTCTTGCGTACATATGTCTTACTATCTTCACGTAGTGATACAAATCATTTTATCAAAATATATTAAGGAGGGAAATTATTACAGGATTAATTATTTTTTATGATATTTATGATATAATTATACTTATGTTATGAAAATCTCATGGCTACCTTATTATCATCAATTTTGTTTGTTAAACGATAATGTCACTCATGTGTACGTATAAACTACTATGTCCATGATGCCATGTGATTAAATCTTTTCATATAAATTTTATATGGATTATAATAAGGATTAATTTTATAAATAATATATATATATAATATAATAATTTTTCTATAAATTTGAATTACAATTTACATTTCTTTCATTCCATCAAATGAAAATGGAAACATCATTCATGCGTGCGTAAGACCAACCATCTCCATAAACGATTTATTTAATTTTTCAATCAATAATTTTTTCAAATGATTATAAATATGTGTATAATTAATATGTATGGTTTTTATACCATGATTATTATTCTAAAAATGATGGTACTAATATCAAACAATAAGGACTCAGACTCCCGAAACTGAAACATTCTTGGAAAAGGATGTAGTTAACATCCAAAACAATGATTTTAATAACAAATTTATACTATAATGGTGAGAATATGTTGTAAAAAAATTCATAAATGGTATGTTATAATTATTTTTAAGGAATAATTTATTATAAATCCATATTAATTATACAATATTCTAAAATATAAATGACGGAAGAAGAGACATGAGGTAAGGTGTTTTCAACTCCCTTTTATTTATATGGGATCTTTGAATTATAAAATACATGATTCATATGTCTAGTGTATTTACTAAGCATGAAAGTATTTTATGATTATTATCTTGAAAAGGAAAATAAATATATATCCATTTATTTTTTTTCATTCAAGAGACTTATGTTTAAAAAATCAACAAAGTAGTATAGGTTTATAACATAATATCATCACTATTTGAGATCATTTCTATTTAAGAGTTCACTATGAAAAATTTCTCTTCAATGTCCATGTTTTCTAAAAAAAGTTCAAAAATGTTTTTACTATTCTCCTAAAATTGTTTAGTGTCATTTGTAACCATGTTTTACTTTTTAAAAAATAGTTTAATTAAATAGTTTTATCATTTTCTAAATGAGGAAGTTTGTGAATTTTTCATCCAAAAATAATGACGAAATGTTTTTTTAACTTATAATTAATGTTAGAATCTTTTTGTATTCATAAAACCATTATTATTCAATGCTTACTTTAAATTTTTACAATGTTTATTTTCAAATATTTTTTTTTCATTTATATGTGTGAGGCTTTATAAAAAAAAATGGAAGTGATTTTGAATTGATAAAGTTATTTTATGTAAGAATTATTCCTAGTGATATTTGAAAATATATTTCTATATAAGTTAACATAATTTTATTTTACAAAAGATTTACTGGGGATATGTTTGAAGAACACAACCCATATTATTTCTCTATAAGGTTTATTTTTTTAATGATAGGATATTGATGATACTAATTCATTTTTATACTAGTTATACTTTGATGAAATATTTATGATATCCGTTTCTTTTCATGAGTTAGGTGATGAATATGTTTTATGAACATGTTAATTTTTTTTATTACTTTATTTATATGATGGTTGAAAAACTATATATACCTCCAATGCATTGGGTAATTAGGGATAACACATGAGGTACATATGTTATGCCTGAACTAGACTACATATTCAAAATTTTATGCAAGGACCTATATTTCATGTCCATAATTTTATGCATGGAACCTATTATCATGTCCATAGTATATGGATGGACTTGGATTTAATGTATATAAGCTTATTTATTTACATTTATTTCATGTCTATAATATTATGCGTGGAATTGAAATCATGTCTATAAGATTAAGTGAGGTCCTGATTTCATGTCCTAAAATTAATGAGTGAACTTGTTTCTATTTATACAAGTTCACATAGTTATATTTTTATGTGTATTCCACAATTACATGTTAATATCACATGTATTATGTTCTTTTATTATTTTATGATTAATGTTTTATAAACATCCATGTTTCTTTAAATGACTCGTTATTTTGATATTTGATATATAGGGAATAATTTTCAAATTTTATGTTGATGTTATTATACCCGTATGCCCATTTTATTCTTATGCAGGCATTGATATGCCGCCTTTTATAATTATTGGGCCTCTAATCTCACCATTTATATATTTTATTTTCCCTATTTTATGGGTAATTATGTGAAATTAATTATTTTTATAATTATTCCACATAGATGAGGTTGATGACATATTGTTGAATAAAGAATGTTGGCTATAGTTTGTGTCAATGTGGATCTTTATGAGAAATTTTTTTAATCCATTTTATTATATGTTTGTATTAATTACACAAAAATCTAAACATAAAATTCAATAGTGGATTCATGTGATCCAAATTTTCATTTTTATGTTATTTTTTCTGTATAAAATGTAAAAATCGGTCAAATTTATCAGTATCAAAACCATAAATGTAATGTTTTTTGTTTTTACAACTAATTTTTCAACTATGGGTTTTGGGGATGTTATAATCATTAAAACCAATAGGGAAACCCATAGATATGATATGAAAATATAGAGTTAGTGACCACAACCTTGGTTTTATTTTTAGGCTAGATCCAATATAGAAAATAGAAGTCCTGTGGTCCATAGAACCCAACCCACTAAGAAGAGGAGGGTGATATATAGATAACTAATGGGTGACACAACTAAATAATAGATAGCATATGAGATAAAATAAATGATTTATGAACCATATAATTGTAATAAAGTTACTACAAGACAATACATCATTATATGATAAAATAAATATGATGGGGGAAGGGAATAGTTTAGAAGGAGTGAGGAGTAACTTCTAATAAAGGGCATCATACTTCCCTCTCTGATCTACTTTATGAAGGAACCTAAGAAAAAAATTAGAACATGTGATCCTTCCCTCATTCAAATTGAAAACCTAATACATTCAAATATATTCCAATTATTTAATTTTTTTAATTTTTTTAATTTTTTTATGATATAATGTTTTCCTATTTAAATTTCCTCTATATAAAAATTATCATTGAGATTGGTGAGAGGGTTTCTTAATAGCAAAAAACATGATTTTTTATAATCCATAACCGATATTATATAATTACATTTATTCACTCTAAAATTAACAGTAGTTTTATTATAGAATAATTTTTTATTCCACATTTATGTTATCCCCATAGGATGGTTAACCACATTTTAAAATTTATTTCTATACATGTATTCCAGTTTAATTTTTAATTGCCTCAAAAAATTTCGTTTTTCATACTTTTTAATGAACTCCTATCTATTATTTGGCTAACATAATTTCAAATCATCATTAAATTCATTTTTAATAATAAATATATATCTACCAAACTGATGAGAAATTAAATTTTATAATAATGGTTTATTTATCACCAGTGTTTGTTAAATTTTTTTAACTTCCTATAGAATCATATCATTTCCCAGCTCAAATAAAATTATCATTAATGGGTCTAGAAATACCCTAGATTCATGTTTTAAATTACTTATTATTTTGAAATATATGCATTCTCAAGAGCTAATTTAAAATAATAAATTCATAATATGTATTTTAATGTATTAAAAATATAATACGGCACTTTTTAATTATGAAATATAAAAAATTGGCACATTTAGAACTTATAGTTAAGATCATTTAAAACAAAACATTTTATATATATTCAAAACCCTAAAAATATATAAAATAAATTTATGGACAATTTTTATTAAATATCTCATATGGTATCATTACAATAACATAATAGAGAATATAGTAATATTCGAAAGTATATTTTTATATATTATAAACCCAAAATGATATGTGGTGATTTGATTGGATTTTCATTTATTGAACCATGGTTAGAATATCAGACCATTATTTAGGATAAACCATTACATTGTAGTGCTTCAAGAGGAGTATATTCTAAAATAATTCAATAATCTATAAAATGAACAATTTTTTATTGACCTCAATTATTCCATACTATAATTAATTTATATAATTTAATATTCCTTCTAGTATTGTTTTTGTATATTATATTTTAATCATTTAAAAATTTCAAAACATTTAGACTTTTGTATGATAAAAAACTCATAACCATAATATCTAAAATCATTTTTAAAATTCATGATGTATTGATAATAAACAGTAAAATGTGTAATCATTATACCACATAAATTAATATCTATTAAGTTGAATAACTCATTATCTCTTTATCATTTCCCATAAAAAATAAAATTATTTATTTTTTATAATAAATCTGATCCTTGATCATCAATTGACTCTAAAATACAAAAATTAGAAAGTTTTTTTGAAATGTTTCCATTTTATATAGCCTAGGTGAATTTATAAATGGAATGTATTAATAGATTTATTAATTATTTATTATTGATTTTAAATGGAATGAAATTGATTATCTATTTATAGTTTATAAAAAATAATATTTTTTAGTATGATAAAGTATTTCTACCATACATCTATATATATAAAACATATATTTTTTTAATAATCATGCATTAAAATAATTAAATTATTAGATAATAAATAATTGAAAATGTATAATTTATTGTAGCAGTATGATTTAAAATTTTCAATCCATAACCAATATATAGGGTATACGTAGATCATATTTTACAAACTCTAATCAATAATAATTTCTTTATTTATAACATGTATATAAACTTCTCAATTAGAGAAATATTTTCAATTTCTAAGTATGTTTACATTTTCCCAAATGTGTAATGCATTATTGATATCTATTACACATGAGAAATAATTTTAAATGTTTATTTCAATAAAAGTTAAATGCATATGATCATGTTATTACTATTTATAATTGATTTATTTCTCATGGTATAACAACAAACCATGAGGTTACCATAATAATATTGAGTAGATTTTTGGGACATGAGTTTACTTTTAATGTCAGTATAATCTATAACAGATGATATTTATTGAATTATTATCATATTTAACATAAACATTCAATACATACTTATAATGAATATATATATCCAAAAAAAATATTTACCCCTTACATTGTATCCATTAGTTATACAAGGTCCATTTTTCTCTCTTAGATGATATATCTTTTGAATTTATATCATTTCATAGCTATATTGGAAACCAGTCAGGTAAATTATACCATATTTAATTATTATAATGAGTTTTGAAAAAATTATCCCCTGAACTAATAAAATATATTTTTCTAACTCCATTCCTATTAGTACCACAATTTTAGGATTTGCTAGTCGATTGAACCCTATAGTTCTTTTTCAAATAAAAAACATTCTGTGATAATTATATCTTACATGCCTTATATATAATAAATAATGGGAACTTACCTTTGAGGATTTTCTATGCTAAATAATCAAGTAAATAATTAAATTTTATAATATAATTAATATAAAATTTCAATATTTTATTGGTTTTGAAGATATCACCATTTTCTATATTAAAATCTTGCATATTTCATTTTATAAAATCCAAAATGTATGCATTTTCCTAATGATTTAATTTATATATCACATATCATTAAAAAACATAACCTATTTCAATAATAATAACGAATAAATCGTTTACAACTATTGAATTGTGTTTTAAATTATTAATTAAAATTTAATTACAATATCCAGAACATATACTAATTTACAACACACAAATGGTACATGAAGCATTATTCATTTATTGGAATAGAATAAAAATAAATAATCATACTCAAGTGTATGTATAATTCACAATGTAGTGACCCATCACTTTTAAATACATATACTAAGACCCTAGGATAATAATAAATATTACCTACAGATAATTACTCAAGAGTGCTTCAAATATCAATATAATGTTAACCCTAAATATGTAAGAATAATTAAATTAAAAATTCACCTTCAAATTATAAAAAAATATATCATTAAATTTAGTCTAACTGGACAAAATATTTTTGAAAAATTTTATATTTAAATAAAAAACATACAATTTATAAGAATCAATTAAAATAATTAAAATTAAATACTAGAACCTTTTATAATTTAATTAACTCACATTTATGTCTATTTAAAATATGGAAACAAATGAATGAATGATCAATCAGAATATTTTTGAAAAGTTTTTTTAACATAATGTTTTAACAAATATATTATAGAGATTTATATTTTTCATATCAATTTCTATATTATATGTTATAAATATATTATTGTTCATCATTTTTTATATTCAAAACAATATCATATATAATTTCCTATTACATTAAAATGTGTTATATGAGATATCAATCATTGAAATATAATATGAATTTCATCATTGAAAAGGGATCATGGTGACATTGTTTTTTATCAATGGGTATGATATTGTCATCTCACGTGTTGTGTTATAACAAAAATAAATCTTAAAACAATATCATCATAAATGATATCACCATATCAACTAAAATGATACATAACTCCTTTTTAGGGAAAATGGAAAAAATAATGTAAATAATTTAATCAAATATTTCTTGTAGTGATATAAAATATATGGAATAATTTTTTAATACACTATCCAAAACCATATAACTCTCTAAGATATCACATTAATTATAAATTTATATTTGTTTTAAAAAATTTAAAATTCACTAAATTCTCATAGGTGGATTCAATGATTCAAATTATAAAATTCACATACATATAAATGTAAATAAAACTAAAAAACTAGTCCTAAATTCAATTTAATCTGAAAAAATAATAAAAAACAAACTGATAATCAAATATTTTAAAGTAAATACTCCTAAATATACTTTGGAACTTATATTTCTTAGTCATATTATAGTCACTCCATACAACCAAATATGATGTTTTCATCTTTGAGTAATCTACTAACTATAGAATCATAAAGAATTTATAGGAACATTATAATTTATAAATTAATCTACCACCTCACACTATTAAAGAAGAATAAAGATAGGTGGAAGACCCATCTTTGATGTAATGACCAATGTAGATGTTTCAATGGCACATTGAGTTCCATACATAATCATAAATTTTTAATGAAGGGGGATCTAAAAACCAAAATGATTAAAAGAACCAACCGTAATGAATCTTAAATTATAAATATTTATATTCAGATGTCATATATCATTATACTTCACTTATATATTATTGTAAGAGATATATAGTTCATATATTACACTATAAATCATAATGTTTCGAGATTATTAAAAATGATGATGATAAAAAGGAGTTGATTGATTCAATGAACCCAAATACTTTTAAAATTGAGAATAATAATTTGTTTAAAATTATTTAATGTGTAACAAGTTTTAATTGTATTTCTAGAAAGTTATTTTTTTGTTAATTTTTTTTAATAAATTTTATTTCCCCATAAATGAATATATTACTGTTTTAAAAGTGTTATATGTTGAGGGAAGACCAAAAAATTTGATGATCCAATTGTTCTCATGTAAAGGTTGGAGACTATTTATATTATTTTATATCCACATAAAGAAAGTATATAATTTTTAAAATAGTAATTAAGTGAGATTTCAACAATATTAATCATCAAGAAGATATTTATATAAAATAACCCATAATTTTTAAATGAATATGATATAATATTTTTTTGTAATATGGGTTGAAAAATGTTCCTTGGGATTATTACTTTCGGATTAATTATTTTATGAGAAGACTATAAACAAAAAATATAAATGTGTGGAAAATTTGTATATGATGGAACATTATTCAACATTACTCTTTGTGATAATTTTTTTTGAAATTAAATGTATTTAATATGGATCAAACGTTTGTAATGTATATTATTCATAAATAAATAAATTTTTTAATGTATAATCTCAGTGGGATGACATTTTTTAGGAATATTTATGTTATTCATAACACATAAATGATTTTATTAAATATTGAGAAATTTATAAGTGGGTTGTAGAGCCACATTAGAATAGATAATATTATATTTGCTTAAACATTAGTATAAATTAGATTAAAATTATGAAATGATGGTTTAAAAAAATATAAGTAAGTTCCCACATTAGTGATAAAAACGATTTGGGGGTAAATGGTGAATATTAAAATAATAATAGTAACTTCACAAAAAATACATAATATAGTGGAATAAAAGGTAAAATATTTAAATCATAAAAGAAATTACAGAGAGTGTGTAGATTAAAGGAAGAAAATAATAATCAAGGTATGAAAAAGAATTATAGTTGTTCAAATAACAATAATACATTACTCACTATTCATATTATTAACCCAAGATAATGGGAATCCACAATGATTTATATTAATCTTGAAGGACATCAAAAAATCTTCCAATACATCATTTTACTGGATCAAGACACAACAAAAAATCCCATAAAAGTTTTCATACATAGTGGTATAACCCAATAAATATCTTTTTTTGGGACAAGTATGCACTTAAATAATATTGAATATGGATTACATTATCATAATATAAAAGCAACTGTTTCATCGATGTATAAATGTACATTAGTTGATTGATTAAAAATGTGTAAATATTTTATAGTACATACAGGAAACAATACAGTGAAAGAATAATAAAATTTAAACCAATGAATGTAAAAAATATTTTTTTAGTGTTGAAAAAAGTACCTACAGACTTATATAGATGAAATATAATTATTTAGCATCTTTTGAACCATTAATTCTTCAAAAAACCATAAAAATATAAGGAAAAAAATATATTTTTAACATTACAACACTTAGATATCTAATATATAATTTTTCGTAAAACCATTTATTTATATTGTCCTTTTATAATATAAAATAAAATGAATAAAATATTTAGACTGATCTCTATCATATTTATTCCTAATGATGAACATTAGGATCTCATGAGAGACTATGTAAATCTTTACATGATCTAATAATTCAATAGTTAGAATAACTCAAATACATAGAAGTGCAATAATTACCTATATAATAAATATCACACCCCACATATCATCATATTACCATGTTTTAGCCCTTTCAAATAGTATTCCAAAGAAAAGATAATCTCAAAATAATTCTAATTATATATTGGGCACAATTTAATCTATAAAAACACTTATCATCACAAGTTGTAAATTCCTAATGGGATTTTAATTTTTTTCTTTCTCGATTTATATATTTGGAGAACTAGGACTTCTGATAGGATTATAAGTGTTTTTGTATCCATAAAAAGAATTTTTAAATGTGTTTCAAGTCTTGGAAAGAGTCCAACCTGTTTTATAGGGTGCTGGAGCAATGCTTAGAATATCAAGCTACTAAAAAGTATAGTTTCAAGCAATTAATAGTTGTACTGGATTCATTCACATCATTAATTACCATTCATGGTGTTAATGAGGTTGATAATGGGGTGGATGAGTTAGGGGATACCACATAGTAGGATTCCTGATGTGAAATTAAATTTAATTTCAAGAATGTGTCCAGATAGAGGGGATCCCCTTTTCATCTAGGTGGATTCACAACATTAACCACAGTTCATTCCCAATTTTTTTAATAAGATTCTTTTATATTTCAGGTGAATTATTTTTTATGGGTTTCTATTTTATAAATACCATGGAATTTATTTTTTAGGGATGTGTTATAAGAGGGTATTTGAATCTCTCACCAACCATCTGTTTCCTTGAAATAAAGTTTGTTTTTAGGAATTTTTTCATTTGGATTTAGGGGAAGGTCTCTCATATCTTCTCCATTGTTCTTATTTCATAATTATTAATTTATTTTATATCAAATTATAGGTTTTTGGTTGTATTGTGTCTTCGAAGAATGAAAAAATCGGGGCCCCTGAAGGTAATTTCGTTTAGAGATCATTGAGGTTTTCTAGGGTGGTCGTATCCAAGATTCCATTCATTGTTTATCATTATGTATTTCACCTAGTAGATTTCATTTTTTTTATTTTTTATGAAATTAATCATTGAATTAAGGAATTAATTTGGTTATTTTTTTGTTTATTAGGATCATGTGCATGTTGGGAGTGGACCACACCCCATTGATCATGATTTAAACACCTTTATGTCTCTTGATGTGTATAGAATTAGGTATTACAATATATATATATTTTTTAATAATAAAATGTTGATTATTGATGTTGTAGTTTCATTTGGACCCAGATGAGTATTTTACATGCTTGGGAAAAAAATAGAACACCAGATAAAGTAAGAGGTTGTGGTATTATTTTATATTCATACTCATTTTGTGATGTTATAATTATGTGCCTTCAGTATTATTATTGATTTCAGATTTTAATGAATTATGAGACATATTTTAAATATTTATGGGATGGGATCATATAAACATAATATAACAAATTCACAAAAAAATCTTGATAAATTTTTTGATGGATGTTCCTTGGTCGATCTAGTCTCTATGGACCACATGGTGTTTTTTAGTGTCATTCATTAGATTTCAATGATATTTTATTTTAAATGGTTTTAAAATAGGGGTTTCAAAAAAATTATAATTTTAATGAAAATGGTTGTTTACTGAAATAGGTTTTGAAATGGAATTTCAAAATAGGAATGACCTTTTTGAATAAGTTCTTTGATAGGATTTTTTCCAAGGGCCTATCATGAGTAGGACTAAACATGAGGAATTTTAGAATTTTTGTAAAAAGTTAATTGTTTTGGTTTTTAAGATAAATATGGAAGGGATATGTATGGATGTGAGTTTTCTCTATTTTACCTCAAAATTTTGATTCAATTTTCTCCCAATATTATGTTATTGTTCTTCTCCATAGTTTTTTTTATCATTTGTGAGGATTATTGTATGTTGATGAATGATGATTGGAATTGTTTGTATCACATTTTGAGAACATTTCATTTCTTATCAATGTGGTGGAATGGTCTAACTAAATTGTATAAAACTAAATGGTTTATATGGTTATTTGGTACTTTTTTAGACATGGTACTCGGTCTCTAGTGAAGTGTGCCCAATTTATGTGTGGGTGAGTTGTGAGATGGGATATGGTCCCCACATGTGTTTTATTTTTGGTTAAAAAAGATAGACCTGAAGGGGAGAGAGGGATCTAAAGGAAAAAACATTTCATGATTTATAAGGATTGAGTCATAGTTTTATGACCTTTATTTGTGGTGTATTGGGTGAAGATAGTTAGACTTTTTGGGGGTGATCGTGGTTGAGTCTAGGAAAGCTCATGTAAGGGAAATATTATGGTGTGATGAAATACAATGAAGAATAACCTCTATTGATTGAGAATGGATTTGTTGTGGAATATGGATGTATGATCACAATTGATTCCTTTGGGTTATGGTTTATTTATTTGATTATTATATAACAATATTTTTCATGTTTGGGCCATGAATTTCTAGAAATAAGATGTATGAACTCCCAATAAAAGATAGGATAGGTTGTGGATTTGGAATTACAAACTACCCTATATCATTAGATATGGGTTGTTTTATGGTATATTATGACGTTATTATATCGGAAATGGTGAAGAAGTTTGTAGGGTAATTTGGGGGGGGGGGTTCTTGGTAAGCACATGATGGCTAGACTTGTGTGATTTCAGGTTCATTTTGTGTTATTATTTTGGGTTGGTCTATTTCATGGACATTATAACACCCTTTATATGAATTCAATGAATATAAACTTTATCAAATTAGCTTACAATATCCAAAAGGCATTAGGGAATCATATAGGGTTGTTAGAATCACCCATACCAGTGTAAATGGAATGAGTTTAGATATATTAGGGTATATTTTTATGTTTTCTTTCAGGGATATTATTACATAAAGCTGGAAACATTGTTGAGATTCAGTACATTATGGGTGATGATGACATAGTGGGATTGTATGTTGGGTGTGACTAATGACCTTGTATTTTGTTTATCCAGTTATCATTTATCATGTTCATTGTCCACAATCCAATTTATTTATATATGATGACACTTATTATTTATTCTTTTTTGGTTGTTTTTTTATGGTTTATGTGTCACTAAAATTTATATAGAGAACAAAATTTTGGACTGTGATTTCCTGTTAGGATCTCTATTTTATGTAAATATATAATAGTTATATGAGTTATATGTATGGTTTTTTCCATAATTTCAGTAGATTCATGAATGACCGAGCGGATTTATTTTATAGGTAATAGACTCCCTATGATTATTTTATCCCCTTTCTACTAGTCAACAGCCATTGGAATATGGGGTGGCATGCTTGATGTCTTGTGATGCCCCCTGTTTCGGTGTCATTCAATCTATATCGACTGGGATGTTACAAAATGTAATTGAAGAATTACTTAGGGTGGTATTGATTATTTTGATGTGGAGTTAGACTATCTAGACAAGGGAGATAAATTTATCATATTCCAATCTAGTTTGACATTAATTAACACCATTGATTCATGTGAGTGTCTATTTTTTGGACTAGGAACTCATTGATGAGTGAGATATTAAATTTGACTAAGAATTCCATTGTGGGATAGAGGAGGATCATAATGATTTGTAGGATTAGGATTGGAGCTAGTGATATGTTGTTCATGATTGATGATAGTGGAATGATTAGGAAGTGACACACATATATATGGGTGATGTTCTTAATGTAACTCCTCATAATAATGAATTATTAACTAAATAAAATTATAATATAAATGTATTTTTATTACATTTATTATATACTATGATTAGATTAATATGAATTTGGGTGAATTGATTGATTAATTGTGTTTTTATTGTTTAGTCCACCATATGGAAATGGTTTTCAGGGTGTGTAATTTTTTGAGAAAATCATGAATTTTTAAATAAATCATAGGTGGTGGAATAAGGTGTGTGTTATAGGGATTTGAACATTGGTTCTATTGAAATGGATTATGAAGCCATGACTATAATACCGTTGGGATTTTTTTGTTCTTCATACATTATATAGAACATGATTTTTTAACTAAATTTCATTTTGGATTTTTAAACTAGATATCAAAGTGGTTTGGTAATGTGTTTAGTTTTTGAGAGAGTGACTAGATAGGCTAGGAATTTTGGCCATTTTTGTTTTTGGTGAAACCCCATTGAAACTAGTGAGTGCTTTTTAAAAATTGGATGTGTTTTGGAAAGTCTTAAATAATTTGAGTGGATTTTTGAAAAAAGTGTCTGGTATATATTAAATCCAATCTTCATGTATTTTTTATGTTGGTCAAGAGTGACCTAGGAACTTTAATTTCACTCGTGTATTTTGTGTAGTTTTTAGTTACTCCTATGCCTGATTGTAAGGGGTGGAAATGTTGTTCTAAATAAATGAAAAATAATTTTTTGAATGTAAAGAATAGGTTTTCAAGGGGTTTTTATGAAAATATAGTCTAATCCTAGGAATTTATTTTATTTTTTCAGTGGTTATTCCATGGTTTATTCGATATATTATATTATCGTAGTTTCAAGAATTTATGATGTTTTTTACTTGTGTATTAGTATATATGATGTTAGGTTTAGTTATTGGACACCAGGTCATATGTTTTAATGGTTTCACTAGTATTACTGCATTGAGTGTTTTTATAGGAAATTAATTTTTTGGGAATCTCTATTAAGTAAAATTAGCTTCTATATCATAGTTCTATAGTGTGGTGAACCATATCGATCATGATTAGTTTGGTGTGAACACATTGGTTTTTTTGAATCGACGGGTGTGGATTAGCACTATATTGATATTTAAAAATTGATATTTCATATTTGGTTCTCATGTCTTGGTAGTTTGTAAATTTATATGAAATACACAGAGTAATGGATAGACATGGATTATAGAGATTGAGTGTTTTTTATTTTGAGTGAAAAAATTATATTTCTATTTTGAGGAGAATAAAATTAGCCATGGATGTAAAAACCCTATTTCTGAAGGTTCGTGAGCATAGTGAACCCTTCATTAGATAGTTAATTTTTTTTTGGATTCTAGTGAGTTGGTAGAATAGATAGAGGGATTCATGTGTTGTTTTTGTATGGATTCTGTATGTTAACTAGGGTATTGGGATAGAGGTGGTGTGATTCGATATAGAGAGTCAGATCAGTGAAACACATGTGCTCATTAATATTTCATAATGGTTTCATGGGTTTAATAAGGACTATACAATGGAATCACACTAACTGTCTATATTGGACCTTATTATGACCATTTTCATGATGTTTCAATGACTTAGGATGTTAAGGCATCATTATTGGGTGACGCGGTGATGAATTGGCATGTAATATTAATCCTTTGGGGATATTTTGGCCACATGAGGACAAATTTGTGTTTTAGTTTTGTAATGGATGTGGTGAGGTGGAAACGACATCTAAAGAATTGATCATAACATGTTTAATTGGGATTGAAGGTCAAATCAAGGTTTTTTTATATAAGTAAATGTGTATAAAATTGGTTTTTTTAGTTTTATATCATATGTGGGTTGGGAATTTAGATATGAAACATGGAAGGGTGACCTTGAATTGGAAACTTATGTACCTCTAAAGTCATGGTCGTGGGTCTACCATGGATTCTCAGGGATGAAAACCATTAATATTGGGAGTTTTTTATGAACTACATCATATTTCATTGTGAATTTCTGATGTAATTTGAAATTTTTATTTTGGTAATGGATTTGTTTTGGGAAAATATACATGAATTGGGATTTTTTTTCAACTTATAGGTGTATTTTTGCATGGTTCAAGGCATGGTAAGTCTCTAAGTGATTCATGGGGAAATCAAAGAATTAGTTGGGAGGCTAAGACACTGAAAATTGTAGCAATAGGCCATTCATGGATTGAAAATGGCCATTAATACCATGAATTCCCATTAACAGGGTGAATAAAAGATGTAAATAGGGTATATGGGTGATGAGATACTTCCCAAAATTATTCATAGTGTGAAATTTTAGTTCAAACCCTAAAAGTGATGATAAAGAGAGGATCCACTTTTACTTGTGGAATTTTTACATTTTGAATCCAAATAGACACAATGAAACATTGATAATTCTATTATTTATATATTTCAAGGAGTACTTTTAGGGGATTATAATTTGGAAACCCATTATAGGGATATACGATTATAGGGGAGGTCGATCACCACTCTACCATTCTTCCCCATTTCATTCTAGTTTGTTTTTATGAATCTTTTCACCATGATTCATGTAAGATCCATCCTATCTTTTACCTTGTCCATATTTCTCTATTATTTTGTAATTATGATTTGATGATAAGGTTTATGGATGTAGTATTTCATTGATGAATTGAATAATCACCTCACATGCTGGGGATTTCATATGAGGCTCATAAAGGATGTCATGGGTTTTAAAATCAAGAATAAATTCAACATTATCAATTCCATATACCTTATAGTGGTTGTATAGAATATTTTAGTGATTTCTTGTGAAATAGGTAATTGATTTGGGGAATTTATTTTTTTCCATTTACTGGCTTCAGGCAAGGTGTGTGTTATGAGTGGAACTCACCCTATTTCTCAATGTTTTAAAAAGTGAAGTGACATAGTGAGTTAGGAAAAATTAATTCAAATTTTGGGGTTTAAATTGGTTATTTTATATATTAAAAGTCTTCTATTGACAATTTAGGTGCTCTTGGACTCGATAGAGGTCATTATAATCTTAGAATACATTATCAAAATACAATTTGAGGTATGTGAATATAACTTTATTTGATTATGTTTCACAATTAGGGATTTTATGGTCATGTTCCATCAATATTATTATTTACTAGATATTTTCATTATTTATGTCACATGCATCCCATAAATCTACGATGGTCTTGCATCATCCGTGAATCCATCATAGAGCATATAACTTTTTAAATAGTTTGATGGTGGGGCCTTGGTTTATGTATTGTTGGTTTCCTCACATATGGATTCTTTGGACATGGAAACAATATTTCAAAGATAATACCTTTTTAATAGGTTTTATAAAAATGTTATTAAAAAAATGGGTTCATCAATGAAAATTTAGTATTTTAGAAATAAATATTAAAATGGAATTACATTATTAAAAAATGTTGTTTGAAAGAACATTTTATGGGATTTTAGCCAAGTCCTAGTGTGATGAAGATGGACCAAGGTTCTTTTTTCCAATTTGGTTAATATGGATTTGGTTTGGTTATATGGGAATACAAAAAGGTATTATTTTTGCAATGGTTTGGGACCTTTTTACCTCATGACAGAGATTCCCAATTTTCCAAATATAGAGTGTGTTTTATGCTTCTTTGATTTCGTTTTTGGGTGTGATTATTTTTTTCTGTGGATCAATGATTATTCATATTGTTTGTGTATACCTATGAGTAATTTTATTTTGGGTTCAATGTTGTGGTTTGGTATGAGTTGATGGAACAAAACCCTTAGAGTCTTGAGATGGGTATCCGGATGTGTTCAAGATGTATGAATTTTTCTTAAGGGACTGGTTCCCAGGTGAATAGATAGTGAGCCATGTGATATTTTATAGTTCTATGTCTGTTTTGTGTGTTGTAATAATATATGGAACCATGGGGGTAATAAGTATCTACCTTTACGTGAGTGATAAGGCTCATGTCATGTTATTTGGACATTCACTTTATGAGGCTTGATTCAAGATATTGTAACTTACTCAGGTGATCAGTCTTAGATCGATGACCTCTCATGTTAGGGTTTGGTCAGGGTTGGATATGAGACAAAGTCAATGGTCCTCCATAGAGTCAAAATGTATATATTGACTATTTTTAAATTATGATCATTTCCTTTTACACTAGGTACTAGGTTGAGGACTGTATGATACATTATAAAGAGACTTATAGTTTGGGGAAGATCATAGATAATATGTGTTGTACAATCTCCCTCCAGTGGAATGGATTGGTGGTGGTTTTTGGATGACACCCTACCATGTATCTTTGATTATGGGTTAGGTACATGGTTGGACACCACACCCAAAATCTTCAGGTATGAGAAGGGTTATGGTAAAATATGACCTTATTCCTCTCATAATAGTGTCAAAGTAGGAAGGGTGAGGTGTCTCAGAAGCATTGTTAGCTGATGATAACAGGAATTGTGTCATTATTTATTCATTATGTATTTTATTTCTTAATGTGTATGTTTCATGAACATAAAAACAATGTATATATTAATTTCATTCACATCCATTTTATCACATCATCAATCAGTATCATTGATCCGTTATCAAATCCTACTAGGTTTTTAGATTTACCCATATCCTCGTGCATGACATGGGTTTTGGTATATGTAAATTGACAATCATGTTTCCTTTAAGGGGATAGTTTTCTTGGAGGTGGACATATAATTTAGATTTGTTAGATTTTGGCATTTAAGGACAGAAAGTATAATATATGAGTTGAGACAAAGGAAAATGTATTTTTTAACATATTTAATTTCATTGGGACCCTATTATTTTTCTATAAAACCCAGAGATGAAGAATAATCCTATACGTTATAATTGTTTTTCAACGTGTCGAAGAAAAATTAAGAGAAAAATTGGATATATTTTTTTGTTTAATTTTGTTTTTATTATATTGATCTTGTTAAAAGAAATATAATATAAAATTGGTCATTCGATTTGAAAGTTTGTTTTGTGTTCTATAGGTGTTTTAAAGGTGTATAAAGGTTTTTGAACGATGTCTAAATATAGCTTTTGTTGAGAATAATGGGTTTGAAAATTTTATAGGGTCCTCAATATGTAAGATTCACTCGGTGACATGTATGATCATCTTATCAATATGTAAGGGTCACTCAGTGATATTTAAGCGTCATTGTATAATTTGTAAGGGTCATTGGGTGATATGTAAGGTTTTATCTCTAATATTCAATTATTAATATAGTTTACTATGATATTTAAGGGATAGTTTTAAATATATATTGATAGGTAAGTGTTACTAGATATGTAGTGTTAAAATAAGAATTTGAAAAAAATTGATTACAGTTGACTGTAGACAAATTTTATATTTAACTATATATATATTTCATCAATATGACTTTGATGAATCATATGGGATCAAAAATAAACTAAAAGTAATATTTAAAAAATAAATGGTGATTAATGGAAGAGATTATATGAGGGATCATTTTTCAATGAGATTAGGTTGATAGGTTGTTAAAGGTATTTATTTGTCTGAATTACAAATTTAAATTTAAAATTTGAATAGGGAAAAAGTGTATCTTCTGTTAAAGAATTGGAATATGTGTATATCATTAATTTTAATATATATTAAAAGATGAAAATTAAAGAAAAAATTTTATCTTGGAAGAGAGGGTAAGATAAGTAGAATAAGAATAAGGAAATAACATAAGAGGTTTGTGTGTGGAAAGAGTGTTCATTACACCATTATTTTTGAGTATTTTGAAGACATTTAGAATAATTCACACAATTTTTATATTAAATAAGTGTTGTAGGACTATACATTTCTGGGATAAAACCAAATAATAAGAATATTTATAATCACTTCCTCATCCAAATATAATACATCTATACTTAATGTTGTAAAAATTATTAAGAGATATTATAATTTACATTCTTGTATTACGATTCATGTATATACCATACTCATTTGACCAAAAATGATTAATACTGCATACTACGTAGTCACAGGAATTTTTGGATCATTCTATGAAGTAGATACTAATTTTTAGAAGTGATACAAGTTCAAAGAGTATTATTTTTTCCCTTAGTCTATGGGAGTTCAGTAATGAGATAATTCACTCTAAAAAGGGTTTGTGGTTGATTTAGAAAGAAATAATAAAGGTGAAAATGGAATATTTTTCACTGATTCACACCCCTAGTGAACCAACATAATGCATGGTTCTATCACATGTGGTATTAGAGTAGTTAGGAATTACATTGAAAAAATAAATGATTAAAGTTTGTTATTCTGAATTTGGATGAAATCAATTAGTATTTGAGTTTATCTCTCTCTTATATAATCATGTATGTGTTCAAATTTTTTTTATTTAATTCATTATATAAATTTTATGTTTTGATTAAATCTTTTAAATATATCATGGATTGTATTAATTTAGTGAATATAAAATTATTTCACATACTCACTCTGAAAAAATAAAAAATCTGGAAGAAAATAATACTACCCCACTAAATTTTATGGGTATGGATATTCTATACATTATAAATCATGGTGTCACAAATATTGTAGAATTAAAATTTTGTCTTGGGATTATATATTATTTTGAGATTGATGAGTGGGTAATAAATTCCATGTTATTATCTCATTTATTGAAATATTGTTTAATTATTGTGTACATAAAAAACATTAATGGAATTTGGGGTAGGCTAAAAATATCTATGGATGAAATGTGAATGTTAAAATCCTAAAGTTGAAATTTTATAATTGATATATTAAGATGTATTTATGCTTGAATCCAAATATTTTTGTTAGTTTTTTAAATGTTTTAATAAGAAATTGAGCACCATTGACATAATTAGGGAGGCACTTACAGATTCTACAATGTTCGATAGGATATTTTGTATCTTATCTGATATATTTGAGGCCACTGTTTCATCTCTAAATGATTTTTAACTTAATAAAAATACATTGGATAACATATAAAACATCTTTATTTGATATAATATTATAAATTTCCTAACTTTTAATAAGAATAAGAGTGTGTATGAGAAAGAAAGATTATTAAAATATTGAAGATTTAATGGACAGAGAATAAAATGAGGAAGAATATGAAGATGAAGTGGAAATTTTAGATTCCAATGAAACATTTCATATAATTTTCTACAAACTAATATAACTCATATAAAATGGTGTCAAATGTTATAAAGGTAACCTATTTGGAATTATACTATTAATGTGTTTTACATCCAGAATCATTTGTTATTTTTCAATAAAAGTTTCAAATCTGGAAGAAGATGAATGTTATGATAGAGATGAGTCATCTAATAATTATTTAAGGAATGAATCCAAAAAATTTAGAAGAGGGAGGTTTTAATCAAGGAGTTCATGAAATTAATAATATTTTTCCAAAAAGAGGATCTATAATACCAATAAATATGAAATATCAAGTTATGGTAGTGAGATTTTAAATTACTCAAGTTGTATAGGGGATAAGAAATTCATTTAAATAATGGTTGATAAGGAGTAAATTAGTAAAGATGGCCAATGGAAATATGAAGAGGATTCATTAAGGAATGATAAAGAGATACCTGAATCTAATATAAAGTACATGTTGAAGAAGTAATTAATTATGACCATCTAAAATGTTCTTATTATGGATAAAGAAAATAGGATAATGAAGAATTCATCCAAAATTGTTCAACTTGACAAAGATTAATTTAGAAAGAAGGAATTATTAGTTGTTTATATATGTTCAATAAAAAGGAGACATACTCCTAAAAGAGAATTTAAAATTTATCTATTCATAGATAAGTTTTTTCACTATAGAATGAACATGAATCACCCAAAGTGGGAATACATGAGAAATAAAATAATATTAAAAAACATGTTATAAGATCATTCTAATTCCTAGTTCGTAGTGGTAGATTGCTCGAATCAATAGATGTGTATTATAAAAAAAGAGAGACATAAATATTGATCAAATAGATAATAATATCAATCTATGATTCATATGGATCATATAATCATTTTGTAATTTTTTCCCAGTATATGGAGAGAAAGGTGAACAAAACCACATACGAAAAAAAATCAACAATATATTTTCCTCTGAAATGTATAACACTGAATTAAAATATTGTATTATGTTTGGAGATAAGAAATGATGAAAAATTTAAAAAATAAATAGGATCATGTTTAGTGTGTACTTGAGTTCTGATTCATCATATAGAGGACAAGATGCGTTTCTTATTATTTAATTCTAAAAAATTACTACTGATAAGTCATGTAGATTGATATTCAATAAAAAGTGTGATGTTGAAGGACCATTTCCGAGGATGTGAATATAGTAATATAGAGCCGTGAAAAGGGGTTGTATAACTAAATATTTTCTCATTATCCAATAAATTTATAATTTTCATCAATATGAGACTATAAGAGATTAGAAAAGAAAAAATAGGAATAAATATACAGATAAGAAATGTATTATAATAAGAACAAGAATGATTTCAAAAACTCATTAATGATTTTCAACTCCAAATAAGATGGAAAAATATGTCTACTAAACAAGAATTATAAAATAATGATATAAAAAACATTAGATTAGTGAAATGTATAATTATAAGTTTTTATTATATCACCAAAACAATGTAAATGTTTTGAAAAAATAATTTAATATAAAGAGAAGAGAGAAAAAAAGTCTTTATAATGTTATGTCACTGAATTAAAAAAATAGAGTTCCCCTAGTAAAAAGTTGTAATTTTATAAGAATATATCTTTTTAGTTTGGTTTTTTGTAAAAGTGACAGTTGAATATTATGATATGAAGGATGAATAGGAAACCACATCCACCACTCATCAAAGGTGAAAATGTCCTCCCTCTTTCTTCTTCTTTTGATACTTGTTGTCAAAGTTGGATAAAAAAAAATATATCCATTCATGTTCATCATTTCATGTATTTTGTGCAAAAAAAATATAATGGTATAATGAAAATATATTAATTTAACCTAATATGGGTGTGATATCATATTTAGGGGGAGAATATATTTAGAAAGAATTTTCTAAAAGCAAAACATGGTGAAGTCACCATGTTTGTTTGCGAGTAGTGTGACAAGTGAACTATTATACCATGTTTCATGAGAATGTATAAAGAGACATATTATACACACATTCAATGACTATTTTTTATAGTTTTATAATAGTCATTTAAATTTGTTGATATCAATTACTTATAAATACAAAGAATATGTTGATGTGTATAAGTTTGATAAATAATTTGAAATTATTATTCTAATTTCTTATTTTCTATAATGAATTCTATCACGTAGTATTATAATTATAGAATGATGATTAATTTTTAATTGTGATTAGTGTGAATAGTGATTTACATTCAATTGTTGATAACAAAATTGAAATATTGGGATTTTTTAGAACAAGAGATGACTAAAGAAGATTTTGACATGTATAGAATTTATAACCTTGGGGACTTTTTAGACCCATGGATAGTTTACTACTAGTAGTATATAAAGAAAAATCCATTTAATTTTTAAATTTTATTAAAAGGAAAATGATACATAAAGGGAAAAATTATATCGTGATTGTCTTTGAATTTATTTTTATTTCCCAAATAATGTTAAAATGCTAAAAAAATAAATTTTATCATGTTCTGTGAAGGAAATTTTAACTTGTGGAGATGATTGAAATATTCTTAAATTTGTTTGGATAATGGTTGGATATGTTTGGTACTCAGGTGAGGAGGTCTAAAAAATTATTTATGTCCTAAATATATAAGGGTTAATATGTGATATGTAAGGGAAACTCTATGATATTTAAGTTCCACTTTTGATACATAAGGTTCACATAGGGATATGTAAGGGTAAAATTGAGTTATTTCAATACATATGAGTTAATTTGAAATAAATAGTTATATGTAAGGGATTTATATTAATAAACCCAATCACATAGTTCTAATTTCCAAAAACATGATTATAAAAAGGAATTATTAATAAATGGGTAATAAAAGGTCATCATTAAATAATATATGGTATGATACAAATGTGTATTATTCTGTAATATATTTATAATACATCAAAATATATTTTATAGGAGGTTTGAATATTTACTAAGGAAGTTTAGACATAAGGGGATGGATTTCTTCTCAAAATATCATCTTAGGTACATATGTTATGTTATGAAGAAATATTATTTTATGAGGTGTATATACAACCCTATTTACATGATAAAAAATGAATTTTTTATCCTAAAGATATTTAATGTTTAATTTTTTTTGTTATTTCATATTGATTATAATTTAAAAATACCAATGTGGAAAAGGTTTTATGTTAGAATATCATAGTTTTTCAGGATTTTTCATGACTATGATTCTGATGATGATATATTATGATCTTTATCTCAAGAAAAACATTATTTTTCTTATAATATATTTATTTAAAAAAATGTATTCTTGTCATTTTACTCTCTTTATGTACTCAATATTTCAAAATAATTATTTATATAAAACCTACATTATTTCACTCATTGGTTTAAATCAATTTTTATTCTATATTGATGTGTTTAAGAAATGTTTCTAAAAGGATTTTATTTAGAGTATGATTTTTTGAAGTCATTGTTACCATTTTTTAATTTTTTATATTTTTTTCAAAAGGAATCATCTTTTTATTTTCTAGACTAAGCCCATTTATCTTTTACCAAAAATGTGAAATGAATATTTGTTTTAAAATGTATTTCTTGAACAATATATCCAAAAACTTTGAATGAAAAAATGATCTAAATATTCCCATGCAAGTTCCCAAGGTTATTTTCAATGAGAATGTTTTCTTTAATATTTGGGTAAACATTAGACTATAAATAAATGATTTCAATTAAAAATATTATTTTATGGATGAAATTTTCGAATTGATTTTTCAAATATAATATTCAACTAATATTACATCCTTTTATGTTACTTAACATTTATTGGGGACATGATACGTGGATACATTCCTTATTATTTCTTGAAATGGTCTATTTTTATGATCAATTTTTTTATTCAAACTGTTTATTTTCTATGGGATATTATATAATGAAATGATTTATGAAACCCATTTATTTTCGTGGTTTATAATTCGATGAATGTATTATGATCATATGAACCAAAAATTCAAGGATTATGTGATGTGTGGGACCTACATATATCTCAAATTAATTAGGAAAGGATTAATATTATATGAGGACAAAGGGTACATGGGAGGTTATCTCAAGCCAGAAATAGGGTACATGTTAGGTTACCATTGACCTGAAAGAGGGTACATGGGGGGTTATCCCATGATCAAAGCAGGTATACAATTATTTATCCCAATTCAAACATGTTATAAATTTAATGGTGGATAACTTTGATATAATATTTTCAATTTTTATCTGTACACCAAAAATATATATTTTACTTAAATGTTATGATCTCATAGATCATGATGCTTAATTTAGTTATGATTCATGGATTATGAACTGTTATCATTTATGACTTGAATAATGTTTATTATTTATGATTTTATGGGTGTGAGTTTTCAAAATTTACTCTCACATAGTCATATATTATGAAAAATTTTATGTGGATATCTCCCTTATTTATCCTTATTTGGCATATGAGATCACCCTTTCATATGTTTCCTTTACACAAGATATGATCAAATATATAATGAATGATATTTCTATAATTTGTGATATTTATAATGAACATGTTTGGAGATTAAATATCTCATGTATGGACTAGTTTTTTATGTTTAAAATTTTCCTATATAAGTAGACCTAAATTATTTGGGTGTGGATCGTTATGGTATGTTATGAATATTTGGATATTAAGATGTTATGTTTATGGGTCAGATGTTTGGGTATTTAAATCAACCACCACCATCGATGTTTGATCCCAATAAATTCATAGTTCTAAAATTCATAATTATCTATTTAAACCTACCATGATGTTGAAGAATTATCCACTTTTTTCCAACCCACCATGGATTTGACCCAGGCATGAATGTTCATCCCCTGTAGTTTTTAAAATCCCTACTCTACACGAACATTACTCAATGAACAACCAAATGTTCCACCACCATGGTAATCAAAACCCACTCATATCCCATTTTGAAATTATTTAAGAACTATTCCCACAAAATGGATACCCCAATATCATGGAACCTCTGAACTAAATGAAATGGTAGCTTGAGAAACTCGACTAAATGACACCCTTAACACAGGTGTGTAACCACTACTAATTTAACATAGGTAATTCAAAAGGTATCCCCTAGTGACAACATCCTATAAAATCAGATCCAACATGAACATTTCACTCCCCATATTTGGAATGAACCATAATATCCAGTTCATATTGCCACTGATCCTAAATAGTTGTATCCAACATCACTACCATGAGGAATGTAATTGAAATTTTGGACTCCAGAGAACTAAGATATCAAAATGTCCATTCCCCAAATCCATAACCTCCAAAATTCCTCCCCTAATACCTACAACATGGGCCTTTAAACACCACGAATAAAAATCTCTCCCAAAACACCTCCAAAATCTCACTCTAATTTCTATAAAACAATAAATAAAGTGGTTCCAAAAGATTAGTCCCTTACAAGGCATGTTTTTATTGCAGGCCACAAGTTTCAATCTTATTGTGATGGTTTATAGGTGTCACAGGGAAACTATACCCATTAACTTATATAACCATAAATATTAGTGGAATCAATAATGATAAACCATATTAATAGTGTATAAATATAATATAGACATTAAAAAATGAGAAAACCACAAATAATATTATCACATGATAAATATATGATGGAAAAACAATAATTTCACACTTTTAATACATCATTTAATAGGATTGAATTATGTAAAACCATATGTAATATATAAAAAACATATAAAAATAGAAAAAAATAGAATTCATCCCCTACTCAGTCCCATATCATACTTTATCCATCTATCATACTCAATCATCAATTTAAGGGATCTTTTCATTATCCACATCTCTTATCATAATGTCAAAATACATACAATAATGGTAGTGAATTTCATATGTTCAACTCAGTAGGCTACAAAAAATAGTGTCCCTAAAGAAATAAATAATATACAATTCCATGAATTAGGTGATAAGACAATAGTAAATAATAAACAATAATAATTCCAATATCTATTATATCAGTGGGTACTACAAAAAAAACCTAGTGAGTGGTCAAACCTATATTGAATATGTCAGGACCTGTCCCAGTGGGGCCCACGTCGTGACTCCCCAAGCCCACCTCCCATAGTATTGGTGCTGGTGACTATCACCAAGTATACATATCACTAACATGAGAGGCATTTCCTATGTACCTATACACATGCACACATCTCTAAGACCACAAATGTTGAAATGAAAAAACAACTAAGGAATAAAATTCATGAATACCACTAAAACCAACCAACATAGTACAAAAGAAAATAAGTACAGAATGTAAACTTGGCTAGAATAAAAGACCACAAACAGAAAGAATCTACAAAGTATAAAATCCATCTTTTAAGTAAGAAATAGGTACTAGGACTACTACTTGTAGACGTAGGAACACCTCAGTCTATAAGGAAGCTCAAAAATCTTGGTCCAGTTCTAGTCCACCCTAGACTCCATTAAAAGACCACTCATCTCTACAGGACACAACACGTGCAGGAAAAACCCATGTAGGGGTGAGTATAACAATACTTAGTAGAGGACCCCAAAAACCACAATGCAATACACAAAGTAAAGATACAGTCTACTCTCCAATGTATATGTCTACAAAACATATAATAAGAGAATTATATACATATATACTCAAAACCTAGACCCATATTCTATAGGTAAGTCACAAAAACCACATAAAAATGCTAGGGATTTAGTTTTAATATTCCAAGAAGCACTCATATATTAGAACTCACTCCATCAGTATAATTGCTCTGATAACTTCTCTCCAATATTTACATTCATTAGTAAGTGGCATGAGAGAGATAGACACACTGATAGATCTAAAGAGAGAACATATTCAATCATTCTAGGAGAACTCACTCATGAGTGGGGAAGGATCATGATACACGGATGATGATCAATGCCAGGGCCTTGGCGTATTCAAAAACTCATCCATATTCACTTGCTAAGTAAGGGATCTTGCTTCTGGCCTCTCAAATGAATCTTACTCTTTTCAGAAAGTCCTATAGAAGGGATCATAGTCCTATGGATGGAAACAATATCCGACCTTCTGGGAAATGAGAAAAGGGGGAACTAACCCAAATGAAACATATCTAAGTAACATTGGAAAAGGAGACCAAGATAGGTAGAAGAGAGTCCATGGAGAGTAGCAAGGTCACATGTAGTGTCCCTTGACTTTAGGTACTACCTGTTTGAAATGACCCAAGTCAGAATACATGTCAAGTAAAAAGTGAATACACGTTATGTAGTGACAATAACACACCATGTCTGATTATCTGGAATTCTCACCATGTATGTTTTCCATGTGCCTATACATGGATTTGACCCATATATGAAAACCCGTGTATTGGTACACGAGGTAACCCGTGTAACCGGCCTTGTCTGGACATGTGGTGGAGTACATGGAGTGTACTCCACCCCATATCCATTTATCAACGGAGATACACGTCGAGTCCCACATAAGGTCCCACACACTGTGTGACAGCTATCACATGCCATTTCATCACTTCGTACATCGCAAAACTGTATCCACCATAGAGCTGACCCCACAAGATGTGTCCTTTGGAGAACACGCCTTGTTCATCATGTTTTTTTAGAAAACCTTGTTCTTCATCCATGGATTTGGGTGAAGATTTGATTCTTGATTTGAAGATATTGTCTCTATCAAAATAAATATCTTAGGTTGTCTCGTCAGTAAAATTATGATTCGGTATGTTTCATGCATCCAATCATCTCTAAAAACATGTTTCGATCATCTATGAGAAGAAAGGATGAAGAATGATTTCATGAAATCCGTGTAGACTTGTTTTCTGCCATCATAATCAGACATCCACTCGGTCATCGTGATGTTGGATCTAAAATTTGTGAATGTTATGATGCAAACTGGATGGGCAATGATCCATTTTTAATTACCCCATGATGAACGTAAAGAATGCAAATTCAAAAATGGGGAATAAATTAAAATATAAAATCATAGAAAGAACCACCACCATCATTCATCAAATAATTGATACTATCTAGTTAGTAGGATCAAATGAAAAAAATCATATATGAATGAAATCAAACATGTATAAATTCCCCAAAATGACCTCGTTAAAAGACCCTCTCACTAGAATTAACAATTTGTGGCTCAACCTGTTCATGGGTTGATCTGAGATTGTTTTTTAATCCAAGAATTGGAAAAATGGAATCAAAATAGAAACCCCTACCTCTATTTTCAATGAAGAGGGAGAGAAATCATCAGTTTGGATTCGACCTTGATATACAATTATCCACACATGGTTTCCCATTGTTGTTTTTCGAGATCTCTCCAAGTATGGACCCTCTCCAAATATCTAGAGCATCGAAGGAATGTTTCTTAGGATATGAGCCTAACCCTAGTTATTTGGTTTTTTAAAACCAATTAATGTGTCTGCATCATTATAATGTGTAAAATAATATAAATTAAAATTTTATTTTATTTTCATTAAAACATACAGAAATTAACTTTTATAGTCGACACAGTATATTCAATGTTAGTCCCGAACTAAGGTAATTCCACTACTATGAATGCAATGGTTCCCTCAGATATATGATCCAGGCACCTTTTTAAAAGTTATTCTAATTTTTTAGGAAAACTGCTTGTACGTGCTATTTAAATGTTTAATTTATTCCAAACATTTTTTTTGGGCACCTCGGGTTTCAGAATCGCTCGCCGTCCCAAAGCCTGGTCTCAAAATAATTCCATATAAAATTTAAAAATAATACACAGAAAGTCGGAGACATTAAATTCATCCCACTATAGGGATTTTACATCGTAGAAAAGTAAAAACAAATGTATACTCAAACAGTTGTGGGTACTGCGCATGAATCAAAACCTGCCACTCCCACATGCTCTCCGGAAGATTCCTGTGCTACCACCGAACACACACCAAGGGAATATCTCATGCGTGAATGATCATCTACTATGGATTCTTGATCTACACTTGGTACTTTGTGAATGTCAATCCATTATCAATGTGATTCTCTCCCAAGTTTATGGTGTGTGATGGGTCATGCATACACCTCCTCAGCTACGACATGCGGAAAAAATCATGTACCTAGTGCAATTGCAGTGGTAGAGCTAGACGGCACACCACCTCAACAAATCTGTATAGTATCTAAAAAGGGCCGATGAACCTTGAACACAACTTGCCACCCGGACCAAATCCCTACAAACCTCATTGAGGTTAGACACACAGGAAGACACAACCTCTTTTTAAAACTACAGAGGTCTCCATCATCTATCATCATAAGAATTCAAATGGTTCTTTATAGTCTTCATCCACTCCTAGATGATCTTCACCATCTCATTGGTAGCTCTCACCAACCCTGGACCCAAGAGTACTATCCATGATGAGAAAATTTATTATAAGAAGAAGGAGGTTACAATTTTCGATGATGATAAGGAGTACCTTATCTTTATAACAGAAACATCACCGACTGATTCTTATCTATATCCACCCCCAGTAGCGCTACTAGATTCAATTATTGGGATAAAAGAGAATGAAATAACTATGGGTGAGGAAAAGAATGTTAGAACATAGGATGCACCTATTTTACATGAATATGTTGATGTGTTTCCAAAGGATTTACTTAAAAATCCTCCATAACAAGAAATTGAGTTTTCCATTGACTTAATTCCTAATTTAAGGCCCATATCGAAGGCCTCTTATATAATGGACACTTTAGAATTAGTGGAACTAAATAAAAAACCAGAGTAATTGATTAATCAAGGAATTATTTACCTTATTTTTTCTCCATAGGGAGCCCGTGTTCTTTTTGTTAAGAAGAAAGATGGACTTAGGAGGTTCTGTATCGACTATAGGGAGATCAATGCTATAACAATAAAGAACAAGTATCCCCTACCTCACATTGATGATTTATTTGACCAACTTCATGGAGATCAATATTTTTCAAAGATTTACATTTGATATAGATATCATCAGTTGTGTGTGAAGAATGAATACATTCTGAAAACAAAATTTCAAACCAGGTATTAGCATTATGAGTTTACTGTAATGCCTTTTGGATTGAATAATGCACCCAATGTCTTCAATAATCAAATGACTAGAGTTTTCAAGTAATATCTTGATGAATTTTTAGTTGTATTTACTGATCATATCTTGGTATACTGAAAAAGATACGAAGAACATGAAAATCACTTGCGCACTATTCTAAAAACCCTCAAAAGAATTGAATTATATGACAAGTTTAGAAAATTTGAATTCTGGATTCAGGAAATTTCTTTTCCTGGCCATATTGTCTCTAAGGATGGAATCTATGTGGATCTTTCAAAGACCAAGGAAATCCATGAATGGCCAACACCGATGAGTATAATTGAGGTACACCGTTTTATTGGTTTAATAGGTTATTATTGGCATTTCCTCCCAAATTTTGCCCGATTGGAAAACCCATCAACAAAGCTCACACATAATGAGGTTAAATTTTCTTGGAAAAAACAGTGTGAAGAATTTTTTGAAAAATTGAAGAGAAGATTAGTCAATGATTCTATCTTGACTCTACCATCGGGGAATAATGGGTTGGTTATTTATAGTGATGAATCAAAGAAAGGACTTGGTTGTGTCCTTATGTATAATGATAGGGTTATTTCCTATGCATCATGATATCTAAAAATTAATAAGAAAAACTATCCCACTCATGATCTTGAGTTAGTAGTTGTAATATTTGATTTTAAGATATAGTGACACTATCTATATGGTGAAAAATGTGAGATTTATACAGATCACAAGAGCTGAAAACATATTTTCTCACAAAAATAACTCAACATGAGGCAAAGGAGATGGATGAAACTACTCAAGGATGGTGATTTCACTATACACTACCATGCGGGGAAGGAAAATACGGTGGTAGATTCTATGCACAAAATGCATCATGGAGTTTTGAAAAAGTTGAGAGTTGAAAGGGATCCCATTTTCATGGATCTAGTAAAGATGGATATGGGAATAACCATGGAAGGTGAAACATCAATACTTTTTCAAATGGATGCCAAACCATATTAAATAGTAAGAATAAAGTGTTCTTAGACTAATTATTAGGATTTTAAAAAGAAAATTAAAGCTACGAATGATGGGAGATTGATTGAATTCTTATATGAAGATGAGATTTTGAAATTTGGGAAGAGACTTTGTGTTCCAGTTCTACCTGATCTAAAGAGTTAATTGTTGGATGACGCTCATAGATCCAATTTCTTTATACACCCTAGTAGCACTAAGATGTTTATATATTTTAAGGAACATTTTTGGTGGGAAAACTTGAAGATAGAGATTGCTGATTATGTGTCCAGATGTATGGTTTTTCAACAATTGAATGCTGGAAGATAACATCCAAGAGGAGTCATGAATACTCTTCCCATATATGAGGGGAAATGGGATGATATTACGATTGACTTTGTCATGGGACTACAAAATACTGCTAAAATAAATGATGCAATATGGGTCATTGTTTATCATCTTACCAAGTCAGCACATTTTATTTCTATAAGAGAATATTTACCACTTGAACGTCTATCAAGAGTATATATTAATGAAGCTGTAAGACATCATGGAGTACCCCTATTGATTGTTTTTTATTGTGATCCCCATTTTACATCATGTTTCGGAAAAAGTCTACAGAAGGCCTTGGATACTGAACGTCGTTTGAGAAATGCCTACCACCCTCAAACTAATGGATAATCAGAATAGACTATTCTAACCTTAGAAGACTTGTTGAGATCTTGCTCACTTGACTTTCAAGTTATGTGAGATAAATATTTACCTATGGTAGAATTTTCCTATAATAATAACTTCCATTCATGTATTCAGAAGGAACAATATAAAGCGTTATATCAAAAAAGATGTCTCACACCAACTGGTTGGGATGATGTTGGTGAAAGAAAACTCGTAGGCCCAGAATTTGTTGAAGAAATAATAGAAAAGGTGAAGGTTATTCAAACCCACATCAAATAAAGTCAAAGTAGGAAAAAGAGCTATGCCGATAACCAAAGGAAAGATTTGGAATTTCAAGTATGAGATCATGTTTTCATGAAGGTGTATCCATGGAAGGGTGGTATACATTTTGGTAAGAAGGGTAAATTATGTTCCAGATACATCGGACCTTTTAAAATTCTTGAACGAATTGGAGTTGTAGGTTATCATTTGGAAATGCCGCCAAGTCTCTCAAAAGTTCATGATGTGTTCCACATATCACTGTTGAGAAAATATATTCTTGACCCATTGTATGTACTAACCAATGATGAAATAGAACAAGAACCTGATCTATTTAATTGTAAAGAGACTATCTTGATTCTTGATTATAGAGAACTAGTGCTGAGTAACCAGACGTCTCGTGTGGTGAATGTTCTATGATGAAACCATAAGATGGAAGAGGCAACGTGGGATCCTGAGGAACTTATGATGATGAACCATCCGAATATTTTTAAATAGTAATATAATAAATATTTTGAGGATGAAATTAGTTGAAGGAGGGGAGAATATTACACACCAAGCTTCCACGGTACATTTCCCTTTGAATAATAAATAGCTTGCGTTGTACTCAACTTGGAGTTTTAAGAAAACTTGACCAATCAAACATGCTGTTACAAATCGTAGTACCCAATTTTTAAAATTTTATAAATTTATTTTTCAAAATGGACTTCATTTTTGGATTTGGAGTATCAAAATTAGCTTATAGGGATTTTTTTGATATTTTTCTAAAAACATTCAATTTTTGATGAATAGTGAAAAACACTATTTTATTGTTTAAAACCGACTTTTAATTTAAAAAATTAGTTATTTTATTTATAGTTATATAAGGTAAGAATAGATACATAATACCTATATTAGTTCAATTTAATTAATTGGAGTCAATTTATAATAAAATTAGATGTATAAAATTTTATTATATTTTTTAATGTTTTTTACCCATATTCTAGGTGCATTTGAAAATTTGCATAAAACATAATTTTACTACTTTTGTGAAATGAATTTCAAAACTTCATGAGACATGGTCAATATTATTAAGTAAAATTTTGTTCAATAAGATGAAAATATTTTTTTGGTGAATAGTAACTTTTGAATTTTATTTACCACGATTAAAAGTAAATACGGTAATTAAAGGTAAAAATGATATTATAATTACCTTAACACTTGTCCTAATTCTATTGGATAAGTTTATTTCAAACAAAATCAACCTTTGGAATAAAATATGATCCTTCTGGTCTACTGGGATTAGATTATGAGATTTATTATTATTTTATTTAAAAAAGAGTTAAAAGTGTAAAATCTAATGTTTAATAACTAAACTATTTTTAATATAGGGTTACACATAAGATAAATTCGACAATAACTATTCATTGTACATCTAAAAATATTTCCTAAATAAAGGTATTTTATTTATAATTTTTATAAATTAAATAATTAAATTTATTATTACACAATGATGATGATGTAATTACCCTATTAATGTAAGATTAAAATAATTGATATTATAAATATAAAAATAAATGTAAATTGTTACTTTTGATGCATTCAAAGAATTTTCTATATTTATATGAAATTTTAAGGTTGAATAAATAATTTTTTTTGAAGTTATAATGTTTTTATGACTTTCACAGAAACAAAATACAAAATAGTGTCAAAATTGACATAAATGAATTTATAAAACAAATACAATATTATAAATTGATATAATATTCTTAAAAAAATATAGCTCAGCCAAAGGACTTAGATAAGGTTTTATATATCAATAATGAACCACATTGGGTTCGATTGTCTCTTTATAGTAAGATTATAAACCATTTATTATAATAATATAAGAATACATAGTAAAAGTTAAACTATTTAACAAAGAACTAAATATAAAAGATAAGGATAATATAGTAATATAACCCTATCTAAAACCTATTGGTTGAGAGGTTTTTGACCCATCCCCACCTTATCCTCTAAATTAATCATTTTGGATCCATTATAAACTGAATATAATTCTATAATAAAAAAATATTTCAAGCTTTTCCTAAAGTGACCATCACCACTCTTATAAATGGGTACTTCCCCTTCTCTAAAAATCACACCTCCCAAGCCATTTGGGTTGGTGAAACCCTACCCAAATACCCTCACTTCGACAGAGAGGGCTTACATTTATCATAAATCCAACCTAAGGAGCCATTTTTATCAGCTCAAAAGGAATCACCTGAAGAAGAGGTAATAATTCCACCACCCTTTTTCAAAGTTCTTTTCTTCTTTAAATTCCTCTTTCATTGTTGTTTACGTACCAAAATAATAACTTCAGTACCTTATACATACTATGATTTTATTATAAATATGGTATTACTATATTCATTATTATATCCATCCTACGAATGACATGTCACTATACATGCCTACATACGATTTTATGTCTTCACGTTGTGGTGTAGTTTGTTATTCAAACACTTCATTATTTGCATAGGTATAATAGTGAGTATAACTAAGGTAAATAATCAATATAACATGTTATTGATTCTGTATATATGACATAACATCCAATTACATATGATTTAACCATCAATAGAATTATATTTTCGCTCATGTGTATGTACGGATTACCGTCTCCATGAACGTGATGAGATTCATTCCCCATCGTAATCATTCGAGAATAATTTTCATTTTATGATTAAAAATAATTTTTGATAAATTTATATTATTCTGGATATGAATAAAATACATACTATCCATAACAAACATGGCTTATTTAACCAATAATATAAAGGAAAATGAATCGGTTAACACCCGAAACAATGATACTACTGAAATATTATTAACAAAGAAATATTAGGAGATCATATATGATATCATATTTATGTGTTTGGTTATTGTATAATTTAATAACAATTATTTAACAATTATAGAAGAGGTTAATATACACTTATTCAAGTAAAAGTACAAGGTAAGGGTTAATTCTACAATCTTTTCATTATCCGAGGTTGTATATACATGAGTATCTACTGGGACCTATTTATCATCCACAACTGTGTTTCTTAGAAATGAATTTCAAAATATTTTTACTATTTCCCAGAATATGGGTTAAAGTAATTTATACCTTTTTTTTGAATTTTTATAAATTTTTTATAAAGAAATCATTCCATCGTTTTCCAATCAAGGACCTTTACGACCTTTTCGACAAAATTATGGAAAAATGTTTTTTAACATATACGGAAGGTGTGTCTATTTTCCTCCATTATAAAATCTTCGAATCTTTCCTTACAATATTATAATTTTTTTTCAAATTAAATGTTTTCATTTATAATTATGTGACTTTTAAATGACTTCAAAATAGAAAGAGATATTTCTCTCAAATAGTTTTGATTTTATCTATGTAAACATCCTTTAATGGATTTTACACTAGTTTGAAGTTGATTTATTATAATATAATTTTCTATATTGTATTAAATGATTTATGATATGTTTTACTGTGGATATTCTATTTTTATCCCATTCATGGTTTATGGTTAATTTATTGGCATTCTGTATTCTAGTTTTAATACAAATTTTTATGTTATGTTTCAGCATTTTCATATGAGGAATTCATTGGACTTAGTAAGTGATGGGTGGAGCTCAATATAACTTCTTGATTCATCGTTAGGTCTCATGAGACAAACTAGTGTCTTGGCATAATGCCTTGAAAAAATCTTATTTTTATTCTTGGCACAAGAATTGACTAGGTTGTTATGATGTCTGACATTATGCATTCCATAAATATGAAATTGGATATTGATATTACATTTGATTATTCGATTAGTAGAATATCCATGTGAATATGTAAATGGAATTATATGATTTATCTCTTCCATATTATATTTATGTTTATGTTTAAAAGGCTTGTGTTTTAGTCTTATACATTTCGTTAAATGTTTAGGCTTATTTTTGAAATTTTCTTCTCTATTGTTATCCTTACAGAGCATCTGAGCTCACACCTTTCTATTTTTAATTTTTACTAGGATGTGAAGTAGTATTTTATGGTTGAACTGTAGGGATAGACTAAGGGATATAAGTGTCTTTAAAGGGTAAAAAATGTTGTTGTTTTTATTTTACTATGTAATGTAAAAACTATGTATGTATCTAGTACTTCCAAGGATACTAAACTAATCTATCTTTCGAGACTTGATATCTTGTGAACATTACAATGTCATGTAATTATTCATAGACTCTAGGTAACTAGGGTTGGGGAATTACATTCCAACTAAAAATCTCACCTCTAAGGGTAAGATTGCATTGTCAACAAAGATGCATGATCATTGAGTCTCTTCCTGTAGGTGTCTCCATGCGCAAGGGTAAAGTCAACATCCCCATTGATATCTCAAGTTTTTCACAAGACATATGGGAAGAAATAATGACAATAAACTGTGTCTATAAGTACATAATATATTTTTTTAAGAGATACATATCATGCCCCAGATCATCCCTAGATTCCCTGGGTCATACTACTCGGCCCCATGTAGCAGACCCAGCCTTGTCCTCCAGCTCCCTAAACTTGTTGAGGACCTCATGGGGGTGGTGGTGGAAGTAGGATAGAGAATCTACCACATCCTTAAGAAATCCCTTCTCCTCTGCCACATCGTCCACTTAGTGGGTTTTTATACTCCACTCTATGCCTCTACTTTGGTGGTCCATCCACCACATCCCAATCAACAGTTCAATGGGATGGGAAATCTCTAGGTAGATGTCCCCTACTATCGCACGAGTAGTATCACCACCACCTAGGCTGATTGTATCAAGCCTAAGAGCCCTGGAATGCAGATCACCTATCTTGGGTCCTCCTATGACGTCTCCCACATCTCAATCACAATGCCTGATGTCAGCTCCCTACTGCTGATTTCTCTACACCTACCTACCTACTACTGACTACCACTAGCTGTCACTACTCAGCCAAGAAGATATCAACCACCAATGATTGCTCGAGCACTCTAGAATAAGTCAAAATGTATAGAGGAATGAAACTATCTCATATATCCCACAGTAAACCTCTCTTGAAGGTCCAAGATCTGAAGTAATAATACCTGACCATATCCATTGAGTACCTTGTAAGGTTGGTGAACCTCGATGAATATTCATCCACCGTTAAACTTCCCTAGTGAAGCTGAAGAAGATGTTGGATATACACTTCTCTCCTTGTAATCAAAGAGAAATAATCCCTAAAGAGTCACTCAAACTCCATCCCAAAAAGAGACTCATCATCGTGAGTTTTCATAGTCAAAATCCACCAATATCCTGCCAAACCTAGATAAGGCTCTCTGCAAGGATCGTCACCTGGTCTAATGGTGTCCATAATAGAAAAAAAAATCCTTGTCACCACCTCAATCAAGTCCATAGCCGCATGAGGGTTGGTCTCTCCTCATAATCCGAGAGGTCTCTATCTCTGAAACTAATGGAGAACACTTATCTTTCCCTCCTTGTATGATGGTACTGTTGGTATCATGTGCTTCTCTATTAATGGTTTTATAGAAAGTGAACCCCCTAGAGGTAATAGCCGTGGAACTTGTCCCTAAATTGAAGCCTCATCATTATCATCACAATTGAATTGCTAAATCGTAGCTGGTATGTGTCATGGAGATATCCTGCATAGAAAAAATATGCACCACGATCAAAGAGTATATATGGATAGCTGAAACTATAGGACATAGAAAACACAACCCATTCCTATATTATGCATGAACCATTTTATTCCTGCAACTTGTGTTCTGATGTACTGAGTCAAAAAGTTGTTTATTAGAGACCTGGTGTATGGTTACGTCAGCTGCCCATACCAACACTATAGTCCCTAGCCTGAAATCTGAGCTCAAAACACATAACACTATTTCCTCAAACCATTCTCACAAACTCTTGGTTATAAGGTAGAATAAAGCAGCTCTGATACCACTCTTTCATGACCCATCATTGTGGGGCCACACCATGACTCCCCAAGACCGACACTAATAGACCAGTGGATGTTGATTAGCACCGAGTATACATATCACTAACATGAGAGGCATTTCCTAAGTACCTATACACAAACACATACATATCGAAGCCTAAAAATGTTGAAATATAAAACTACAATGGTAAAAAATTCATGCATACAACTAAACCCAACCAATAGAGTAAAATAGAATGTAAAGTGCGTAAAGTAAACTGGGTGAGAATACAAGCCGACCAAAAGAATGAGTCTTTAAACTAAAGAGTCCAACCTGTAATCAAGAAATTGGTAATGGGACTACTGATTATTTATATAAAAACACATCATCTTCTAAGGAAGATCACAGTGCTTGGTTCGGTCCTGGTCTACCCTGGACTCCATCAATAGGTCGCTTGTCTGCCCACGGCATGACACGTGTGGGAAAATCCCATGAAGGGGTGAGTATAAAAATACTCAGTAGAGGACTTCAAAAAGACAAAAGCAGTACAAAAATTAAAGGTAAAATCATATCTATAAAATTATGTCTACTAAACATATAACAAGAGAAACATATCCAGGTATACATGAAACCCATACCCATAGTCTAGAGGTAAGTCACAATGACCAAATACCCACACTAGGGATTTAGTTCAAAGATTCCACGAAACACTCATCTGGGAGAACTCACTCCACGAGTCTGATATATTTAATGATGTCCATATGAGATGTATGTTCATCAGGAAGCGTCGTGGGAGAGATATACACAACGTTATATTTGATGAGAGAATAGATGAACTCATCGCAGGAGAACTCACTCTGGAGCGGGGAAAGATCACGGTACACAGATGAAGATCACTACAAGGACCTTGGTGTATACTAAAAGTCATCTAGATTGAATTTATAAGTAGAGGATCAATGTATGATATTACTGTTTATGTCGATAACTGACTCTACCTTGGGATAATAATGGTTATAGGATCACACTCCGGGACTCTTGGAGGGATTCTGACTCTATAGAGAAAGTCCTGCGAAAGGGATCATACTTTTATGGATGGAAACGACACATGACCTTTAGGGGAATGAGTAAAGGGGGAATTGACCCAAATTAAACTTGTCCAAGGAACAATTGGAAAGGATATCAATCCATGTAGAAGAAAGTATATTTTGTGTAACAAGGTCACTCGATGTGTCCCTTGACATTAGGTACTTTTTAGGTGTAACAACCTAAGTCTGAAGAAAAGTCACGTAAAAAGCACATAACCAGGGTGTAGGTATGGTCACACCCCATGTATGATTATTTGAGGTCTACTCCATGTACACTATCCATGTTCCCATACATTAATTATACCCGTTCATGTCGACCCATGTACCAGTACACTGGGTAACCAGTGTAACTAGCTTGGTATGAACATATGGTGGAGTACATGGTGTGTACTCCACCCGGTGTCTGTGTATCATCCATGATACATGTCATGTCCCACGTATGGACCCACATTCCATGTGATAGTTTTCACATGCCGTGTTATCACTTCCTATATCACAATACCCAAGATGCCGTAGAGTCGAACCCACACGCCGTGTTCATCGAGTTTTTCAATAAAACATTGTTCTTTGTCTGGTGCTTTGGGTGAAGCTATGATTCTCAATACATCCATACAATCTCAATCAAACTCAGGATCATGGGTCACCCATTCATGGAAATTCCTATTTGATATGTTTTAGGCATCTTATCGGTTCCATAAATGCATTTTGATCATCCATGTGAAGAATTTATGAATAATTATTTCTTTCAATTCATGTTGATTTTTTATCATCCATCATCCTCGCACCTCCAACAGGCCATCATGATTTCATTTCTCCAATTTGGAATTGTTTCTTTGTGAAATGTATGCACAACATTATTTTGATAATATCCATGTGAAGAACGCGAAGAACATGAGGTCAAAAGGGGAAAGAAATCCAAATAGAAAATTGGGGAATGAACCTTTTCCATCGTTCTTCATAGCATTGATGTTCTCTAGTTAGAAGGATCAAATGAAACAAATCAAAAATGAATCAAATCAAACATGGACCAATTCCCCAAAAAGAACCCGATAAAATACCCTCTCGTAAGAATGAACAATTCTTGGGTAAACCTATTCGGGGGTTGATCAACATTTGTTGTGTTGGGAAAAAATCCCTCAAGGTATCATTGAAGCATTTTTGAGGTGATTTTGTTTGTTGACAAAGAGGATTTCATGATGGAATGTTGAGTTCAAGAGCTGAGTTCAACGATCCATGTTTGATTTAAGAACGTCGACAAAAGGAATGGATGATCTAGAGGCGGTACAAAAGAACTGATACAAGGTGGCACCGTTTTCCAGTGTTTTCCAAATTTTTGGGCCTAAAAATTGAAAAATGAAGAAAGGAAGTTTTTGGCAAAGGGGCTTGCGCGCCGTGTACTTGAGGGCTTTGAATCTGGCGCTCCATATTTGTTTCAATATCATATCATCAAAATATGGAAAAGAGATAAAGGTTACGCAATTATTGGTGAGGTCGTGCAGGTGACTTGCGCGCTGTGAAGCGACTTGCGTGCCGATGCCTTGGATGCTTTAGAACTTGCGCACCTATGGTTTTTCAAGATCAAAAGATCAAAATATGGAAAAGGAAAGAGGTTTTCACAAGTTTGGAATTGGGTCGCGCAAGTGACTTACAGGGGAAGAGACCTGCGTGCCGAGACTTGCGCGCCGAGGGTTTACTTGCGTGCCATCGTGAAGGATGGTCAATTTGCCTATAAATACTGGACCACCCCACCTCATTTCTCACTGAAGTTTAACACATTGAATATTCAAATCTCTCGTCATGCAAGTGTGGTGGTCATGCAAGTGGTGGTGTGTCGCGCACGTGGGACTTGTGTGCCAGTGTTGGAAATTGCGCACCAAGTGTTAGTTACACACCTTAGGTGGTTTAGGTGGGGAAGGAAGTGAGTCGCGCAGGTTTGGAGTTGTAGAATCTTGAGTCGCGCAAGTGGTTGAGGAAGACTTGCGCACCTAGTGTGGCTTGTGCTCTGATACATGCACGCCGATATAGAATTGCGCGCCAAGTAAGGTTGAGTCCACGACCGTATTTTCGGGCCGCGTTGAAGCTAGCAGATTTCCCGATACCTTCGGTGCAATGTTAGATTCATATATGGGGGAATGATGGACTCCAACAGAGCATCTACATATAGAAGAAGATGCATTCCTTCATGTAAATGAAGAGACCTATGAGTCTATAAATTGTGAGTGGATCCTTTCCCGAGCAGTGAGCGAAGGAAGAGGAAGAAGGTGATCCTCTCCACTAGTAGTGAGCTAGAGAGAGAGAAACAAGGAGTGAACCTTGGGAAAGTAGTGAGATAACCCTAAACTTTGTAAAGGCAGTGAGCTTGGGATAGAGTGACTATGCCCAAACCTTGTAATCCACAGCTAGTGAAGTTTAGTGGAATTTGGTATGACCGAAAACCTATCGGCGTATGTTCATTGGAGGTAGACCTTAGCGGTGAACCATGTAAAATTGTTGTGTCATGTTCTTGCTTTACTTTCTATTTATATCATGCAACAAGAGAGAGAGAGAGAAAAGTGTTTTCCTTAACAATGAAACCAGATCAGAATGGGCTTTAATTTTAAACTAGTCATACCCTGATTCACCCCCCCTCCCAGGGTATTCAGCCTTGTGGACCCAAAAATTGGTATCATAGGGAAAGGTTGACAGTAGTTCTTCTCTCAATGGAGGTCACCAATCATAAAGGGATTCCGATATTCGATGGAAACAATTTTCACCTATGGGAGAATCGGATTCAACACTACTTCTGATCTTTAGGAATGTATGTGTTCACAACAGCAATGCATGGTATAACAGCTGACATCAACAGTGGTGCATTATCAGAAGCTGAGCGTAGAGAGCTGGATGCTGATGCCAAAGATATTAATGGCTTAGGGGTAGCCTTATCCAATCCTATATATACAATGGTTATGTCTTGAAAAACGTCACATGCCATGTGGGAAAAACTATTGAATATATATGAAGGGGATACAAAGGTGATAGAGGCAAAGCTGAAAGTGTTTTGGAACAAGTATGAAGATATGAGAATGAACCCGAATGAGTTTATTGATGTATTCTTTGATAGGGTAAATGCTGTGGTAGAATACATGCGTGGTGTTGGTGAAATTATCGAAGATATAAAAATTGTGAAGTGCATATTGAGAAAACTTCCACCCCTTTTTTAATCAGAAAGTTTCTGTTTTGGAAGATAGAGACCCAAAAATGAACTGACATTGGATAACCTGCACAACACTCTTGTTGCATAAGAAAAGAGAAATGATGATAACGATGTTGTGGAAAAGGGTAAATATAAATAAGTGGCATTCAAGGCCATGAGGAAGCTCACCATTGAAGATTCTCAAGAATAAGAAGAGATAGATGAGGTGATGTCATTCATTTCTTCAAATATGCAAAGAGGAAGAGGAAAGTTTAAAGGGAAACTTCCAGTGGAATGCTTTCGATGTGGAAAGGTTGGCCATCTTGCGGTAAGATTCCCCAAGAAGTTTCAAGATAATGATAATTATGATGATGAAGTTGAAATTCCCAAGAAGAAGACGTCAGCATTTGTGAAAGTGAAGAAACAATTTCAGAGAAATTTTTTCCAAAAGAAGAATATTCTTTCACAAGAATTTGAATGTTTAGATGAGTCTGAGGATGAAGAGGTTGAGGAGATAGAAAACTGTAGAGATCGTGGGGTAAATGCCTTGGTGGCGATTGTTGGTAGTTCTTATAAAAAGGAAGAAGCTGACGCTAAAGAAGAAGAAGAAATTGAAGGGAGAGTTGATATGGAAGCCTAATTAGAAGTAGCTCTTGAGGAGATAGACATTTGGAGAGCCACAACGAAGAAATCCAATTAAGTGGTTTGTGATTCAAAACTCTATATGCAACAATAGGATGAAGAAAAGTCTGAGCTGTTAGAAGAAATTGAAAGACTAAAATCCTCAACACTAGAGAGCTCAGAAAATATTTTTGAGCATAAGCATAAAATTGAGGAACAAAAGAAAGAAATTGATTATTTGACTAACACAGGAAATGAGGAGGTCAGACGTATCAAAGATCCTGAAGAAGAAGTGGTCAGTCTGTAATAAAAAATGAAGGATCAAGAAAAACTCTTGACCCCCAATGTGATAACAGAAAAGCAGGCCATTCAGAAGATATAGAAGATGAAAGAGGAGGCTCGTAGTTCAGCAGGAGTGAGGGAGCTAGAAAGATCAAATGCTAAGGTTGATTCAGGGCTTGATAAGAAACAAAAATCTATGGCAGTTGATGTCAGACTGCAAGCACCCATCCCAAAATTGAAGGTTCATTTGGGCACAAAACAGAATAAGAATATTCAGAGATCCCAAAGGGAAAATCGTAGTGCTGAAGTAACACGATGGAATGAACCCTATATCAGGTGTTATTGTTGTGGGACGATGGGAAATTCACAGTATGTGTGTTCCATATCCAAGAGATATATAAGGGATCAGGAACAGAGGTGGTAGCCAAACAGAGAACGGTTTTCCAGAACATATTTTGAAGGACACTGTTTTTAGTGCGGAGGATTTGGGCACATGGCTAGGTACTGCACTTCGATCATTCAAAAAAATGTACCAAAGCAGAATCAAAATGTTTGCAAGTAGTAGATCAATAAACTGACAAGTGATTTAAAATTTCAGAACAGATTTGCAGCTCTACAAGATGAACCTGGTCCATCATACTCTAAGAATGATCATGAGTCTCAATCTATACCGATTATGGATACAAAAATATGGACCAAGAATAAGAGAGCAGAGAAGGCAGTAGTTGCTGAAATTTCCCTGAAATCATCAGATCATTCTTGTGTGTGGATTCTTGATAGTGGTTTTATGTCTCACATGACAGGAAACAAGGATCGATTTAAATGAATAAAATATGACAAAGAATGAGTTTTCAAGTTTGGAAATGATGAAGGCCTGAAGATAATTTGATCAAGAAAGGCTAGGTTTGGGGGAAAAGAAATCTGACGTGCGGATGTCTTGGTTGTAGAAGGTCTCAGTCACAATTTTCTCAGTGTTAGTCAATTGTGTGACTCAAGAAATTTTTTACGGTTTACCAAGAAGACCTGTACTGTCACGGGAAAATATGGGGCAGTTGTTCTGCAAGGAAGAAGGACAAAGGGAAATCTTTACCTTGTAAGTGGGGAAGAAGATATATGTCTTTTATCCAGAGAGGAAGAAAACTAGCTGTGGCATAAGAGACTTGGTCATCTATGCCAACCATCTATGGAAGATCTGGTAAAGTGTGATGCTACTAGAGACCTTCACAAACTATCGCATGATTGTGCTCATACATACGATTCTTGTCAACAAGGGAAGATCATCAGAAAAACATACAGGTCAAAAGAATAGAAATCATCCAGAGTGATCGAATTGGTACATGATAATGTATGTGGACCTATTTCACCATGAGCTATTAATGGGAAAAGGTACTATGTCATTTTGATTGATAATTATAGAAGAATGACCTGGGTATTCATCATTACCAATAAGACAGAGGTGTTCAGTTGCATAACGTAGTATAGGAGGGAATCAGAAAAGATGCTTAGGCAGAAAATTTTGAAGTTTCGTACTGATAACGGTAGGGAATTCACAAACAGTCAAGATGAAATCTATCTCGAGAAACATGGGATAAGGCATCAAGTTTCATCCGTAAGAACTCCCCAAAAGAATGGAGTGGTTGAAAGGAGAAATCAGATCATCAACAACATGTCCAGAACAATTCTTATTGATAAAGACCTACCAGAGAAAATTTTGAAGGAAGCAGTTTTAACATCGGTCTATGTTTCAAACAGGTGTCTGTTGTGTCTGAAGCAATGAAGACTCTGTATGAACTATGGTACGAAAAGAAGACACCGTTGAAATAATATTGAATCTTTGGAAGTAAGTGTTTCATTCTCATCAAATAAAATCACATGAAGTTTGAGGTACGAGGAGATGAGGGGATATTCCTTGGATACTCATGGAAAAGCAAAGCATATAAATGTTTCAACAAAAGGCTGGGAGAAATTGTTGAGAGAAATGATGTCACTATATTTGAAAATGAAAAGAATACTCAATGACCCAGTGAACAGTTCCCAGATGAAAGTGATAATGAGGTAAGAAACACAGGGGTAGCAGAAGTGATAGAGGCTGACTCAGAAGAAGATACTAATGATGAACAAGAAAGTGTCATGTCTGTGTCTGCAAAGAAGCCAAAGAGTCGAGCTGAAATTGATACGCAGAATATCATTGGTGATCAGACAGCTCTAGTTCCGACTCAAATAATTAAATCGTTACAACAAACATCATTTTTGTCTCAGGTGGAGCCGAAATGTTTTTCCGATGCAGCTAAAGATGAAAACTGGGTTCAGGCTATAAATGAAGAGCTTGATCGGATTGAGAAGAACCAGACATGGTAGATTGTTTCGAGGCCAGTAGACAAGAATGTCATCGGGACTAAATGGGTCTATTGCAACAAGATGAATAAATATGGAATTGTGATTCAGAACATAGCGCGACTAGTGTTCAAGAGATACTCCCAGGTAGAGTGAATAGATGTTGATGAGACATTTTCACCGGTTGCAAGGATAGAGACAATCAGAATATTTTTGGCCATAGCATTGCAAAGAAAGTTCAAAGTGTTCTAGATGGATGCCAAATATGCATTCTTGAATGGTGTTCTGGAAGAGGAGGTGTATATTGAGCAGCCAGATGGTTTTCTCATTCCTGAGGATGAGAACAATGTTTGCAGGATGAAGAAGGCATTGTACGGGATGAAACAAGCACCAAGGGCATGTTACTCATGTCTTGACCAGTAATTGAAGAAGCTTGGTTTCCAGCGTGGAGGAGTTGATTACAATCTCTATTTCAGCAATGACAGTAATCAAAGGATGATGGTGCTGGTGTATGTCGATGACATTATTTTTGGCAGATCCGATGAAGCTCAGTGCAGACAGTTATCTGAATTCATGAAAAATGAGTTTGAAATGTCAATGATTGGAGAGCTAACATTTTTCTTTGGCTTACAGGTGACACAAGGAAGTAATGGAACTTTCATTTCTCAATCCAAATACAACAAGGATGTTTTTAGAAGGTTTGGAATAGAGAATTACTCGGAGATGAAGACTCTGGTTGCTACCCGGATGAAATTATCAAAAGATGAGGATGGAAAGGCAGTTAATATCACAGAATACAGGAAAATTATTAGAAGTTTGTTATACATGACCGCGACAAGGCCTGATATTGTTCTCGCCACATGCCAAGCAGCAAGATATCAGAGTAATACCAAGTAAATCCATATGCTTGTAGTGAAAAGAATAATTCATTATATCCAGGGCACAATGGATTTTGGCATGATATATACTGACAAATATCAAATAGAGATATTAGGATATACTGATGCAGACTGGGCCGGTTCAGCAGATGATAGAAAATCAACGTTAGGTGGTGCATTCTATCTTGGTGGATTGTGTATTTCTTGGCTTAACAAGAAGCAATATTGAATTTCAATGAGCACTGTGAAAGCTGAGTATATTGCGGCCAATCAAGCATGCACACAATTATTTTGGATGAAGAAGCAACTTGAAGATATTGGAGTTCAAGTGAAGTCTCTAATTGGAATCCGATGTGATAACACAAGTGCTATAAATCTCAGCAAAAATCCCATCCATCACCCAAGGACAAAGCACATTGAGATAAAGTATCATTTTATCAAGGAGAAGGTTGAGCAGGGAATCGTGAAGTTGGAGTATGTGCCTACAGATCTATAGGTTGCAGACATTCTAAAAAAGGACTTACCCAAAGAAGCTTTTGAGAGGCATCAAATTGATCTGGGAGTTCAGTCGACACCCCGCACATAAAAGAGTGTGTATGTGGCACCCCCTCTCCCCAAGGTATGATGTGTTTTCCCTAATGTGCTGATATGTGTTCTCCAATCTTTTACAGCCTCCAACGGAGTAACCTTTGGGTTCGTTGACAAAGGGGGAGAAAATATTGATTGTTCAAGGGGGAGACAGTGTGGATATTTGAGAACTATTGACAGATAAGGGGAGAAGCTGACAGGTGGAGCATCCAAATAGGGGGAGTTGAAGCTAGTTGAACGTTCTTAGCCAGAGTTTAGCTTGGACAATCATAGTAAATAGGTCTAACAATGTTTTGATGCTAACAAGAAGGGGGGGAGTATTATATATGACGATGCTAGAAGTGATCGATCAAAGAATAGATATCACGACAGATGAGGATCGTGATAAAAGCAGAAGAGTTGTGTTGGAAAGTGGGAAGGATATTTCCAAAAACTGTTATCAGTTTGGAAACAATTGGTATCAGTTAGGTGTCAACAGAGGGTTTCAGAGTTGATGTGATTCATTTATGAACTTTTCATTTACTCTTGTTTCTCACGCCGAGAATTTCCCATGTGGGCTTAGAGTATGTGTTGAGTAAATCATTGATTGCTATCAGAATCGATATGAGACAAATGGTGGCTGAAGAATCAATGACGTATATTTTTATGGAAGAGTTGTCAACTAACCCAAAGGGGGAGATTGTTGGGAAAAAATCCCTCAAGTTATTATTGAGGCATTTTTGAGGTGATTGTGTTTGTTGACAAAGAGGATTTCATGATAGAATGTCAAGTTCAAGGGCTGAGTTCAACGATCCATGTTTGATTCAAGAACGTTGACAAAAGGAATGGATGATACGGAGGCGGTACAAAAGAATTGATCCAATGTGGTGTCGTTTTCCAGTGTTTGCCAAATTTTTGGGCCTGAATATCGACGAATGAAGAAAAGTAGTTTTTGGGAAAGGGACTTGCGTTCCATGTAATTTAAGACTGGGAAACTTGCGCTCCATATGTTTTTCAAGATCAGATCATCAAAATATGGAAAAGGGATACAGGTCGCGCAAGTATTGGTGAGGTCGCGCAGGTGACTTGCGGGCTGTGAAGAGACATGTGCGCCGATGCCTTGAAATCTTGAGAACTTGGGACCCTATGGGTTTTCAAGATCATAAGATCAAAATATGGAAAAGGAAAGAGGTTCACACAAGTTTGGAATTGGGTCGCGCAAGTGACTTGCAGGGGAAGAGACCTACACACTGAGACTTGTGCGCCGAGGGTTTACTTGCGCGCCATCATGTAGGGTGGTCAATATGCCTATAAATAATGGACCATCCCTCTTCATTTCTCACTGGAGTTCAACACTTTGAAGATTCAGATCTCCCTTCGTGCAGGTGTGGTGGTCGTGCAACTGGTGGTGTGTCGCGCAAGTGGGGCTTGCGCGCCAGTGTTGGAAGTTGCACGCCTTAGGTGGTTTAGGCGAGGAAGGAAGTGAGTCGTGCAGGTTTGGAGTTGCAGAATCTTGAGTCGCACAAGTGGTTGAGAAAGACTTTAGCGCCAGTCTTGGCTTGCATGCCGATACTTGAACGCCGATATAGACTTGTGCTTCATGTAAGGTTGAGTCCCCGGTCGTATTTTTGGGCCCCGTGGAAGCTGGAAGATTGCCCGATACCTTTGGTGCAAAGTGAGATTCATCTACGGGTGAAAGCTGGACTTCAACAGAGCATCTACATATAGAGGAAGATGCATTCCTTCATGAAAATGAATAGACCTACAGGTCTATAAACTGTGAGTGGATCCTTTCCAGTGTAGTGAGCGAAGGAAGAGGAAGAAGGTGATCCTCTCCACCAGCAGTGAGCCGGAGAGAGAGAAACAGGGTGTGACCCTTGGGAAAGCAGTGAGATGACCCTAAACTTTGTAAAGGTCGCGAGCCTGGGATAGAGTGAATGTTCCCAAACCTTGTAATCCACATCTAGTGAAGTTTAGTGGAATTTGGTACGACTGAAAACCTGTCAGCATATGATCCTTGGACGTAGCCCTTAGCGGTGAACCAAGTAAAATTGATGTGTCCTGTGCTTTCTTTACTTTCTGTTTATATCGTTCAACAGGAGAGAGAGAGAAGAGTGTTTTTCTTAACAGAAAAACAAGATCATAATGGGATTTAATTTTAAATTAGTCATACCCTGATTCACCCCCCCTCTCAGGGTATTCATCCTTGTGGACCCAACATGTTGTTTAGTCCAAGAATGGGTAAAATGAAATAAAAATAGCAACCCCTACTTCGATTGATGATGAAGAGGGAGAGTAGTTGTCCGTTCAAATTCGATCTCACTAGGAAATGATCCATGCATCATTTCCATTTTTCATTCATCAGGATCTCTCTAAGGATAGATCCTCTCCAACTCTTTAGGGAATCCAAGGGAAGTTTATTGGGTTATGAACCTCCCCCTGAGATCCTAGTTATTTAAAACAAATTAACATGTCACTCTGTCATAGAAATGTTTAAAATAAAATAAATTATTTATTTATTTTATTTCCATTAAAACATCCATAAATTACCTTTTGTAGTTGACCCATGCTGTTCAATGTTAGGCACCACCCAAGGTAAAGTCACTACTCGGAATGAAATGTTGTCCTGATATTTCTGATCTAGGTACCCATTTTAATTTTATTTCACTTTTTCAGGAAAACTACTTGTGCAAACTACTTAAAAGTTTAATTTTTTTCCAATATATATTCTAGGCATCCAGGACCTCGGAATCACATGCCTTCATAAATCCTATTCTCGAAATAATTCCATATAATATTTGAAAATAATAAATAGAAAATCTAAGACATTACAGAATAGATTCATAATAGGTCTAAAAAAATAAGCATAAATTCCTTAGGTAAGAAATATTTCACAAGATAATAATATAAAGTATCAACTAAGAATAAAATTTAATTTCATAATTTAGATTAATCGAATAATAGATAGTTTCTCATAAAAAATGAAATCAAATGTATAACAACCCATACTTTACATACATTGTTAATACTTCAAAATTGAAGCACACTTATTACAACATATGACAAAACCACAAAGGACCGTATAGGTATAGTGTCTTTAGAAACTGGGAAAGATAAACAACTGGTTCATAAATCTTCTACAGTGTCTCCCATTTATTTCATCATATCTAGGGTCCCTTTTAGCATATTCTACTTAATATCCTTCTTCCTGACCTGGGGAAAAGAAAACATAAAAGGGTGAGCTCAAATGCTCAGCAAGGGAAAATAAAGGAAATAAAAATCATATCATATCTTTTTGAAAATAATAACCTGCAAAAGAGATCATAATATCTTAACATGGAACAAATCATAGAAGTGAAAATGAGATCCCCATAATCATAACATGAAACTTGAAACTCTGTGGCATGCACACATAATCATGGAAAATCATTTCTTGTTAGTCATGACTCATTGCCAAGACTATCTTAGTGGACAAAGTCCCTTTCTGAACCGAGTCACCCTCGTTCCAGTCCTGTTTCACTGAACCGGTATAACCTACCGTTCCAGCCATGTCTATCTCATGAGATATAAAATCTTTACCCAATGCATTGGAGGGAGATATAGGTCCCACCCATCTTATAATGAATCCTTTCTCCTGTGTGCCACATAATCATAAACCATACATCATAGCGTAACCCATGTAATAAAAATGGGATTATTAAACAACATGACAACATAAAACAATTCATATAATATAAAGAAAAAAATATTTCCATCACAACATAATCAAATCCATGTAATAATAGGGATAAAAACAGAACCCTTTTATTATCTTAGATGGAAAATTGTTTTGATAAAATACTTGAACTCCATTCTTGAGAAAAATATCCTTTCTACTTCAAAAACACTTTTCCTTTCTTAACATGTCATACAATTTTAAACTAAAAGAAGTTGATTAAAAATAAACTTGAATACTTGTAAAGGAAACTTCTTGGAAATAATTCTTTAGAAATCCATTCATGCCGTATAAGTTAAAAAAAACATTCCTCATACTTTTGTCAGAAAAGTCAAAAAGTTCCTCGTACGAAAAACGACAAAAGATTCCTTTCATTTCTTTTACTAAAAACTCACCGAAGGGTAAAAATGGAATTACACAATTGTAGGTGGATGGAAATAATATTACATATTTATGAAACATGGATGTGGATGATAAAATACACCCCAGTAAATACTTACGAATAAACAATCTCGGATAAAAATGAGATTGTGATATTTCCCTTACCTTAGGTCCGACTTGCTTTGTAAGTGTCCGAACCTCCTGTATAATGATTTAAATAATGTTATTGAATTATTCCAGAATCATACTTATTTTTATGATATCATATATGGTCATATTCTTAACTTCTTAGTAGTAATATTTCATTGCTACTTGTTATTCGGGTGTTTATAACTTTTTGTTCTTATGCGTGTTTTGTCGAATAAATTATTATTCTTACCTTTAGGTTATAGATACTTCGTTTCCAGAATGGTATTAGTGTATTGTATACCATATTAATTCATTTAATTCATTTATATAATCATTATGAAATGATGATCATGTAGAACGAGTCGCATCACATCGTGGAGACGGTATTCCATACGTACGCACGAGTGATGATATCATTCCTATGATCGTGGAATTGTGTTGTAGTATATATATATTATTTGAGTATCAATATTACTTTATAATAATGATAAATAGTTACTCATTACACCATTATACCCATCCTTGTAAGGTGATGGTGGAAAATAGATTACACCACGGCGTGGAGACGGTATTCCGTACGTACGCACGCGCGGTGATTTCATTTTTCCGTAGGATGGGTAGAAGGTGAATTGTGGTTGTTTCATATTTTTAATAACATATAAGTATGTAATTAATACTGATGTTATTACTTTATCATGAAACAACTAAAGAAGAAGAAGTTGAAGAATAATGAAATTTAAAAGATCGGTAATGGATATTACCTCTTCTTTGGAACGCCTCTTTGAATCCTCCACTTAGGGAACTAAGATTGGTCTTTGAAGAAGACCAGGACCTCTAGGATTATTCTAGGGAAGTGGAGAAGGGATTTTGGTAGGGGTTTGCCGAGCCTGAGTGCTCAAATTGGTGTGAGGAGGAGGGGGAGGAGGTGCCCTTTTATAAGGGAGGAGAGGGGCACCTTTGGAATATCTCAAAATATTATTTTATATTAAAGTCAAAATCGGGTTATAATGGTTACAAAGGGTCTTATTTCGAAGCTAAAGTGGGGATGGGTCGAAATCCTATCATCCAATAGTATTTAGGCAAGTTTAGGGTATTATTCTAACCTTATCAATTATATTTAACTCTAAGTTAAATAATTTAACTTTTACCGTGTCTTTTTGTTTTCTTACACTATATGGTTAATACACTTACTATAACATGACAAACGAACTCCAAATTGTTTATTATTAATATATATATCCTTATCTAAGTCATTTGGCCGAACCATAGATTTTTAGGAATAAAATAAGAATTAATAATATAATATTTTATTTAAAAACTATTTTGTGTCAATTTTGACACTATTTGATATATGATTTTTTTGAAAGTCATAACAGATTTATATGTTAGAACCAAGTTGATTAAATCAACAATAATATATCATAGTAACCTATAAAATTAGTGTAATTCATAAAAAGTCTCAAATTACATTTATGTTGGTGTTTATAACATCAATTATGTCAATATTTCATAAATAAGATAATTACTGCATCATAATTGTGTCATAAATAAATGTAATTATTTAATATCTAAAAATTATAAATAAAATACCATTAAGTAGGAAATCTTTTTAGATTTCTAATTAATATTTATAGTAGAATTTATCTTATGTATAACCCTATATTAAAAATTATTTACTTATTAAACTTTGATTTTAACTATTTTAACCCTTCTTTAAATAAATTAATAATAAATGTCCTAATCTAATCCATGTTGGCCTAAATGGTCATATTTTATTCCTAAGTTTGTTTTTGGTCGAATTAAACTTATCCAATAGAATTAGGACATGTGTTAGGGTAATAGTAATATCATATTTACCCTTAGTTACCCTATTTACTATTAACCGCAGTAAAAAAAAGTAAAAAGTTACTATTCACCAAAAAATTATTTTTATCTCAATGAACCACATTTTACTTACTGATATCAACCGTGTCTGTCAGATTTTCTAAATTCCATTCACAGAAGCGGTAAAATTATGTTTTATGCAAAATTCAGTTTTTAACCTACCACTTAGTGGTTTCACTATCCATCAAAAATTGAAAGTTTTCAGAAAAATACCAAAATTTCACCCTAGGCTAATTTCGGTATTCCGAATCCAAAAATGAAGTCCATTTTGAAAAATAAAATTTATAAAATTTCAAAAAGTGGTTTTTACTATTCATAACGGCTAGTTTTAATAATATTTTAATAGTATATCGTTGTTTAGTGAAACTCAGTATTGCGTACGACGCAAGCTATCGAGGAAGGTCGCGATTGCGTGTAAAGTAAGCCAAGCTAGTATGTAGTGAAATATTCCTTTGATGATATATAAAAAACAAAATATTACTCATAAAAATCTCGGGTGTTACATTCTACCCCCCTTAAAAATAATTTCGCCCTCGAAATTCGTCACTTTGTAACAAACAGATGATGATACTTCTCCTTCATCATATCCTCAAGCTCCCATGTAGCTTCTTCAAGTTGGTGGTTCCTCCATAAAACTTTCACCAATCGAGTGGTCTTGTTTCGTAGGACTTTTTCGCTACGATCTAGAATCTCTATCGGTTGTTCTTCATAAGAAAGATCTTGCTCCAGCGGTACAGCTTCTGAGCTGAGTACATGTGAAGGATCATGTATGTACTTTCTCAGGAGAGATACATGGAACACATCGTGAACTTGAGAGAGATTCGGTGGAAGCGCCAATCGATAAGCTACCTTTCCAACACGATCCAATATTTCGAAAGGACCGATATATGTAGGGCTCAACTTCCCCTTCTTTCCAAATCTCATAACCCTCTTCCAGGGAGATATTCTTAAGAACACTTTATCACCCACTTCAAACTCTAGGTCTTTTCTTCGGTTGTCGGCATAACTTTTCTGTCGACTCTGAGATGCTCTTATGTGTTGTTGAATAGATTTGACCTTTTTTGCCATTTCATCAATGAGATCAGGTCCTAATAGCTTTCTTTCCCCAACTTCATCCCAACAAGTTGGAGTCCTGCATTTCTTTCCATAGAGAGCTTCATAAGGAGCCATCTGAATACTGGAGTGAAAGCTATTATTATATGAAAATTCCACCAAAGGTAGGTGTTGATCCCAACCTCCTTTGAAATCCATAGAGCAAGCTCTCAACATATCTTCTAGGGTTTGAATTGTTCTCTCAGACTGACTATCTGTCTGGGGATGATAAGCAGTGTTGAAACTCAACTCTGTATCCAGAGTATGCTGAAGACTTCTCCAGAACTTCGAGGTAAATCTCAGATCCCGATCAGATATAATAGAAAGTGGTACTCCATGCAATCTTACCACTTCCTTTACATATATCCTGGCAAGCTGATCTAGAGAGAAATCCTCTCTAATAGCAATGAAGTGTGTAGACTTTGTAAGATGATTAACTATGACCCATATAGCATTATTGCCTTTGGATGTTTTAGGAAGTCCTGTGACAAAGTCCATAGTGATATTTTCCCATTTCCATTCGGGTATGGGTAATGGTTGTAACATCCCCTTAGACTTCTGTCTCTCAGCTTTAACTTGTTGACAAACCAAGCATCGAGAGACATATTCAGCAACATCTCTTTTCATGCCATCCCACCAGAAGTACTCTTTCAGGTCCATATACATTTTCGTGCTTCCAGGATGAATAGAGAATGATGAACTATGAGCCTCATCCAACAACTCCTTCTTTAATTCGGGGATGGGAGGAACAAAAACCCGATTCCTGAAATTTATTATCCCATCACAATCAAGGTTGAATTCATGAACATTTCTCACCTTCTTTTGTAACTCGACATCTTCTTTCTGTGCCTCTTTAATCTTCACATGTATAGATGGTTGAACATTCATTTGAGAAAGATAAGATTTTTCCCCTTCCATTATAATTCCAAGATCCATACTTTGTAAATCCATAAGTATTGGATCTTTTGTGATCCTCATCATGGATAAACTGGCATGGTCTTGTCGACTTAATGCATCTTCCACCTTATTTGATTTCCCAGGGTGGTAATGGATTGAGCAGTCATAATCCTTAATCAGCTCCAACCATCTTCTTTGACGCATATTCAACTCCTTTTGTGTGAAAATATACTTTAAACTTTTATGATCAGTATAAATATCACACCTTTCACCATAAAGGTAATGCCTCCAAATCTTTAATGCAAAGATTACCGCAGTTAACTCCAAATCATGTGTTGGGTAATTTTTCTCATGGATTTTCAACTATCGTGAGGCATAAGCTATCACCATATCATTTTGCATAAGAACACACCCCAATCCCTTATTAGATGCATCACTGTAGATAACAAACCATTCTCCACTACAAGGCAGTGTGAGCACAGGTGCACTGGATAACCTTCTTTTCAACTCCTTGAAATTCTCTTCCCATTCCTCTGTCCAAAGAAACTTAACTCCTTTCCGAGTCAACTTGGTGAGTGGATTAGATAATCGTGAAAAATCTTTTACAAAACGTCGATAATATCCAGCCAAACCAAGAAAACTTCGGATCTCAGTTACTGTTGTTGCTCTCGACCATCTTTCGATAACCTCTGTTTTTGCTGGATCCACAGATATCCCCTCATTTGAGATTTTGTGACCCAAAAATGAAACTTTTTGATGCCAAAATTCACACTTGGTAAATTTGGCATAAATATTCTTCTTTCTCAAGGTCTTCAATATAATTCTCAAGTGATCTTCATGCTCTTCCTTGCTCTTTGAATAGACAAGAATATCGTCTATAAAGACTACCACAAATTGATCAAGATAGTCTCTAAAGACTCTATTCATTAGATCCATGAAGATAGCAGGGGGATTAGTAAGACCAAATGGCATCACTATAAATTCATAGTGTCCATACCTTGTACGGAAAGCCGTATTTGGTATATCCTTCCTTTTGACCCTTAATTGATGATACCCTAAACGAAGATCAATCTTGGAAAAGTATTGAGCTCCGCGTAGTTGGTCAAATAAGTCATCAATGCATGGGAGAGGATATTTGTTCTTGATAGTGATCTTGTTAAGTTCTCGATAATCAACGCAGAGTCTCATTGATCCGTCTTTCTTCTTAACAAATAGAACAGGTGCTCCCCAAGGTGACGCACTAGGGCGTATGAATCCCTTATCAAGATTCTCTTGGAGTTGCTTCTTCAATTCCTGCAACTCAATTGGGTCCATTCTATAAGGTGTCTTTGAAATAGGCAAAGCACCCGGTATGAGTTCTATTGAAAACTCAACTTCACGATTTGGTGGAAGACCCGGTAATTCCTCCGGAAAGACATCATCAAACTCCCGTACGATGGGCATATTCTTAATCGTAAGTTTCTCACCAACCATTTGAGATAAATAACCTTCATTTAGTGGAATCAAGACCCATAAGATGGAAGGAATTTCCACTGGAAGGTTATATTCATCCTTGCATCGATAGACGATCGTAGATTGATCTAGAATATAGAATGTGACTTCCCTTCTTTGGAAATTTATATGAGCTCCATGTAGAGAAAGCCAATCCATGCCAAGAATCACATCAAATTCCACTAAAGGAAGGATCACAAGATTTGCAGGAAGCACTTTCCCACAAACTTCGATCGGAGAAGAATTATAAACTTTTGATGCGACTGTTGTGCCATTAGGTGTTGTCACAGCTAACTCAACATCTAATTGTTGAGGTAATACGATGATACCCTTAGAAAATTTTTCAGAAATAAAAGAGTGGGTGGATCCAGAATCAAATAAAACATTTGCTACTTTAGAGTGGATGGTAAGTGTACCTTTCACCACTTCGTTATCGTACTCCACATCGCTAATAGAAATTGCATGTGACTTTCCTTTGTCATTAGCCTTAAGATTTTGTTGACGTCGACCATCATCATCAACCCTTGTATTTGGGCATTGATTGGCATAATGCCCCATCTCCTTGCACTTGAAACATTGAAGTGTAGTAGGATCATTCTGTGTATCCATTCCTTTTTTTGCATCATTAGACATCTTCTTCCCATTATCGCGGCATTCAAATGCCCGATGACCTTCCTTTCCACATTTGAAACATTTACTTGTCCCTTTAAGACAACTACCTCCATGTTTCTTTACACACTTTGAGCATAAGGGAAAGCTCATCTTCTTTTCAGTGTTCTCTTTAGATTTTCTGTTGAATTCCATCTTCCGATTCTTATCAAACCCATCTGACTGATGGGTTACTCCAATCTCCATCTCGACTTTGAGAGAACATCGAACGATTTCCTTGTAGCTATTGAAGTCCCTTATGGCTAACGCCCTTCAAAGACTTGGTTTTAAGCCACTAAAGAATCGATCGATCTTACTCTCAGGTTGGATAATAATACCGGAAGCGTACCTTGCAAGTCTTGAAAAATTTGCTTCATAGGTACGAACAGATTCATCATCCCTTTGCTTCAGTTCAAGAAACTCTTTCTCCATATTTGTTCAGAGAATACAAGGGAAGTACTTATTGAAAAATAAGTTCTTGAACTCGTCCCATTCCATAGACTCAATTTCATCCCTTTGCCTCGTATTCTTAATATGATTCCACCATTGATCAGCATCTCCTTCCAAATGATACACTTCTAGGATGACTTTATCATGTTCAGAACATTGAAGAACTGAAAATATCTTTTCTGTAGTACTAATCCATTGTTCAACAACTAATGGATCAGTAGACCCACTGAAAGAAGGTGGACGCTGCCTCATGAAGGATTCAACAGAATGTTGCTCCTTCCATTGCTCGTTTGGAAGTCCTGCATGATTCATAGCTTGAGAAAGTTGTGTGAGCATGGCTACAATATTTTTCATTCCAGCTCCCATATCGTTTGGTTGCTCAGGGGGACAATCATTTCATTTCCCATCGCATTCCGCATTAACACGTTTCCTTCGGGTTCCAACCATTGACTAAAACCAAGAAGAATATTGTGAGCAACATTAATTATAATAGGAAAACCACATAATCAAGGATAAAATTTCACACTTAAGGTCTTATCCTAGGGTATTCATGGCCATTTCTAAAACACTAAGATTGTGTTATATGCTTAGACTTATCCTTAGGGTTCTTACTAAGGATTTCACATCCTAGTTTCCAAAGGTTGACTATACCTTTCCTCTGATACGAACTATAACGACCCATACTTTACATACATTGTTAATACTTAAAAATTGAAGCACACTTATTACAACATATGGAAAAACCACAAAGGACCGTATATGTATAGTGTCTTTAGAAACTGGGAAACATAAACAACTGGTTCATAAATATTCTACAGTGTCTCCCATTTATTTCATCATATCTAGGGTCCCTTTTAGAATATTCTACTTAATATCCATCTTCCTGACCTGGGGAAAAGAAAACATAAAAGGGTGAGCTCAAATTCTCAGCAAGGGCAAATAAAGGAAATAAAAATCATATCATATCTTTTTGAAAATCATGACCTACAAAAGAGATCATAATATCTTAACATGGAACAAATCATAGAAGTGAAAATGAGATCCCCATAATCATAACATGAAACTTGAAACTTTGTGGCATGCACACATAATCATGGAAAATCATTTCTTGTTAGTCATGACTCATTGCCAAGACTATCTTAGTGGACAAAGTCCCTTTCTGAACCGAGTCACCCTCGTTCCAGTCCTGTTTCACTGAACCGGTATAACCTACCGTTCCAGCCATGTCTATCTCATGAGATATAAAATCTTTACCTAATGCATTGGAGGGAGATATAGGTCCCACCCATCTTATAATGAATCCTTTCTTATGTGTGACACATAATCATAAACCATACATCATAGCGTAACCCATGTAATAAAAATGGGATCCTTAAACAACATGACATCATAAAACAATTCATATAAGATAAAGAAAAAAATATTTCCATCACAACATAATCAAATCCATGTATTAATAGGGATAAAAACAGAACCCTTTTATTATCTTAGATGGAAAATAATTTTGATAAAATACTTGAAATCCATTCTTGAGGAAAATATCCTTTCTATTTCAAAAAAACTTTTCCTTTCTTAACATGTCATACAATTTTAAACTAAAAGATGTTGATTAAAAATAAACTTGAATACTTGTAAAGGAAACTTCTTGGAAATAATGTTTTGGAAATCCATTCATGTCATATAAGTCAAAAAAAACATTCTTCGTACTTTTGTCGGAAAAGTCAAAAAGTACCTCGTACGAAAAACGACAAAAGATTCCTTTCATTTATTTTACTAAAAACTCACCGAAGGGTAAAAATGGATTTAAACAATTGTAGGTGGATGGAAATAATATTACATATTTATGAACCATGGATGTGGATGATAAAATACACCCTAGTAAATACTTACGAATAAACAATCTCGGATAAAAATGAGATTGTGATATTTTCCTTACCTTAGGTCCGACTTTCTTTGTATGTGTCTGAACCTCCTGTATAATGATTTAAATAATTTTATTGACTTATTCCAGAATCATACTTATTTTTATGATATCATATATGGTCATATTCTTAACTTCTTAGTAGTAACATTTCATTGCTACTTGTTATTCGGGTGTTTATAACTTTTTGTTCTTATGCGTGTTTTGTCGAATAAATTCTTATTATTATCTTTAGGTTATAGATACTTCGTTTCCAGAATGGTATTAGTGTAGTATATACCATATTCATTCATTCAATTCATTTATATAATCATTGTGAAATTAAGATCATGTAGAACGAGTCGCATCACATCGTGGAGACGGTATTCCGTACGTACGCACGAGTGATGATATCGTTCCTATGATCGTGGAATTATATTAGAGTATATATATATTATTTCAGTATCAATATTACTTTATAATAATCATAAATAGTTACTCATTACACCATTATACCCATCCTTGTAAGGTGACGGTGGAAAATAGATTACACCACGGCGTGGAGACGGTATTCCGTACGTACGCACGCGCGGTGATTTCATTTTTCCGTAGGATGGGTAGAAGGTGAATTATGGTTGTTTCATATTTATAATAACATATCAGTATGTAAGTAATACTGATGTTATTACTTTATCATGAAACAACCAAAGAAGAAGAATTTTAATAAGAAATAAATTTAAAAGATCGGTAATGGATATTACCTCTTCTTTGGAACGCCTCTTTGAATCCTCCACTTAGGGAAATAAGATTGGTCTTTAAAGAAGACCAGGACCTCTAGGATTATTCTAGGGAAGTGGAGAAGGTATTTTGGCAGGGGTTGTCCGAGCTTGAGTGCTCAAATTGGTGTGAGGAGGAGGGGGAGGAGGTGCCCTTTTATAAGGGAGGAGAGGGGCACCTTGGGAATATCTCAAAATATTATTTTATATTAAAGTCAAAATCGGTTTATAATGGTTCCAAAGGGTCTTATTTCGAAGCTAAAGTGGGGATGGGTCTAAAACATATCAACCAATAGGATTTAGACAAGTTTAGGGTATTATTTTAACCTTATCAATTAGATTTAACTCTAAGTTAAATAATTTAACTTTTACCGTGTCTTTTTGTTTTCTTACACTATATGGTTAATACACTTACTATAACATGCCAAACGAACCCCAAATTGTTTATTATTAATATATATATCCTTATGTAAGTCATTTGGCCGAACCTTAGATTTTTAGGAATAAAATAACAATTAATAATATAATATTTTATTTAAAAACTATTTTGTGTCAATTTTGACACTATTTGATATATGATTTTTGTAAAAGTCATAACAGATTTATATATTAGAACCATGTTGATTAAATCAACAATAATATATCATAGTAACCTAGAAAATTATTGTAATTCATAAAAAGTCTCAAATTTCATTTATTTTGGTGTTTATAACATCAATTATGTCAATATTTCATAAATAAGATAATTACTGCATCATAACCGTGTCATAAATAAATTTAATTATTTAATGTCTAAAAATTATAAATAAAATACCATTATGTAGGAAATATTTATAGATTTCTAATGAATATTTATAGTCGAATTTATCTTATGTATAACCCTATATTAAAAATTATTTACTTATTAAACTTTGATTGTAACTATTTTAACCCTTCTTTAAATAAATTAATAATAAATGTCCTAATCTAATCCATGTGGGCCTAAATGGTCATATTTTATTCCTAAGTTTGTTTTTGGTCGAATTAAACTTATCCAATAGAATTAGGACATGTGTTAGGGTAATAGTAATATCATATTTACCCTTAGTTACCCTATTTACTATTAACCGCGGTAAAAAAAAGTAAAAAGTTACTATTCACCAAAAAATTATTTTTATCTCAATGAACCACATTTTACTTACTGATATCAACCGTGTCTGTCGGATTTTCGAAATTCCATTCACAGAAGCGGTAAAATTATGTTTTATGCAAAATTCAGTTTTTAACCTACCACTTAGTGGTTTCACTATTCATCAAAAATTGAAAGTTTTCAGAAAAATACCAAAATTTCACCCTAGGCTAATTTCGGTATTCCGAATCCAAAAATGAAGTCCATTTTGAAAAGTAAAATTTATAAAATTTCAAAAATCGGTTATTACTATTCATAGGGTCTAGTTTTAATAATATTTTAATAGTATATCGTTGTTTAGTGAAACTCAGTATTGCGTACGACGCAAGCTATCGAGGAAGGTCACGATTGCATGTAAAGTAAGCCATGCTAGTATGTAATGAAAGATTCCTTTGATGATATATAAAAAACAAAATCTTACTCATAAAAATCTCAGGTGTTACAAAATGACTATGTAAAATTTCCCATAACATTACAATATCATGTAATTTGTAATATCACCATATTCCTTTGACCCCCATAAATTTTCTTATTTAAAAAATAATAATCCACTATTACGGGTTGATTGAGAACATTCCAACTGAATGAAATCTATAAATGTTTCGAAGAATATTTGGAGACGCTGAACCAGTATAAATAAGACATAAACAATTGGATAAATAGACCTTTTATAGGTACCAATAGTGGTAAAAATTAACTTATTTAGTCTATTCATATAATCGGTCATTTACTAGAGTATGCACCACATCCTATGTCATCAGATACTAATCCATATTAATATTACCTTCATTAAATCCACCGAGTAGAATTTCATCATCGGTTTTGATACCCTTCTATTTTCTCCCATTTATCATGAATGGATGTTTCTTGAAAAATAATTTTCTTCTATTCTTTTATGGAATGAAATATAAATTAATCTTCCACTATTTCCTTAGAGTGTATAATCTTGTTAGTTGAAGATGCTTGTTAATTTTTTCTACTGCCTTCCCTTTCATTACCCACTCCAAATCCTAGTATACCTTGAACTTTAATATCATAATATGCTACGTTTATAAAAATTTAAACATTTTATAAAATAGTGGATCATGATTATTTTTTCCTAATTATTTTATATTGAACTCATGATTTCTAATGATTGTAAACTTCCTTCTTCACCTTTTCTCATTGGGTTTAGATAGATAAGAATATTTTTCTTTCTGAATTCTAGATTTCATAAATTAATTAACTCTACTTCTTTCTAAATAAAGGGTACACTTATTCCATTTACCATTATTTATCAGTAAATCCCTCTCACTAGAAATCCTTATTTATATTTATATGAGAATAATTAAGAGATTTCATGACCCAAGGAAACTGCAATGGAAGAGTAATCCTTCATTGTAATCATATCCTCACGTTATATGTATAATAATGTAACATCATCCTGATCAAATCCTTTATTTATATACATCAGTAAATACCATTCCCCATATTCTTTTTCCGATCATTTCTCCTATATCACTTCAAACATTTTCTAGATTATAGTATTAAAGGATTTCTACCTTAACCATGCTTAACCCATGGATAAGACACTATCAACCAGCCTTTGTTCCTTGTACTTAGAAGTTAGGGAAGAGTTTGGATATATTTCTTGAATGAGGATGTTTATATTTCTCTTTACCATTATCAATAATATTTTTATATACGATAAAATATATATTCCATTATATAATAGTACCCTCCAAACATATAAGAGATTGTTAGGTCATCCCTCTAAAGAAAATAAATCCCAACATAGGAATCATATACATTGAAAATGTATATTAAACCTTTATTATAATCAAATAAAGGTCCTATACTGGACACACTACAATTGTGTAGATTGACAAAGAAGCACTTGAATCCTAAATGTCTGTCTCTATACAAGGCTCCACTCAATTAATATAAGGGACTAAACATGCCTATGGAAAACGAGAGATCAAACTAGGCCAGACTACCACTTTATAAGATATTATAGTACCAAATTTTCAACTTTAGGGAATAATCAAAGTAAATATCTCATGATCTCCATTTGATGATGATTCCTAGTACTCAATTAATATTTAATCTATCCTACCATGGAAATATCCCATATAGATAAATTATAGGAAGATATTGATGGTAAATTAGTAAAATTATTAAAAATTCCATCATTTCATTTATGCATCATAATTTGAGAGTTTTGTACATTCTATAATTACTTCCCTATATGACCATAATGAAAATCCTTCTTAAAATGGGTAAGGAGATAAAATGAATAAAAAAAATCACACCATGACTCAACATTCACCTTCTAACAAGTGATAATTCAAATACATATCATTAAAAATAGGTTCAACTTGTGGTATAAACCCATAAAATTCAATAAATATTTATGATTAAATGGGGTGACCTATATCCTTTTTCATATGATCAAAACTCCTAAAAATGTGCAACCAGATTTCTTGAAATTTGTAGAATAGATAGATTTTTGAATTATTAAGAGAGAAAGTTAATATTATACAGATGGTCAGTGTTAGGAAGTCATGATACATGTGAAAATAATTATTTAATATTATGATAATGTACTGGATGACCTCAACATGATGGAGGGAATTGGAATAGGTGGAGGTGAAGTTATACACATGCACAATGAAAATTAGTAATTTTTGAATCTATTAATCCGATGAAATTGTTCTCCATTAAACCACATAAATTGATTTCATGTTAGTTTAAGGTATCAACTAAAGGCTATCTTTGGCTAAAACATTCCACAGCGGAGAAGTGAGGGATATATGAAGCTTTAGTGAACTATAAGGGCATAATTTTAATTTCATAATCCCAACATTGATTCGAGATTCTATTATAAAAATATAGATACTAGAAAATATTCAAACAAAACATGGATCCATGAAATGGGAAAACTCTTTATGGAAATATGATTGTGAACCAACTTACAGGTCCCCTCTTAAAGGAGAAATGGATATAAAGGGAGTCCACCACCACTAGGGAATGAACCATATTTTATGTGTTTCAGAAAGGTTATCAAAATGAAACATTATATATATAATACCATGTCCATTTGGGAATATATTCCCATTCATATAACCATATCAACATAGGTGGATATCTCATTCCTTATATATAAATGTCAAAAAGTAGTAATAATTCTCATTTATGTGGGAATGATCACCTATGTGAGTTTAACATCCCAAGTATTAAATTATATTGAATTTTCAACATGAATGAATAAATTATGTCATAATTAGGTATATAAACTAATTTGAACACATGGGTCACATAATGCAATATTTCATTAAAAAAGAACATTGTGTTTATAAAGTAAATATTTCTATGAGAATTGAAAATATAAAAATGGGTAAATAAAAAAAATTATTTTAAGAAGAAGAATATTTTGATCATCTTGATCCCTAAGAATCATAAAAATTAATAATAACATTTTATAAAAAATACAGAAAATTTGTAATCCAATCAATTTTTTAGAAATGAAAAATCTAAAACCCTGAGATGAATTTTTGTGAATGTTATACAATATTTTAATATGTATTTATATGATTTATTTTTTCCATTGTAATAGTATCCAAACTATTGGAATAGTGAATTTACTATTAGGAATAGTAACATAATAGTATGAATAGTAACCTATCCCATTGGAATAGTAATAAAACCATTGAAATTCATTTTTTTGAGGACCTAACCCACTGGGGTCCTCCTGGTCTGAAGAGTGCCAAGAAAAAACTACCTGAAGCCTGCCTGTATTGGCTAAGGGATGTCGACAAGTGAAAAAGCCATAAGTAATATTGGAGGCCTTTTCCTAATGTTCCTAAACACACACACGCACACACACTAAAACATATCCACGTAGAAGTGCCGAGTAATAAATATAATAATGTAATATCTATATTAATAACCACACATGTACACACCTCTAGAAAATATAAGATTTCAACAACATGATTTGAAAAGTAAAGGGAAAAAATACACACCCAACCACAAATATGTCCAAAATGACAAAAATTACCAAAGTAAATGTTAAGAGGGCTCATATACACATCTCAATTCCCCAACCATCATATGAGTTCAAATTAACTTGGGTATCCCTATGATTCATTGAAGTCACCAATGATATGTAATTCTTCTGCATAAGACATGACACTTGTGGGAAAATACCATATAGAGATGAATATATGAAAATTTAGTAGGATACATAAAAAGATTTATTGAGAGTAATATTATATGATAAAATTAAATATATCAACACATAGATAAAGAGAAATGAAAACCAACCAACATGTATATGTGAGCATAAAATAAACCCAGATGATAGAGAAAGGGGAATTCAATCTCACAGCCCAGCCCAAGTAAAGACCCTACAACTAGTTCCGAGAGGTACATCAATGATTACTAACATCTCACATATAAATCCAAAGATTTATCCATGTGGGGAAATACCTCTCCACTATGTCACACATTTTAAGGGACATAATCTCTAGTTATAAGAACCATAACCTAGCAAAATAGAATGGTTACACTCAATAGATAGAGGACTCGTGCTATGATACAATAAAAGGATTACAATTTATATATTGAGGACCCATGACCTATCCTAGAAGTAGGGTTCCAATATATAGATATAGGAGACATTCCCTAATATAGAAGGAGGGGTCGAATTTTTGGGTAGATGACCCATTCCCTGATACAAGAAGGGTTTCACTTTATTGATAGAGGACCCATGCTCTGATAATGAAATAAGGTTTCACTCTACGGAAAGAAGACCCAAGACCTAATACAAAAGTAGGGTTCCACTATATGGATATATAACTTATTCCCTAACGTAGAGGGGGGTTCTACTCTTTTAATAGAGGATCCATTACCTAATACAATTGGAGGGTTCCACATTGTGGATAGAGGACTCATTCCATGATATAGTAGGAGGGTTAAACTATTTGGATATAAGACTAATTCCCCTATACAGTAGTAGGGTTGCACTCTATGGATTGAGGAAGAAAACCATAATAAAAAAGGATAGTTCCACTATATTGATAGAGGGCTATTGAACTGATATAGCAGAATGGTTGCACTCATTTTATAGAGGACCTATGCCTTGATTAAGTATGAGGCTTCCACTCTATGGATAATGGAATCGTTCCCTAAAATAGTAAGAGGTTTCTAATCCATGGATAGATAGAGGACCTATGACCTATCCCATTAAAAGGGTTCAACTATATGGATAGATAATGAAACTATTTCCAATCCAATAAAGATGGTTCCACTCCATGGATGGAGGACACATTCCCTATCCCAATAAAAGGTTTCCACTAAATAAGATTACTAATGTTGTTGAGTAGTTCCTAAAAATAATTCAGTCTAGAAATATCACACATTTTATCTCAAAATACAATATTAATGAATCAATCACGTTTTACATGGAAAAAAATCAGAATAGGCAACTTATAGGACAAAAATATTAGTTCAAACTAAGGACATATGATAGGAAGATGTTTCCTAAAAAAGGACGTACATGGCATGTAAGGGGTCCACATTACATGTGGCACCACTCTGCTTTCTAGTCATTTCCTCACTATAATAGGGATCACTAGTCATGTAATACTATAATTAATTTAATGGTATTATACTATATGAATTGACCATCTGGGGAAGAACTGTGTTCTCATAGTCCTGCTCAGGTCATTCGGGTCATGTCTGTGTAACCTGGTCGTTTGTCGGTGCACGATGTGTGCTTGGCCATGTCTGTGTACTCCTTGTGTACACATTGGGCTATTGTAATTTAGTGACATGTCATGTGGGGTCCCCAAATGAAATTTTATATTTATATCACCATTAAAACCTAGCCACTATAGATGGGTCACGAGAAGCCGTGTGTTCTTTGGAATACAAAACGTGCAGTCTGGTTTTTCATAGGTAATATCTTTGCTCCATGGATCCTAGATCATCATATTCCATAAAGAATAAACCATTTTGACCAATAGAAAATTGTGGTGATCATTTCCAACCATTGTTTCCATTAAAACGTTGTCTAGAAAATGTAATCTGGTCCTCCCACATTAAGTTAACTCATACCACCATCGCTCGTGGTGCCACTCATTGCCTCCCACGATCCCTGATCTGTGGGTGTGTAAAAAATACCAAAAAAACATAATGATATGTCCTCTAATCTCTGATTAGTTTGTTTCAAGGATATGTTATGTGAATCTATTTGTTCGATCACGCTTGATCCCACCCAGTAATGCCAAATTGTGGCCTTGTAGGCCAACAATGAAGATCATGAAGAATGATAGAATAAAATAACATAAAAATTAGCGAAACAATAGTTGGAAAAGTATTCATGAAAAATTACAAAAATTTTGGGATTAAAAGGGTTAGATACATTGAACAATGTGGATAAATTGAATAAATAATTGAAATATGATACATAGAATGATGAAAAAGATTAAATCAAATGAAGATCAGTGAAATAGATTTGATTTTTCAAAATATTTTAATCATAATGGGTGGAATCCAAAAATGATGAGTCCTACCTTGATATTAGAATATTATTTGATGAAGAAATAAACTTTTAATGATGGTTATTATTTATTTCATTTTATTCACCTCATTTTTCCTAGATCTAGAAGCTCAACATTGTATTATCTCAATTCACTAACAAAAAATGGTTAATCCTCCTCTCAACTGTATTATGGTTACATTTTTAACCCTTAATATTCCCCATAACAACATATTTATAGATGGAAATAATTGCATGTTATTAAATTAATTAATTAATTAAATAAAATGATTAATTCATCAAACACACCTGTTAATGAACACTTTATATGATCTTCTGGAAATGATTTGATTTAGGTCACACCTATGGTAATTCCTAGGATCTATATTTAATTTTGGAATTAGATTTACATTTCAAGACACTTTTTAAGAGATATCCCCTTATTCTTGAAATTTTTTCCATTCCTGATATAAAATATATTTAATATTTTAATATAATTCATTCTGTGTGCACTAGGATTTAGAATCATGTTCCATCTCAATTCCTGGATCTGTTAATATTCCTTGATATATTTCAATGTCGTAAAAGTAAAAAATATGGTCTCTACATTATTACATTATTAAATATATACATCCTCCAAAAGAAAGAAAAAAAATGGTGGGACACTTAGACTTCATAAGGCCATCCCACTCCCAAGTTCTCTACTGCATGCTCCTATGTTGAAAAAACACCCAAACCAAGAGAATGGTATGTTCATGATGATCTTAAATCACCACATGGTTCTCTACAAAGGTGGATCCATCCTCAATGTCTATCTCTCCTCAGTAAATAAAATCTGTGGGATCTTGCACAGATCTCCTTAGCTATGATACATGGAAGTGGTCATGCACCTGATCACACAGTGGGGATTATGAGAGGTGTTAAGGAACCTTGAAAACCATATATAATATCTTGAACAACCTGATGAACCTTGAGGAAATCCTGCTTGCCCAAATGAATATCCAAAATTCTCATCATGCGGATAATCTCAAGAAACATGGTCTCCCTATTCGAACTCCACGAGTCAATGATGTCAATATTCATAAGATGTATGCATTATATGAGCTTTACTTATCCAATAATTGATCACTTAGGATTTTATGTCATCTTATTAAACATCTCTGGCCCTAAAATATAGGACTCACAAATCTTAGTCCATCACAAGGGAGACCTGAAGGGTCTCCCATACTGGGCCTCAAATGCTTCCTTGTTAATACTAAAATAATATATATTATTATAAGTAAACTCTAACAAGGGTAAGTGATACACCATTATCCTTCAAAAATATAACATGTAATCTCAAAATATACCCTCCATCACTTGGATTGTGGGCTCGATCAACCCATCTATCTGGTGGTGAAATATTGTACTCATCCTCATTTGGGTCTCGAATGCATACTAATAGACTCTCCAAAACCAGGATGTGAACCCAACATCAAATTTTGAGACAACAATCAAGGGAACCCCATGATGGTGTACATTTTCCCACACATATATCTTCCACAAAATATCCACCGAACTCTACTCCTAGATAGAAATGAATTTTTTCAACTTTGTAAGTTTGTGAACAATCACTTAGATAGAATCGTGGAATCTTACTTTTTTTTTGAATTTCCTCTAACAAATTCCAGGGATATGACATCATATTTTTACTTTGGAATCGTGAGAGGCTACATGAAACATTCTAGAACATAGTTCCCATACATCATCAGTAGATTTTTGTAGAACCAAGAGAAAATATTGTCCATTCTTCACCACATTCCAGCCCACCAAAACATTCAGTAAAGGTATTAATACATTTTAAATTTACTAGGATGTAAAACTAGTTGAGAGGTGTGATACTCCCTCAACAACTTCTCCTGCATCATGACCAAGACTAATATCCATACTAGGAAAAGGATAATGTGATTCCCTCTAAAAAAATACATCTAGGGAATCTCTTGATGATATCTAGTCATGATGTACCCAATATTTAATGTATCCCAAATTAGTATCCCCCACACGATGAAGAAGTTAAGGGTCCAATGTATGATCCTAGAACACCCTGAGTGGGGAGGGGTGAATCAGGGTGTAATTTTTTTTCCTAAAGTGACATATCGTGCTCCCATGTTGGTAGGAACTCGTTAAACATATATGATGGATTCAATTAGAAATAAAAAATTCACATGAAGAGAGAAAAAACATAAATTTTACATGGTTCACTACTCAGGGAAAGTACAAGGATCATACACCAAAAATGGCCCAGTCATACCTAAATCCAATAATCATCACTAGATGTGGAATAAAGATGTTTTGAAACGGTCACTCCATGCCATGAACACTACCTTTATAAGTATTTTGGGATTGAAAAATACATACATAGGAAAACTTCCATCAAATACCCCTATCTCACTACTTTGAGATAATTCTAACTCAGTTTATCAACTTGATGGTCACTTCAATGGATTGGTTTTAAAGTCATTGTACTCATCTTAGCATGATAGCTTACTTGCACTGTTCACTAGAGTTTATGAACTCTGAAATCCCTATTCACTAGAAAAATTATTTTTAAAACTTAATTTCACAAAGCTTATTTTCTAAAATCACTCCCTTGGATAATCTCACAACCTTCGTGGAACAATCTTCCATTTTCTAATCTCACAACAATCACAAAGCACCCACCCTTCATAGAACAAAAAACCTTCATGACCTCACTTATTCAATGTAGAATACTCAATCATCATGATGAACTCATTAATAAAAGGCATTTTCCTCAATTTAGACTCAAAAATTTGTTTCACGAAGCACATGCTTGCATGTAATGTTAGTTTTTCAGAGTTTCTTAGCATTGATAAATCAGAGAGATTCTAGATTTTCCGTAGAAAAATTAGTTATAACTGAAGAGGGGTAACCTTATATTTATAGGATTTGTGTTCATGATGCTCCATGACCACTAGCATGATTTCTAGATCTACAAAAAATGTCTTTATAGTGCTCTTATCTTTGCGATGCTCCATTAAAATTTGACATTGTCACAGATCTCACCGTCAACACAACACAGAGTCATGATTCTCTTTTTCTCATATTTGTGAATATCATCATATCCCTTTGTGATGCTCCACATCTTCGAGATCCTCATCTTAGTTTTTAGGAAACTCATTCCTTTACAAATTTCTTCATGTTTTTATTCCAGAAAACACCCCTTCGTGATTCTAGACACTTCCTCAAGATTTTTAACCCCAAAAATTTGGAAAACATTGGGAAACAATTCCAGCTTCAAAACTGTTGTTAGCTTGAACTATAACATCTACTTCCTTTCCAAATCTATGATCTTCTTGTATATATTGTCCTTAATTACAAACAATATCCCATTTTCGAAAAATAATAGCTTGGTTCCAACATCCAACACAATCGAATGAAGAAAAGTTTCACCCTCCTCTTCAATCAAGGTCAACAGTAAGGAGGTCCATTTATTAGATGGCTCCTCTACTTTGCATGAACATGAATTACTCTATGGGAATCTTAAACCATGTTTCAATTAATAGGAGTATGAACTATCTCAAATTCATCATCCTACAAGACCTCCAACTAGATCCCCTTTCTAAGTTTTCAGTCTCTCTTTGTGAAGACATACATGAGAGTCTAATGGTATGAGTAAACAATAAATAAATATCCAAGAAGATAGTACATCCACATCCCAAGAGAGAATAAAAATACTTCCAAATGAATTTCACGATTCATGTACTTATGATCTAGGGTTATAAACTATAGAAACCCATAGGTTATCATTTCTTACCTCTGCATCAATGCACAACCGATACCATCTCTAATAAATAACAATACACTAGGTACTTCATCTACCCCATAGGTAGTCTCAAAAGAGGGGTACTTTTAAACCTCACCTAAACTCCTCAATTCATTTCTATAACTACTCAGTCTAGGTAAATGTCCCCCTTTTATGTTAAGGGGTTCAATGGTGATGCGGTCCTAGAGTATTTTTCCACAAACATCCTCTATTACCCTGCCAAGATAAGAAAATTCTTCAACTTATAAAAAATCAAGGGTGGATCCCAAGAAAAAAAGTAATTTATCATCACTAGGTCCATAATCAATCCATGATCATAGAAGAAATTCTGGAGTATTTTAACCTCATGGATTCATAAGTGAATCTTTGAGATCTTACCATAAATCTAGTTCTCATGAATTAAATCTTGGAAAATCCTTGAGTTCTCTTCATTATCCTCCTCCGATGTAGAGTTGATGATTTTTTATTCAATGAAGACAACTGAAAATTGGTCCATGTTTGGAATAAATATAAAGACATTCATAGAAATAATCACATCAAGGGAATTTTTCACTCCAAAAGGCATCACTAGGAACATATAGTGTCTGTAAAGGCATCCGATTGTGAGCTTCATAATATCATCCTCTCAAAGTATTAACTGGTGATATAAAAACCATAGGCTGATCTTCAAGAACCATATCTCACCTAGAAACTAATTAAAGAGGTATTAAATACTTGTAAAGGGCTAGATTTCCATTATTGTGTCCTGGTTTAGGCAATGGTAATTAATACAAATCATTATCCTCCCATAATTAATTTTCACAAACAACAACAGAGATACCAAGGGGGAACACTGGATTTGACAAAACCCTTCTCTCAAACGACCTATAACTAAAATTGCATATCCTTGAGATTGGTAGGGGACATATGATAAATTGCAGAAGATATATGAGTGGTATCAAGCTGTATGTTGTTGTAGAACTCCATGTCTCGCCTCAAAGGTAGTACAATAACATACTTGGGGAACATTTCAATGTAATCCTCCATGACTAAAAGAATACCAATGATTTAACATCACACTGTACCAAGGGAGAAACTCAACAACTGATGGATGATGGGATGTAACTTGCTTCTCAAAAAACCTACTTTCCTTTATATGTGATCCCTCTCACCCATAAAGGATAATCTCACCTAATCTTTCTGAAGTAATATAAATCATTTGCAGTGACAATTAATCTAGGATTGGTCCATGGAAAACTAGTACATACACAAGATTAATTCAAATGGATTCATCTTGATGACCATGATATCCCATGATAATCTCTCTCCACCAAGATATAACTAACACTACTGTAAGATAAATAATATCGAATAATCCTTCCACATATTAACTAGAAGGAAATGTTTTCAGGATAATTTATCAATAGGGAGATCTATCTATCACATTATAAGTATTGATATGAATTAATGACTCATGCTTGTGTCTAATATTACCAATTAAATAGAATTATAATAAAAAATTGTACCTCTTATCATCTCAGTCACTGCCGAGTCATATGACTTAATCGCATGCATCTTCCTACGACCCCAAATACCATATTCCTAAGCCTGACATCATAAAATTAGTGGTGGTGGTGTAAGGAGATGATTACTTCATCCACCACTAATAGATCCTCATATGGGTTCCCCAACCACTCCTCTTCGAACTCCACCTCCAAGGAGACTTCCCTCACCTAGGAGATCCATGATCATGGCATAATGTCTACCATGGGGGTCAATCCACTATATACATAACCACTTGAGTACATTAGATTAGAAAATCTCATGACTTGTGACCTCTCCCATAACATTACAAATATCACCCCTCTCCATGATGTCATGGTTATATATGTAGTAACTATGCCTAATGAAAAAATTTCAAAGTCTAGTAATGATATGATCTCTTGCATCAAGATCCAATCGACTGGTGTCTTATAGTTGAGGTAGATGAATGATCTATATGAAACCCACTATAGGAACCATCTATATGGAATCACTTATATAGGAAGCTATATTTCACCGGTTCCCACTATAACACACCATCATATGTGGGAATACATAGGGTTATCACATTAGTGAAAATATCTCTATAGAGACCCTACTCAAATAGCCATCCCAAATCATGATGAGGGAGCAACATGTATGGTCAGTAAACCACACAACATACTCAAAATCTATTATCCATTTTTAATGTGGCCTAAGAATCTCCAAAATCTAAATTGATAATAAGTATGATGGGTGACACTACTCATGAAATAACTTCTAGAAGTTGGTCCATTAGAGTGTCAACTCATCATGCATCTGTGTGACTAGACTCTACCATCACCCATCCAATTCATGGAAAATATTAGATTCTAGTGAAATATTCTAATATATCAGTGTTCAAACAATTCATGAATCTTAAATCACCAAATCTGGAAAACCATCCACCTACTAGGAATATGGATCACCATGGGACATTATAGGCCCTTAGTACTATAAATCATAGAGTGCGCTAATCTGGAATGTATTCTCATCACTATCTACTGGTATAATTTTCTATTTTATGGGTGGTTGTGTTGTTACATGTCTTTTTCTAGGAAGCATATCACATGATGGACCCTTACCTGAGGTACCATCAATCATCAGGTCATCATCATTATCCTGAATATAAAAGATGGATGATTGTATTCTCCAAGGAAACTGAAAAAATTTAATCAAGACATACCATGGTCATATATATATATATACAGGGATTTAACTCAAGATGGACATTGAGAAGAATCAATACAATATAATTCATGTACCAAAGTTCCCTTATACCAATGTCTCATTATTCTAAATTGTCAATATGGTAGTAAAATTCCTAGTGAATTGATATATCATTTACTGCACTAACACAATGTTTTCTAGCTTGATGGAATCACTCAAGACACTTTAACAACATTTCCCTAAGTTCACAATAAAACTAAAAAAATCATATTAATCCAAACATCATCTGGAGCTCAAACCACCTTGTATACCAATCTATCATGGCATGACCTGCTAGGGCCTTCTTGGATACAGAGAGATGAACCAAAACTAACCCAATCCGTCCTCCATTAGTCAGGGTATAAAGACAAGAACTGAAAGGAATATCTAATATTAGAGGCCTTTTCTTAATCTATCTATATGCAGACACCCCACCATATCCATGAATAATTATAGAGAAGTAAATATAAAAGATAGTAACATATAGAGTGAAAACCATATAATTAAGAAAATCTAAGAAATACTAATGTATTAAAAAATAATTTGAAAATTGAAGGGAATATATACACACCCAACCAAAAAGGTTTCCAAACCTAAAAATAACTAGAAAAGTAAATGATAAGATATAGATATTGATAGAGATAATATTTAAACTATTTTTAATGTCTATTAATGTAATTTAAACACCACCCATTTTATAATTTGATCTTCTTTTGTAACAATTTTGGATTTACAATGTGTTTTGGGATAAAAAGTTTAAATTGCACAATTCTGGATTTTTAAACAAATTTTTATCATATGGGTATTTTGATCAATTATCATGAACTATATTTCCAAATTTTGTGACTTGGTTTTTTTGGAACTGTTATTTTATTTTCTTCAACTTTTTCATTAGGACCAGGGTATGATTCATGAATCTATAGGCGCAAACAAATCAATGAATTTGAAATTTTTTTCCGGGCGGACTGCGTGGACCCCACCATTGTAATGGAAACATAATTCGGCCTAAAATTTTTCAAATTATGGGATTATACTTGTATATTAATGAGGTCTCCTAGGAGAGTTCAAAAAATTAATTTCAAGCCGTTTGGAATCCATTTTGTTTCTATTGAATGATAGAGTTTTGAAGGAAGCTTCCTAGAAGCTTCATCCGAAGAGAGTGATTGTTAATAAAAAAATCATAACTCCTTCTAAAGGCGTCCAAAGAATCCCAAATATGGTGGAATGACGGCCAACACAATTATGAACAACATTTTTTAATGGTTGCATGCGTTAATCAGCTAATTAATGGGTCCAAAATGAAGAAACTTCTAGAAGATGAAATCTGCCTATAAAAAGAGAGGAGCTCCTACCTCTCAAACCATTCCATTCATCACCACACATTACATGACAAATGAAGTTGGCTTGAGAGAGAAAAAGGGTTGATGGAGATTTAGAAACTTAAGAATATTCCATACTTTGAGGATTAAATAGAGAATATGAAGGATTCTCAAGTGATACAAGGCTAAGAGGAAAGTGGTTGCGGACAGCGACACCTGGCAGACACTCTCTTTCGAGTTTTGATTTTAATGTGTAATATCTTTTTTAATTTATGTTGATCTTGTATTTTTGAATGAATCTGGTTTATTTCTTTATTAAATATATTTTCTAGAAATTTTATTGTTCTTTGTTCCATCTATAAAGTAGAACAATTTATTTCTCTATTTAAAGTACTTTGGTGAGGTCTTGCCATTGAGCATTGCGAATTCAATTAGATTCAATTACTTGTAGGTCTTTAAATAATTGAGTCACTTAAATAGGCGGGGCCACAATCATATTTTAGCCTTAATATGATGTCTACTCAAATTTGAGTGTACACCTAGGGGTCCTTGGGGGTACATTTAGTAATTTAAATTAAGAGTTATTTTTTTTATAAACAAGGAAGAGGGGAGTGTCTGAGAGGGTGAAGATTGTCTGCGAACGTTGTTTTTAATCATGATTTAAAACCCACATTATCTTTCATTTATAATTATTTCACTTTATTATTTAACTCAAATTTTCTTTTCAAATTTTTAATCAAATACTCATTTTCAATTCTGCAAAAAATAACAAAAGTGACAGTTTGGGAACTCAATCTGCAACCTCCTCGAGAGACAACCATGTGGTCACCATTGTACCACATTAAAAGGGAAAATATTGATTGAGGTTTTTAAGACACCAAAACGCTCACATCAACTGGTGCTGTTGCTGGGGAGGTTGCTAGAGTTGATTTTATTTTGTTTTTTTTCGTGCATGACCTGAACTTTTAACCTGAAATTGTTACCATTAGATTATGAAATTGATAGAACTTTTCACACTAGGGTTAGAGATAATAATCCCCAAGATTCAAGATGTGAACCCTTCACCAACACACCTAGGAGGGACTTAGTTGAAAATTAAATCTAAATGGCTGAAAATAGAACATTGAAAGAACTGGCTTTGTCCTATGATGAAAATTGTGAGAATCTTGTAGAGTACACTGATGCCCCTTCTGGATTTGAAATCAAGTCCAATTTCATCCACCAGCTTCCAAAATTCAATGGGTTTCTTGGTGAAGACCCACTCAAACACCTCCAAGAATTCAGTTACCAGAGTATCAACATGAAACCTCATGGATTTGATACTGATCAAATAATGTTGAGGTCGTTTCCTTTTTCTCTAGATGGAGTTGCTAAGGAATGGGTTTTCTATTCTCACTCAAACATGATCAGAAATTGTACTGAATTAAAAAAGATTTTACTTTAAAATTGTTTCCCTGCATCCAGAACTACCTCCATTCAAAAAGAGATTTGTGGAATTAGTCAGACACAATGAGAAACAGTTCACGAATACTAGGAAAGGTTAAAACGTCTTTGTTTTAGTTTCCCCTTTCATCAAATCAGAGACCAGCTTCTCATTAAATACTTTTATGAAGTATGGTGTCTCACTGATAGAAGTATGATCGATGCTACTACAGGAGGAGCTTTAGTTGATAATACACCAGCTGCCGCTAGGATTCTAATTGCAAAAATATCCCAGAATGCCCAACAATTTGGAACAAGAGGCCTTCTTCATGTCAAAGCTCCACAAGAATTCCTTACTACTAGTCCCGAAAACAACATAATTTCAAGTCAACTATCTGATATTACCACCATGGTAAGGTCAATAATGTTGTCTAACACCCCACAAACCCAACCCAAAACTACAGCGGCTCTCCAACTACATGTCCACCGTGGGATTTGTTTTTCTAATGAACATTTTAATGACCAATTACCGCAAATGAAAGAGCCTCTTGAGAACTTCAATGTATTTTTTCCTGGACGACCATTCCAATCCAACCAATAAAGACCATTTCAAAACAACCAAAATTTCAATTAGGGATGGAACAAAAACTCAAATGAACGATTTTTTCATCCTGAAAAACTAAAAGGATTTTTCCAATGACAATAAAGTAATTCTCAACTAGTATATTTCAATGAGAAAGCCAATTCTCATTCTGGAAGCAACATTCATCCTACCCCTCCCACTCAATACTCTGATAGGAACCTTGAAGAAGCAATGAGGAAACAACAAGAGGAGATAAGGAAACAAAAAGAGAAAATTAGGGATCTAAAAGAATACTAAAAACAAAAAGATAACAAAATGAATACCTTGATGACTCAAGTGGGTCAACTTGCCCCTGGAATTAATTTCATAACAAATCAAATGAGTGGTGGTTTACCCTTATAGCCACAAGTAAATATGAGGAAAAATGGGAAGGAAAATGTGAGTGTAATTGAACTTAGGATTGGCACAAAATTGAAGAACCCTCAAATTGAGAACGTCAAGCCTCATGCTGACACTGTTGATGAAAATCCCACCCTTGATAAAAATGCTGAAAAATCTGAAGTTGATAGAAACACAAAGTCAACAGATGAAATCATGTATGAAAGAACAAAGAATGGTTGGAAGTGGATGTCTAGTATTTATGATCCTCCAAAACATACTCAAAAATCCCCAAAAATATTCAAACCTCAACCACCTTATCTAAGGTGTGAACCACCACTGAAGTCAGGTGCTGAAAAAGACTTGGATTAGGAGGTTTTGGAAACATTCAAGAAATTCCAAGTAAAGATTACATTTCTCTATTCTTTCAAACAAATTACAAGGTAATCCATGTTTTTAAAAAACATTTGTACCAACAAGAGAAAGTTAAAAGGGGGTGAAAAAGTAAATTAGGAAGGAATGTTTCATTGATGATTCAACATGTCCTTCCTATCAAGTGTAAAGACCCTGGAACGTTTACCATTCCCTGTACCATTGGGAAATGTGAATTCAAAAATGTGATGCTTGATCTAGGGGAATCCATCAATGTCATGCCACATTCTACCGACTCATCTCTTCAGGTTGGAGATGTAAAAACCTTTGGAATTATCATTAAACATTCCAACCAAGGTACCACCAAACCTGCTAAAGTTATAAAGGATGTTCTCTTTCAAGTGAGAGACATGAATTTTCCTATTGACTTCTATGTTTTGGATATGGAAGATGATCGGTTCAGCACACATGCTACCCTCATCCTGGGGAGGCCATTCCTATAAATAGAGAACGCAATCATCAATGTTCACAAGGGAACACTTTCCCTGGAATTTAGAGGAGATGTAGTTCATTTTGACATTTTCATTCAATGAAACACTAAGTTGAGGATCATTCAACTCCACATGTAAACATGATTGATTGGTTTTCCTCTAGCATGTTAACAAATTTTTTCTATGATTAAAAAAATGTAAATTTGTCTAATACGGAATAAAATAAACATGAGGTTGAAATTGTAAACTGTGAAGATTCTTGAGATGTTGAGACTGAATATCTGAGCATTGATGAAGTTGAATTTTTCAAAACCACTGAACCTGTTTGTGGTATCCCAAGATAGGTTTCTAATTTTCCACCTGAAACAAGTCTTGAGATAATGGAATGAGATAACCATGATGAACATGGGGCTACACTAAACAATCTAACCTTCGGGAAGTTACCTATTATCAATGAAACCAACCCTCCTGATATTGAATTTAAATCCCTTACGAATAACCTCAAGTATGACTTCTTAGGCCACAATGAACAATTCACTATAATCATCTCAAAGGATTTGTCAGAAGTCTAGGAAAACCTATTGTTGGAAGTTCTAAATTCCCACAAGGAAGCCATATGATGGACTCTCTCTGAAGTAATAGGAATCAGCCCCTCAGTTTTTATGCACATAATTTTACTGTAGGAGAACACTAGACCAGTAATAAAATTTCAAAGAAGACTGAACGTAACACTTCTGGAGGTTGTAAAGAAATATGTCACCACCCTGTTGGCTACTGTAATTATTTTTTCCATATCTAATAGTCAATTGGTATGTCCAATCCATGTTGTTCCTAAAAAAAGTGAATTTACAATATCAAGGAATGAATTTGGTGATATTGTCCCCACAAGGATTCCAAATAAATGGAGAATGTGAATTGATTACAGGAAAAACAATTTGTTTACAAGGAAATACCACTTCCCAATACAATTCCTTGATCAAATACTTGAAAGACTAGCTGGGAAAACCCACTATTTTTCTCTTGATGGATTCTCTGGATATTTTCAAATTCACATTTTACCAGAGGGCCAAGATAGAACCAACTTCACATGCCCCTTTGGAACTTTTGCATACAGAAGGATACCGATCTGTTTATGTAATTCCCCAGGAAATTTTCAAAGGTGTATGATAAGAATCTTATCTGAATTTCTGGAAACATTCCTGGATGTTTTTATAGACGACTTCACTGTGTATGGATCATATTTTGAAAGTTGTTTGAAAATCTTGGCACGTGTCCTTGAAATATCCATTGAAACAAACCGTGTTCTAAATTATGAAAAATGCCATTTTATGGTTGGTAAAGGGATCTTTCTTAGACATGTTGTGTCCCATGATGTAATTCAAGTTGATAAATCCAAAGTTGAGGTCATTTCTTCATTACCATGCCCAAAAAATGTTAGAGATGTGAGATCCTTCCTTAGGCATGCTAGATTTTATAAGATATTCATTAATGATTTTATACGATTTCACTTCCATTATCTAGATTACTCCAAAAATATGCCCCATTTATCTTTGATGAGAATTGAAAGAATTCATTTCATGAGCTGAAACAAAGACTGATAACCCCTCCCATTGTTTATCCTTCTTAAAATGGACATTCCCTTAGAAATCATGACCAATGCATTTGACTTTTCACTTGGGGCAGTATTGAGTCAATAAAAAGAAAAGAAATCTCATGTGATTGCCTATGCCTCCCTGACTCTATATCAATCCCAATCAAACTACAAAATAACTGAGAAAGAACTGTTTGGTATTTTGTTTTCTCCAGAAAAATTGAGAAGTTATCTACTGGGCTCCAAGGTAACTGTTTTCACCGATCATTCTGTAATAAAAATCTTAATGAAGAAACATGATGCAAAACCAAGTCTTCTGAGATGGATCTTGATTTTACAGGATTTTGATGTTGAAATAAAAGATAATAAAGGATGTGAGAACCTTGATGCTGATCATTTGAGTAGGATATCATCTATTGAGAATAGAAAAATTCAGATTTTCCCACCGATTAAGGAAACCTTTCCTGATGAGGATTTATTTGCTGCTCAAAGTGAAAGACCATGGGTTGCTAATATTCTAAAATATTTGGATTTTTAAGAGCATCCCCACGGGTTTTCCAATTAAAAAATTGATATAATTGTGAGTGATTCGAAGAAATAATTTTGGTATGATCCGTACTTATGGTACATTGGTAGTGATAAAATGATAAGAAGATGCATTCCAAACTCTAAATTTCAATCAATCCTATATTTTTGACACACATTAAATTATGGAGGACACTTTGGAACATAGAGGATAGCAAGAAAAGTTCTTGATTTTAGATTGTATTGGCCCACTATTTTTAGAGATGACTTTGAATTCTGCAAAACCTATAAAAATTTATCAATTTCAGGGAATCATTTCCAAGCAGAATGAGATGCCACAAAAATCACTTTTGTTATGTGATGTCTTCGATGTACGGGAAATGGACATTATGAAGCCTTTTCCCAATTAGTTTGGATATCTCTACATTTTGCTAGCTTTTGATTTTGAGTCCAAGTGGGTAGAGGCTATCCCCACCTGAACTGATGATGCCAAGATTGTGTCCAAATTTGTGAAAGGAAATTTTGTTTCAAGGTTTGGATTTCCAATGATTCTGATTACAGATCAAGGTACCCATTTTTGTAATAGGAATTTGTAATTTCTTTTAAAGAATTATAGTGTTAATCATAGGGTCTCTACTCCCTATCATCCTAAAAAAAATGTCATGGATGAGTTTTCCAATAGGGATATCAAATAGATTCTAGAAAAAATAGTGAACCCAAATAGAAAGGATTGGAGTTGGAAACTTGATGATTCTATATGGGCCTATAGAACTACCTTCAAAACCCAAATTGGATTATCACCATTTATATTAGTCTTTGGAATATAGTGTCATCTACCAGTTGAGTTAGAACACAAATCCTTTTGGGTTTTAAAAACACATAACATGAACCTATTTATTGCTGAGAAAGAAAGAAAATATTGTTTATAAGAGCTAGAGGAGATAAAAAATAATGCCTATAAAATCTCCAGGTTATAAAAAGAGAGAATAAAAGCCTCTCATGATGGGAGGATTCTCAAAAAAATTTTGATGGAGACAAAGTTATGTTGTTCGATACTATATTGGAACCCTTCCCTAGAAAATTTTGTTCCAAATGGTCTGGCCCATTTTTTGTTACTCATGTTTCTCCTTTTGGTGCAATAAAAAATAAAGATCCATACAAAGAGACATCATTCACTATCAATGGGCATAGGCTAAAGCTATTTCGATAAAATTTTCAAGATCCTCCAGCGGAGGAGATTCAACTTCATGAAGTAGAATATAATTTATTATAGGTTCTGAATTTCCTTATCATTTTTTTTCTATTTCTTTAATTTCTTAAATTTAATGCTAAAAATATACTGCACAATGAGGATATTTCATAGAATAATTTTGGGGGGACAAAATTCTTGGTATATTAGGTTTTTATGAGCTAATGTTTGAAATTTTTTGTTTTCAAATTTTCTTTCCATTTGGTCGTGTTTCTTTATCAACGTTTATGTTTTTTCTTTTCAATTTTTTTCCTGTACAAAAAAGAATTTTTTTTGGAGTTTCTTGAATTTCATTTGAAACTCATGCCAAGGAGTCAACTAATTGATCCTTTGAAATTGAACATAAATGAATTCTAAAAATGGAATTGTTTCAAGTTCAAAAATTTGGAAAATTCTTGAAATTACCACTGATTTTTAAATCTCATGGCTTATTTCACTGACAATATAATTGAAATTCTCATTCGTGTGAGGCCTCTAGACAAAATTTTACATCTTCTTCACATTCACCTCTATCTTGAGAGAACCAATTCGTGTTTATTTAAACCATAAATTGATTTATTTCAATCAAAACATAAGGGAAAATATACTTGTGATTAAAATGATTGAGGCATTTTTTTGGATATTGGATCCCCCTTTTCATGAATTTATTTTTTATTTCATCCTTCCTTGACCATTTGATCTTTCATGAGCCCTTAGTAGCTAGGTATATCATATTAGGTCAGCCACATTACAAGGCAAATTTCCCTTTCGAACCTACTCTGGAAGTATAAATTCATGATCTAATTGAACTTATGTGTGGGGGGAAGATGAATCGTGATGTGCTACATCATTTTGTATTGCTTTGGGAGGAAATTCAAGAATTGAAGACATATTTGTGATGCTGGAATATATTTTTCTGGGAGTTGTGACTATCAGGAGATCTCAAATGAAATGGAATTGTGCCTCTCTTGAGCTCTCAATGAAAATAAGTTATGCCCTATATGGAGCTTTCAAAAAAACGTCATATTTGCTACTGAAATATTGATGGAATGGGATGAAAAACAGATGATTAGAGCTAATTATTTTTCATAGGAGAATATGGAGGAGACCATACTTGATTGAAAATTAGAATCATGCATTTTTACTACAAAAAGTGCCAAACCCTCCTTATTCAGCCACAAAATTTTTCACATTTGAATCCTAAAAACCCCAAGCCACAAAAAAACCTTGTAAAGACTTCATGATAATCACATGTTCATGGCTCACATCATGTAAAGATGTATAAATTTTTCATGCCTATGGTAATTCATGGATGATTTGGATGAGAAAATCCTTGTTACAAATTATATTGTGTGCTAAGTAAAAATGAATGTGAGGTAACTATGTTGTGTGCATGATAGGACAAAAGTTGTGGAAATGGATTGAATTATTTGAATTTATAATTTTAAGTATTTTTCTTTAATAAGGAATTATATCTTTTTAATTCTTTGTGGTAAATTGGTAAACTCCATTGGTATGTGTTTTATTTTCCTTTATTCCATGCTCACCTGTCTAGGAGTCCAAGAGCCTAGTGTGGGGGAATTGATAGAGATAATATTTCTATTGTTTTTAATGTCTATATATGTGATTTAGTCCTCATAAATTTTCCAATTTTATCTTATTTATAACAATTTTAGATTTATAGTGTGTTTTGGGATAAAAAGATTAAATATCATAATTCTGGATTTCTAACAGATTTTTATCACAGGGTTATTTTGGTCATTTCGCATAAAATATATTTTCAGATTTTCAGATTTGAATTTTTTTGGAACCCCGATTTTATTTTGGTCAAATCTTTCTTCAAGACCAGGGTCTGATTCATGCATCTAAAGGCCCAAAAAAATCAATGAATTTGACAATTTTTTCAGGTGGACTGCATAGACCCCACCATTGTAATGGAAACATAATTTGGCCTAAACTACTCCAAATTTTTTAATTCGACTTAGATATGAAATAGGACTCCCACTCGTGTTCACAAAATTGATTTCAAGCCGCTTGGAATCCGTTTTGGTTTCCATTGGAAGATAGTGTTTTGAAGGAAGCATCCAGGAAGTTTCATCCAGAGAAAATGATTGATAATAAAGAAAATCATAACTCCTCCTAGAGGCGTCCAATGAATCAAACATTTTGTGGGAGGAAGGATAACACATTTATGAACAACATTAATTAAGTGGAAAATGCATTAATTGGCCAATTAATGGGTCCAAAATCCGGAAACTTCTGGATGATGAAATTTGCCTATTAAAAGAGAGGATCTCCTATCTCTCAAACCATTTCATTCATCACCACACCATCCGTCACAAATGGAGTTGGATTGAGAGGGGGAAAGGGTTGGTGGAGATTGATAACCTTTATAATATTCCATCCTTTGAGGATTCAATAGAGAATATGAAGGCTTCTCAAGTGATTCAAGGCTAAGTGGCAAGTGGTTGCGGATGGTGTCACCCGACGAACACTCTCTTCGGAGTTTTGGTTTTAATGTGTAATATATTTTTTAATTTCTCTTGAACCTATATTTTTGAATGAATCTGGTTGCATACTTTCTTAAATATATTTTCAAAAATATTTTTGATCTTTGTTACATCTATAAAGTAGATCAATTTATTTCGCTATTTAAAATTCTTTGGTGAGGTCCTGCCATTGAGCATAGCGAATTCAATTATGTTCAACTACTTGTAGGTCTTTAAGTAATTGAGAAACTTATATAAGTGGGACCACAATAATATTGAAGTCTTAATATTATGTCTATTCAAATTTTAGTGTACACCTAGGGGTCCTTGGGGGTATATTTAGGGATTTAAATTAAGAGATATATTGTTTATATATAAGGAAGAGGGGAGGGTCCGAGAATGTGAAGCTTGTCTGCAACCACTTCTTTTAATCTTAATTTTCAACCCACATTAAATTTCATTTAAAATTATTTCACTTTATTATTTAAATCAAATTTTATTTTCATATTGTTAATAAAATACCCATTTTCATTTCAGCAAATATAACAAAAGTGATAGTTTTCCAACTCGATCTGCAGCGTTTTCGACAGACAACCATCACCACTCTGCTACATTAAAAGGGAAAATATTGATTGAGATTTGTTCGACAAAAAAACGCTCACATCAACTCTATATATCTAAGACCTAACCATAATATATATTCAAATTCCAAATTGTATCCCTATTTATTTTTGAAATCACCACCCACCTATCCATCATCTACATCAGACACAACACGTGACAAAAAATGCCATTAATGGGTGAGTATATACACACCAAATAAGACACCTAGAAAAATATATGGGAATAAATAGGATACACGATAGAAGTAATGAATTATCCCCCAAAAATAGACAATAAAAACTAATCAATATAGTCATATGCTCATCAAATTAACCAAAACGAGAGAGAAAGGTAATATCCCCTCACAACCCAAAAATAGAAAAGAGTTTTTCATATGTTCTAAGTGGTCAATCAATAATGATCATCATTCGTGTATTTTTGTTCTAAGATGTATCTATGTGGGCCCACACATTTCTACTATGAAACATAGTGAAGCATATACAATATTTATGTATAGGACCCATGACATTTTACAACTGGATGGTTCCACTAAATATATATAGGACTTATGCCCTGATACAATAGGAGCATTCCACATTGTGAATATAGATCCCCTTCCACATCATAATTGGAGGGTTTTACTCTATTGATAGTGGACCAATTTCCTATCATAGAAGTAGTATTCTAGTATTTGGATAAAGGAATTTTTATCTGCTACATCACAAGGGTTCCAGTCTATGGATAGAGAACCCATTCCCAGATATAGTTAGAGGTTTCCCATATTTGGATAGAGTAACCATGCGTTGATAAATAAAAAGGGTTCCAATATATGTATAGATAACCAATTCCCTGATATTAGAGAAGGGTCACAATCAATTGATATAGGACCTATGTGTTGATAATGTAGGAGAGTTCCACTTTGTGGATAGGGGACTCATGACCTGATATAGCCAAAGGGATCCAATCTAGTGATAGAGGGCCCACTCCCTAATATATTTGGACCATTCCACTCATTAAATAGAGGGATCATTTCCAAATACAATAGGTGGGTTCCACTATATGGATAGAGGTACAATTCCATGATATATTAATATGGTTCCAATTTGTGTATAGAGGACTCTTGCACTAATAAAATATGAGGGTTCCACTTTGTGGAGAGAAGACTCGTTCCCCAATAGAGTTTGAGGGATCTACTCTTTGGATAAATATGGGACATGTTCCCTTTCCTAGTTGAAGGGTTCCACACTGTGGGTATTGATGACTAGTTCCCTATCCCAGATGGAGGGTTCCACTCTATGTATAGAGGACCCATGCCTTTTCACAAGAGGAGTTTCCACTTATCTGATTATTTTCACCATAAAGAACCTCCTAAAAAATAATATCAATTTAAAAATATCATATCATATAAAAAATACACTAATAAGGATATCACCATGTTATATGTGGAAAAAAACTCGGTATGGGTTACTCACGAATGTAAATATGCATCTACACCAAATTGATAAATGAGGAAGAAGATTCCTAAAAATGGAGGTAGATTGTATGTAAGGGTTTCACATAGTGTGTGGTACCACTCCTCTACAAATCCTCTCACTCCACACCACATGGATCACTATCCATATAGTACTACACACTATTTAAGGGTACTGCCTGACATGTATCAGACACCTGAGGATGATCTGCATCTATATAATTTTGCAGTGTGCTAGTAAAAACTGCATGCCTAACCATTTTAAAAGAATTTTAATCCTAGAGTACATTCTATGTCACTGAAACCAAGTCATATAAGTTTTTTTCTTCTCACAATATGTGAGATATTTATCTTGACCATAATCCCAAGCAATTAGAGATATGTCACTATACGCTGTGTGTTCACCAATCTACATTACATGTAGTCAATTTTTCATAGGAATCTAAATCTACACTGAGGATCCCATGTCCACCTCTACATTGTTAAATCCACTGTTTAACCAATTTAATATGTTGGTAATCACATCTATCCATCATTTTCATCTATATGTTGGCCTAATAATGGAATCTGATACTCCCACATGTTGCCGACTCGCACCGTCATCGCACATGGAGCCTCACATTGCCTCACTGGATTCATGATCCAAGGTGTAAAAACCTGCATCCCACAAACCATCATGCTCCATCATATAATCATAAATTAAATTTTCACATGTGAATATTATATGAAACTGAAGGTTCAATCATTCTTGATCCATCATGACGATGTCGATCCATGTCCCATTAGGCCAACAATGATATCATAAATAACGATGAGTGAAAGATCATTAAAAAAAGTTGAAAAATTATTAGCCAATCCTTCATGTACAACAAATATATATTGGGGATTAATGAGAATATAAATATGGTATTCTAGGGATAAATCAAATAAATAATCGAAGTCTATTACAGAGACTCGTACAATTGGATAAATAAAATGGATATAAAAGAAATAGATTTGACGATGATAAATATTTTAATCATAAGGGGTGGAATAAAAAAATGATGAGTTCTACCTCGATATCGGATCATTAATTGGTGAGGAACACATATTCCAATAATGTGGAAAAGCTATTTCATTTGTTGTTTCTTGATTCACCTTTATCAGGAAACATGTTGTCATCCTATATAAATCTTTTAATAATGAATGATGGATACTCTTATAAACATTTGTTAGGTTATGCGACTAACCCTACCTATTCTCCATAATATTGTTTCTTTAGAGGGAAATCGATTCAGGTCGTTTAATGAATTAATTAAATAAATTAATTAATTAGTCTCTTGAACGAACCTTCCAATGACCATTTTATCTAAACATACTATATCGATTAGTATTAGGTGGTGCCTAAGATAAATCTTTCATTATATATTCAACAATAATATAAAATTTCAATTTCATGACTTCATTTAGGTAATATTCTATTATTCCTAAATAACGAAGCATTTTTGATAAAATTAGAAAATATTTTTATCAAATTAATTACAATTATACCAAGCCTCAAAATATTTTGTTGTCTTAATTCTTGACTTTGAAAATATTCCTTGATATATTTATATGCCCTATAATAAGAAATAGGGTCTCTAAAAATATAACTGGTAAAATTCTGTAGCTATGGGTAAATAATTTTTTTCATCAAATAAATTATGGGAGTATTGATAGTAGATTACCTAAAAACAAATATAAATATCATAACTAATTGTTTAGGTATGTTTTTCAATAGATAATATTTTTATAAAATTATTATATAATAAATTGATATTCTATATTTTAAAAATCTGTTCTGATAAATTTAATATCAATTTAAAGGATCATGTCAAATATTCTTACATGTTATTATTCAGTGATTTTAAAAAATAATTCAATTTTTAACTGAATATTATAAAATAATGTTATAAAAAACAAATATATATTAATTTTCTTTTCAAACTAGTAATAATGGCATAATAAATTCAATAAAATTTGGAAAAATGAAAAAAATTGAATAATATTAATGAGTAATTTAAAAAGAATAAAATTCAATGACTTGTGTAAAATGTGTTTTCCAATGTCTGAAATAATAAATTAATCCATTAATATTAAAATATTCTCTTTTCCACTTTCCATTGAAATAAAATATTGAATTTTGTTTTGGAAATAATTTAAAGTCCAAAAGTCATTTTATTTTATTCATTTATTTCATTAAATTTCGATAATATCACTATTATAATGTTTACCATGGAAATTATATTTTATTCAATATTTTAACACAAACCACCGCTCTCATCAAGTATAAATAGCCCATATCCCTCCCCTTTAAAACCTCATCACATTCACACAAAAAAATATGTTGATTATCAAACATTCATTCTATAATTTTTCTTATACTTCTTAGGGACATTTTGGTTTCACTTATATCTAGTCATTCTGGGAGTTCAGTGTCATATAATGGAATCAAAACTTTGAATAGTGTAATGATTCATTATAATTTTATATTATTTCTTAATTATCTTCATCAATTTCTCTATTAATATCTTAACCAAACCATCTATAATTAATTAATTTGTATTTTTATATAAATTAATAATGTTAACATACAGTAATAATTATATCTACTATATATTTTTATGTTATAATTCTCTTACACCTCTTTTGAAAATGACTTGTTAGTTGTCAGATAACCACCTACAATGACATTGTCACCTATCAAATTATCCTCAAATTCAAGGATGGTATGTATGAAATATATATAATCTATAAATATTTAATTACATGCATTTTATGTGTCTAGATAGAGTATTACTTATCTATTAACATCTTTCAACGAAAATATAAAAAACTAAATTTGATGGGAAATTTTATTTGAAACATGAATGCAAAATAATTAATGTTTAAATTTTTTTATTATAAATTGCAATCCAATATTTATAATGGATCAAAAATGAAATAAATTAATATATTTCAATTTTTATTTTATTTTTTACAAATATATTTTTTTACACATGAGGTGTATAATGGATTTAAAATAACCTTATTTATGCTAAGGGGATTCTTGAACTTAACTCTTTCATTGTGGGGTATCTCCTCTTTAAAATTATTTTCTATATGTTATTCTTATAATATACGTAAAATAAATTTTGAATAATCTATTCCTTTTTATGGATTTATTATTGTATCTACATTTTAGATATGATTTCTAGGATGGTGATAATGACTTTTTGAAGAGACATTGTTCTTCCCAAAACATCTATTTGACTCCTATTAAGTTATTTATTATTTAAAAAATGATTTTTTATTAAAAAATATGATATCTATTATTCATTTGGGTACTGTAAATGTAGTTCCATAATGTATTATTAATTAAATCATTTTTAGAACCATTCCTTTCAGTTGGTTTTTTATGACTATGATTGTTATATGTTCACTTACCTTGTGGAATGCATGATTAATATAATTTTATGCTATGAAATGTGGGATACAAATTATATATCCCTCCACTTCAATTGGTAATGTGATATATCTCATGATATTATGTGTATTATATGTGAACATGATACAAACTTTGTTCATAATTATTGTTTTTGGATTTTTGCACATGTTTTATGCAAGAATATGGTGTGAGGTTTTTTCACTACAATGTGTTCAATTTTACCACTATTTTTTGTTATTACATTATGATGAATATAAAAATTATAATCCCTTTTTTAAAATAAAACCCTATTTATTTTTATGATGATACTTTACGTATGATATTATGATTATGTTTATGCTCCCCCATGTTTTAAACTATTTTATGTCTCATGTTCATTCCCTTTTATTCATCCCTTTATTAGAATTCAAAATCACACCTTTCTTTAATTTATATCATAAATTTAATACATATAAAAAAGTACAACATGAGATATATATTATTATTTTCAATATCAAATTAAATAAATGTTTTTTTATTATATACAAGTGATTCATGTACATTATTTTAGAAATATACAAAACCTTTTAAAACATAAATGTATTGTTATTATTTTATTTATGTATAAAATGTTTTAGTAATAATACATGAAAATTTTGTGTCATAATTCTAGGTATCATATCTTGGTTCAGACAATCAAGGAATTATTATTAGAAAACATTAGTGAAAACCTAGGAATAAGTCTCAGTTTTAAGGAAAATATCATGAATTTTTTATTAATTATAGGAGCATATGGTTTATAAGTAATAATTACCATGACTAGATATTAAAATCTGATAGGGATTTAGAACTAATATACCCCGGGGTAATGACCTTGAAAGGGATAAATGGGTGTTAAAATGACTTTTACTTGCTTCAAAAATAGAGGCCTCAAATAATACCATGTTGAGAACCCATGAGGGATATGCTTTAGTTAATCACTTGATCTGTATAAACCATTACAATAGATATATTGATAATGTAATTATTCCCATTAAATTTATAAGGTATTAAATTAAATTATTTTATAAGACTCATTTGAGAAAAATGATATTCTAATCATAGATATCCTATAAGACATGACATTATAATTAACTCGTGTAAGAAAATAAATTCTTTATTCATGATTTGTTAGACTATATTTTGTTCAAACCATATTCATTTTAGTAAATGATGGTAACATGGAGAGATAATTATAATAACCCAAGTGAGTTATAATGATATGATTTCCCAATTGAATATCACAATGTAATTTTATATGAAGTTTAAAACATCACAGAAGTACTTAACCAACTATATCAGGTTGTAAATAATACCTGTATCTTTTGCAACATCTTAGATCACCTAAGAAGGAGAAACTAGTCATCGAGTACATTATATGAAAATGGAAACCTTTTATTTTACATTCTAATCTACATTTAATGGAATAGATTTTTAACTCAATGGAAAATATTTTTTCTGTGATATAACATTATAATAGAAAGAAAATTTACTCTAGTTATTTTTATTTAGATAAGGATGTTGATCAATGGTCATAGTTTATAATGAATATGAATCAAATTTTTTAAATAAATTGAATTTAATCCAATGATTTTAAGAAGATATTTATAAATAAGTATCTTCCTCCAAATATTAAATTAAATAGAGATATACAATTTATAGAGATTAAGAAAAAGGAAACTGAATCTACCATGACTAATGAGGAAAATTTCACAAGGATACCAAGATAAGCCTCATTTTTTTGTTGAAAATGATTGAAAAATATATTGGTTTTTTAGTGTTTCAATAACACATATTTGAAATACTATAATTATTTATTTATTTTGGATTTAATAAGAAGTAATTAGATGTTATAGCATTGTATATATAGAGTATTGAGAATGGAATCATCAATATATATCTAAGAATATAATAATTAATATTCAAGAAGGATGATTTAATATCAAAGGAGTAAGAAGATATGAACACTCACATATTAATTATGTTGAAATAATAATCACAAAAAAATCCATAAAATGTACTTTATAATTATCTAATCATGGAAGAGAAGGCCACTAAGCATTGTAATTTTAGGGAGATATAGAGAATAAAATCAACATAATGTAAGAAAGGATGGAACTACCTAATACACTGCCTATAGCTCACTGCAAAACCTATGAAAAGAAGGGGAACTATAAAAGCTGGTGCACTAAACCATGAATGTTTTACTGTATTAATCATTTTCAACCAAAAATATTATAGAGTGAGGGAAATATTATTCTATCACCACACTCATATTTTGAACAAGAAAATGAAGTCATAAAAGGTATACTTCTAACTCACACATAAATGGAAAAATTTTATTTGATTATAGTTCTATGCATTACTATATGTTTTCTAGAACAATAGATTCACATACCCATTACCATGATGTATTGATATATATATAAACAAAATAGTGATTTGATCATGAAAACCTTAGTGTTATACAATTCCCTTATTAATGTCTCTGTGTAGATTCTTCAAGAAAAACTCATAATTCTTCCCTTAGTGTAATTTTATTTTTTAATGGGAATAGAATGAATCAAATTATATAGGGTTCACATCAACTATTCGGAAAAGTAAATATATTTACATATTATAAACCATCCAATACTTTCGTTCAAATTCAAGGTATATCATGAAAATCCATTTAAAAAGCACTCAATTGTGTAGGTATTGAAACCTAGTAAAGAATAATATCATTCCAAAATGGTTGCAAAAGTAAAAAGAATCATCCTTGAAGAAATTTTAATTTTTATAATATATAATAATGTATATATCAAATTGTTTTCCTTAATTACTTATATCACGATCTTGAGTTCTATATAGAAATCATACTTTGAGATACACCTAACTAAAAAATCCACTATAGAATGACCCCGTGATAATAAGAGGAGTTAAAAAAGAAGTTGTAAGAGAATTAAAAAAAGAATTCTTTTTGAAATAGTTTATCACCGTGGGGTGAACATTTAATAACCTGAGTTTTCATTAATTATAATTTTATGAATATATTTAATTTCTATTATGGGTTTCATTACAAGCAACAATGTGTTACGCTTGTGCTACATGCAATACTTTCTTATCTTGCATTACACAAAACATTGAGTTTAAATAAAAAACATGATATATTACTATCATAACCATTTAATCCTATCCATTAAACATAGTGATATAAATTATGATAAAAAATTTATGAAATAATATTAATAATAAAATGAATAATTTCCAATAAAGTCTTTGTATGTTTCAAAAATATTATTTTTTCACAAAAATGTTTGTTATGTTTATATGGAAAATAAAAATAATAATTATTGAAAAATTTAGAAAATTAATTTAAAAAATAAACAACATTTTTGTATTTATAATGTCTAAATTATCTTAGGGTGAATTTCATGGATATTTTTAAAATGATTAATTTTTTTATGAGTAGTAAATATACTGAATATTAATTGAAAACTGTTTTTGGTTAATTTATTTATAAAGATAACATATATTTTAAATTAATTATAATGTATAATTAGTTAAATTTTACATCTAAGAATATAATTTAGGATATTTTAATAAATGTAATATTGAAATTGGATATAAAAAACATTATAAAATTTTGATCATTTTTTCTTTACCACCCTGCTTTCTTGATATATCAGTGAGATATGTTTAGTTAATTTTATACACTTATGTGGATAGAAATTTTAAAAATGAATTATGTAATTTAAATATGAATAATATATAATTTATAATATGATCAAATTATATTTTTACAAAAATTAATACTGAATGCAGTAAAAATTAATTACAAAAGTAAAGGTAAAGATGGATTTATTGGGGGATTAAATTTGAACCATAAGAGAGAAAATGACATAAAACATTATATAAATTTTATTTATGAGTTTATTTAGACCATTGAAATTAATGTATGTGAAATATGGATACTAGTAACCACATTCCTTTGAATATGACCGAAATAATAATTTACGTAAAGAAAAGGTCAAAAAGATAATTTCCTAAATTTTAATTTCAACAACGAAATGGGATTGGGAAAAAAATTCTACGTTTTTTATAAAAATTAATTTTAAATATAACGGTGTTTTTTCAATCATAATAATTTGTTATAAATTTTTATAGATAAATTAATTACATTAAATTTATAAAAAACAAAAACACCAAAATTATTTATTTATTAATAATGGAAATAAATGATACTAAATATATTAAAATCGAATTAAATTTAACTCATTACTATCTTAAAATAATTTTTAATATGAATATATAATGTTTCATAGGTTTGAGAATAATATTTTACAATTTCATATTTTTATGGTCATTTTTAAACTCAAATTAAATTAATATAATCAAAATCAACATTAATGTTATTTTTTAATAAATGATATTTTATTAAATTATTTAAGATTATAAAAAATATTATATTCATCCATGTTATTTATAAACATCAACAACTATAAATTTTGTTTCATTCATGGATCAATTTATCTTTTATAATTAATATATTGACTCGTAAAAATTTAAAAACACTATTAGCATGGTTATGGTCAATGTAATTTTTTTATGCATTACATACACTTGTGTAAAAAATTTTCCCATTACACATTAGATTTATATTTTATAAATTAGATATATTTTTAGAATAATTGTATCCAAATTATCTAATAATTATCAATATAATTTTTCTTTTAAGGATTAATTACCTAATTTATAAAACAGTTTACCATAGTGAAAAACCAAAATTGTAAAAAATAGGGAAACATAGATGTTAAGGAACAAAATTATTAAAATATGTGTTCCATTATGTGGTGGAGGTGTAAATAGACAATATAATTACTAAAACCAATTAATTATTAATTATGGATCCACTTTTGGATTGATTGACCACTCAAAAGTCAATACTTTTGTGTATTTACAAGAATGCCACTCCTCCTCCACTATAAAAGTACACTTACTCTCTCCTCTTCCTCACACCTCTCAATCCATTTGTCTTGACCAATAGCTTCCAAAATAACATCCAAAATTTATCTACCCATCTTCAAAGACTTATTTTGGAAAAAATGTAATCCTATGAAGGATTAAGTGAAAATCTATGTAGGATACCCTAATAAGTGGGGGTTTTAATGACTACAATGGTGGTCAAGACTTAAGGTAAGAGATATCCATCTCACTTTTTAATTATGTGATACACAGGCCATTTTATCCACCTATTTATTTAGTGTGGTATTTATAGTTCAATTTAATTTATATTACGATCGTTGTACATAAATATATTGGGTTTTACATATCCATTTTAGGATCCCTCTATCTAGAGGTTTATGGTTCAAAAGTTAACAAATCAGAAACTGATTTTTGTCTCAATTTTCCTTATATGGGACATTAATTACATTATGAACATATATTTTTTTAATGAGGTGTATATATTCCCCCTTTGAAATGTAATATAATTAATTTAATCATCCTAATGATATTTTATGTTTCATTTTATGTTACTCTTTCCTGGGGCTTATGATTCAGTGTTTCCAAAGTGGAAAATATGCTATGTTACAGTCTCATAATTTATCCAGATTATCCTTGATTATGTATCCAATTATGAACTATCATGATCAAAATCCCAATATTTCACATGAATTTTATTGTCCTATGTTTATTTATGATATCTTTAAGTAATGTTACTATTTTCCCACTCTTTGTTAGTCAAGATAATTAAGATTATTTTTTTGAAAATATAACATTATATCTATCTTTAGAGGAAAATATATTTTCTTCCAATCCATGATTTCAATAAATATTTTAATAATTTCGTTGAAATTTTATTTTAATCACATTATAATGGAAAAGGGTTTGGAATTTTTTTTATTTAAATTTTTTTAAATGAGTATGAATGATTCCATTATATATCTTAGTGGTTACATTCAGTGTAATTGATTTGAAAAAGTTAATTAATTTTAAATCATTTTTAAATATTATTTTATATTTTTTCAAGGATAGTTTCAAAGAAAATGGTTTTTGAAATGTTTTAGGTTTTTAAATATATTTTTTTTTATATCAAAAGGATATGTTCCCCAAAAAAAGTTTCATATAATCATTTATAATTATTTTCCATAAAAGATGACATATATTTTTGTTACCTATGAATTAATGGGGATATGATAAAAGGATACGATAAATATTTATTATTTTAATGGTTTATGTTTTTCTATCATGTATTTTATGAAACACATTTCTATTACATGGGTTATACCACGATAAAATGTTTATGAGACCCGCTTCTTTTCTTGGATTATACAATAATTAAATGATTATCAATCCGACCAATTTTTCATAGATTATTATATGATGAAATTGTTATGATTCCCACTAAATTTCATGGGTTATGATATGATGAATGTTTATGACCATGTGATACACATATGTATGATTCCATTATATTATTGGTGGGAACTATATCTCGTTCTAATTTAGTGGGTAACGATTTATATCTCATGGGATGAAAATGGGGAAAATGAGACATTATTTATACACTATGTAAACAGGTGTATCCCTATCCACAAATGTAAATAGGTGTGTCTTGATCTATGAGGTAAAACTAATTTTTCTAGATACACAAAAGGAGACCAGTGTGTCCTGATCTCTAATGGGAAATAGGTGGGTCTGGATCCACAATGGGAAACATGCTTATCCTGTTCTACTATGGGAAACAAGGGTGTCTTGATCCCCTATGTTGGTTTTTTGCGTAGTTAAACTCAAACAAATGAAATGGTTTCTATATATATGACGTTTCCAAACTTTTATGACATGATATTTTGGTTTATGATTGATTTATATATATTACTCTAACTTATGGATTGTGTTTAAAAAAAATATAATGTTTTATTCCCTGAATCATGTTTAAGATTAGTGAATGGTTAGGTATGACATTTTTATGTTATGTTCATGATCACACACACTTATGGTTATCTTATGTTTTGATATAATCATACATTGATATATCTTATATTTACAGTTACTGAGCTTCTGACCTCACTATTTCTTATGTTTCCATCACTCAGTTATGATGAAAGCATTATGTTGTGTATGACTAATAGGATTAATATGTTAGAAGATCATTGTGTATTAGGTTTAATATCTTTCACCGAATTAGAATATTATGATTAATTTTTTCAAAGGAACTAAAATATTACTGAACAAAAGTGCGTGTTTGTGTAATGTAATTAATATTTATCTATTAAGATGTAATATACATGTATGATACGACTGGTTCACTATATAACATGTTCTATTTCCCATGAAAAATGATGGATTAATAAAGTCGTGCATTGATTAATGAGATCTCAACAATATCACCCTACAAAAAAATAATCCCCTATAAAGGATTGATAAATTGTTTGATCAACTCAAGAAGATAAGTACATCCAAAAGATGGAGATTTATTATATAAATAATCATCTAAAAGTAATTATGAAGTATATTTATAAGTAATCCATCCATATGAGGTATGTAGACTCTCGATTCAAAGTGATTCCACTAGGCATTACTAATTCTCTTGAAATATTCATTGGTTTAGTGAATATAGTCTTTATATACAACCTTATCAAATTTGTGGTATTATTTATTGATTCTATTCCCATTTACATCTATATAATGGAGGAACATTAAGAGAAAATAAGTATGGTCTTGTCTACATTTAAAATGGAGAAAATGTATGCTATCTGAATCAAGTGAAACCTGTGGATATATTAAGTGAAATTATTGGGGAATGTAATCACATGTAAGGGAATATATATAGAACCTTAACAGAAAAACATAGTTGAAGAATGTACCATGTCAACTAGTTTCATAATTATCCTTAGTTTTTATAGATTAATAGTTTAGTACTAATGATTTGCGATAAATTTATCATGATTTCTTATCAAAAAAGAAAAGTTAACATGAAAAGGGGTAAATTATGTCTGGATGAAATAGTGTGAATAAATATTTATGGTGCTAAATAATAGGATAATTACTGCACCTATACTCACACTAACTCATGTTTGAAGGGTTTTTGATATGTAGTGATACTTAAAAGGATGGATTAGATCGCGTACTCATGAAGAATGATAATGTGATAGCATATAATTTGTGATAATCAAAGATCCATGAAAAAAACTACTCCAATCATGACCTTGATTTGGCTATAGAAATATTTTCACTGATTATTTAGTTAAAATAACTCTATGGAGAGAAGTGTGATATTTATATAGATCAAAATATTTCAATGTACATATTCACTAATAAAGAGAGAAACATGAGCCAATGAAGATGGTTATAGATGGTCAGGAACATTAGTTTATCTATTTACTACCATATTATAAAGAAGAATAAGTTATATTATCCTCTTTGAATAAAAAAATACATTACAAAATCCATTATGAATATTTAGAAAGTCCTTATCTTCATTTATATGTGAAGGATGGATATGGAAATCATAATTGTTGGGAAGATAGCATACCTTTCAAAAATTATTACCCAAACATCTATCTATGAAAATATCTAGAGAACACAAAGGGAATATTTGGAGAATAAAAATAAGATTATATAACTAATAGATGGGAAGTTTCATGAATTCATCACTGATAAAGATAGTGTCATACTGTTTTGAACAAGAATTTCTATGACTTAACCACATATGATAAATACATCTATTGGATAATGTACATAGTTCATATTTCTTTTTGATTCATGTATGTACTGACATTTACTATGATATTTAATAGAACTTACAATGGTAAAACATGAATAAGGATATTGTTGAGTATATAACAATGTTCTTATAATTTCAATAAGTTGAAGAAAAGTGACAAACTTCCATGGGGATGATATAACTATTTCCCATGCAATAATCGAAATGGGAGAACACTAACCTGGACTTTTCCACTTTTCTAATGAAGATAGAAAAAATAAACTATGAGATATGGGTTATGGTGGATAAAATAACCATGAATTTTTATCTAATCTCTATTTAGGGAGATTTCTCTCTTGACTAACTTTCCATGATATTTGTAAATGAAGTGGTGTGGATGCTTGGGTCAACACTTTCAATACTTTTTTTACAATGATTCAGTGTTCATATCAAAATTTTAATACAGTCTTCAACATGATCTAAATTCTATATTAAAAAAATTAATGCCTAAAACCCCTACTTATGGATAATCGGAATGGACTATTGAGGCCCTAAAATACATACTAAAATCCTATTCAATGGAATTTAAATTATGAGGGGATAAAAATCTCCAATTTTTTTAGTTATCATATAATAACACCTTCCACTTGAAAATTCTATATGGTTCCATAGGATTCATAAAAATAGAAGTGATGTAGAACACCAACATTTTGGGATGATTTTTTTGAATGAATACTCCTTCGACCAAATTTTTCGAAAGAGATGACATAAATGGTTCAAGCCATCCTACAACATATAAATGGTAGTTATGGTCAATGAAAGAGATATGCTAATAATTTTATGTGAGTCCTGTAGATTGAAGTTAAATTAAAAATATTCATTCAAATATCCCCATGGAAGATATTCATGAATTTTGGATAAAAGAGAAATATCAGACCTATATAAAATATCCCATTTTAAATCCTTGATTTTATAGGATTTGTGTCCCATCTTCTAGTACTTACACCAAACCATAAAAAAATTTCGTAATTTGTTCCACATGTATCTCTCGAAGAAGTACATACCTAACCCCACAATATACATAACCTATAGGTGGTATACCTAGAACATGACCACTTTTATAAGAAGAAAAAGTGATGATGGTAGACCATAGAGTAAATTTTTTATGCAATACTAAAACTAAAATTGTAAAATTTCATTTAAAATTAACATGTATGATGAAGCAACATGGTAAAATGGGTAAAAAATGGGATAGAATAACCATAATATATTCTTAACTGAGGATATGAAATGAAATATTTGGGATGAAACTTAAATAGTGGTGAATAATGTAACCACCCAAAATTTTATATATAATGAATTTTCCTTATAATGAAATATTTATTTCCCTAATTAGCTATATAATATAGCTTAAACACATAAAACAAATTATTTATTTTACTAAATGAGAAAATGTGTTTAAAAAATGAAATTAGTCAGGAGAATTTATAATATTTTCATGAAAAAACTACAATAATATGGAAATATAAATCATTTTCTTACCTAGAATATTATCATTAATGAATAATACCATATAACAAGTACATAAAATTATTTAAAAACAACATTTAGAAATAAGAAATTTAATCCCATTAGTCGAATTGGGTTAAGTATTGAATGAAGTAATTAATATATATTACTATGATGTATTAGGACCATTGGAGTAGTATATACACACAATTGGAACAATAACCTGACTATTTAGAATAATAACCTGACCATTGATATAGTAACATGACTATTTAAATAGTAATTTCGCATATAATATATTTTTCTTTCATTTAAATAATGTTTATCTTAAACATCTTATGTTAACATCGATAGTATGGTTCATAAAAAATATATAAATTTAATTTTTGTGTATGTATATTATTCTAAAGAATATTTTATTAAAAATATTATATTAAAAATTAAAAATCCATATGATAGAAAACTATTTCTGAAAAAATTAAATTAAATTTTTAAACCATCAAGTTGAAATTATGGAATGGTGATTCTTTATTAGTAATTTTTAGAAATAATTCAATAGGTAAGTGAATAGTAAAAGTATAGTTTTTACATAATTGGGGTATTTTAATTACATCATTCAAAAGGTAGTAATAGTGGAATAAATTATATTTATTGTGGATGAACAAAAAAATGAATTTAATAAGATAAATGATTCAATTAAATATAATAAACACAAAATCAAAACAAAAAATTTCTTTATAATGTCTTGAATGATAATTTATTCTATTAAAATAATAATTTTCATTGTCGATATTCTTTTTCTATAAATTGATAGATTTTGTTTTTGAAATAAATAATAGTTTTGAAATCATTATATTTTTTCCAATAAGATTTAAAATTTTTAGAATATCTATATTGAAATCATTTCCTTTGAAAATATATTTTATACAATATTTTAAATCAATAATACACCGCTCCTCATATATAAATACCCTCTGCACCTCCCCTTGGAAAACTACATCCATGTCAAATCAAAAATAAAAATATCTAATAAGAATCCCTCTCATAGGACCCTTATCAAACTTATGGATTTTTTATTCTCTTAACTCCATGAATTTAAGGATTTTAGTTTCTTTGAAAAAAAGAAACACAGTGAAGAGGGTACAATTTCATCAAATTTCTCTCTCATTTTACACTTTTATTCCCCGTTTTTTCAATACCATTCAAACAAAAAAGTTAAAAACGTTGTTGATATTTAAGTTATAATTTTATTAATTATGATAACATATTTTAATGATTTTATTTATGAAATATTTAAATGTAATTCTTCTCTTTCACCTCTATTGATAATGTCTCATTAATGATCGGTTAACCGCATACAAGGACATTACCAACTCTATTTTAGTCACAACCTTCATGGAAGGTTAATATAAATAATATATAAACATTTAACTATTAAATTACATGAATTATTATCTTTTAAAATTTATTTTAATTCTGTTTTAAGAAAATCAATCAAAAATAATGAAATCAAAACAAGATGGGATAATTTAGTGAAAACATGATATCAAAAAATTAACGTTTAACAAAGAGTATTATAAATTATAATACAATAATTATAATGGATAAATAATAACATAAATGAACATAATTCAATTTTCAATTCATGTTTTAACAGACATAATTTTATTATACATGACATATAAATGAGATAGATCATAATTGGATTTAGAGTAAGTGGATTCTCAACACCAACTCATTCTTTTTGAGTTATTAAATATTTCAAGTTATTTTTAATAAAAAAATACATATAATTTTTTTAAAATTTATTTTCACTATACTCTACCATTGTTTCAATGTACAAACACATTTATAGATTTTCAAAATTATTTATAAGCCAACTAAAATGAATTTTCAAAATGAATTTACTTTTTTCAAAACATTTCTTTAACTCTACTTGAGTTGTTACTTATTTTATGAAAATTTATCTTGTATACAAAAAAATGATCTCCCTTATTTATTTTGTAATTGAAAATTTTATTAAAAAATTTATTTTATAAGAAATACTTTAATAATTCATTCCTTTACTGGGATCTATTTGATGACTAATATTTTTATATGTTTCAGTTCCCATATGGTTTATATGACTATGATAATTTTATTATATGAATAGTTCTCATAAAATTATAAATAATTGCATTTAATTTGGTAATGTGGTAATTGTTTGGATATTATGTGTATTATACATGAAAATTATTTAATATTTATTCATAATTATAATTTTTAATTTATGGCCATTTATTATGCGTGAACACGATTCTTGCTCCATTCCCATATTTGTCTATATTTTAACCACAATGTTTTTATGTTTCATTATTATTCATTTGATAAATTTTATACCCTTTTTAAAAAATAATCAAACATTCCTTTAATGATGATTCATTTCTTAAGATATGATGATGATGATGATAATGCTCTCCCAAATTTTAAACTATATTATATCTCACATTTCTGGACTTTTATTCCAATACTTATTGAGCTATATGATTAACCCTTTATTTTATGTATATACTTTGGTGAATACATGTAAACTAGTGAATATGAGAGGTTTAGAAACATTATGAATACTATACTAAAAAAATATTATGTTTTATTTTTTACATGTGATGTATGAACCAAAATTTTCAAATATAATAAACCTTTAGACTTCAAAATATATTAAAATTATGTTAATTATCATTAAAATGATGTAATATTAATATATTAAAAGATTGAGTCTCCACATTTGGAATAGTATCCATTTAAATATAAAAAGATAAGGAAAATGCACATAACACCCTATATTACAATCAACTTCATGAAAAATGTGATTATTATTTGATGATTTATGACACATTAATTAAATATCCATATCATCCCATATGTTAGGTAGTATCAATAGTATGTATCATCTAATTATGTGCATGATCAATATTAATGGAAATTGGGAATATATTATGATTTCAAAATCTCAAAATTCATTTCAAAGAAAACATAAAAAAATGAATATATAAATTTCATCACATCACTTGGTATAACATATAATTTTAATTTCAAAAAAATATTATGTTGGGTCTCATATTCATAATCTCCTCATCATATATTATATCCAAGGGTCACTCTACCAAAATATTACATCTAAAATTATAGATAATATCACCCACTATAGATAATAAAACAAGATAATTGGATTTGAAGAAAACCAAAATCTCAAGGAAAATATATTTTTGTTCTATAACCATAAATAAATACACATACCATTATCATGGAAGGAAAAAACCTACCTATCTAGAAATATTAATTTATAACTTAATCAAGGAATTCCTCACTTATGTTCAAAATAAGATATTCATTGTATTATTGTTTAGTATTATGATTGTCTAAGATAGTGGAATAAATATACTACACATGAAGGTTCTTTGATGGACCTATAAATATTATCTTACTCATTATATATAAGAAAATATTATTTGGTTGCATATCAGGACATTCACACCTTCCCACCCAAAAATCACACACTAATATATATAAAACTCCTATAAATAATAATAAATATTTAATACCCCTACCATGTAACATCCCAAGGCATTGTGATGTATTTATTTTATAATAAATTTAATTTCATTGATAGCTTGTAAGTCACACCACATCAGGTTTAATAAAATCATAGTCCAGGAATGATTTGCACATTTAATTTAGAAATATTTTTTTACACTTTTATGAATTTTATTTGAAATAATAAAATATATTTTTGAAATCATAATATCAAATTTATCTTGGGGTTAATTTTTGGTTTTTTAAAATGTTTCATTTTTTGATGAATAATGAAAAAATATTTATTTTCAATTCAAAACTACATTTTTATTAAAATAATATATTTTGTTAAATTAAAATTTTAATTGGTTTTAAAGTAAAATAATTTTTATTTTATATCAATTAATTTATTTTCTATCATTGGAATCATTTTATATTTAAATTTTATATACACACTTTGTAAATTTTTGAACATTTTTACTTTAAAAACCCTCTTTCTCACCACATATGGGAAATTAATTTTATATTTAATTTCCCCCTTTTTGAATTGAATTAAGAAAAAAGGGATTACATAACTTCAATAAGACAATTTTTTAATATCTAATATGGTCAATGCAATTTTTCACCAACATGAATAGTGAAAACAAAAACAATTAAATAACGCAGTTAAGGTAAAAATGGTTTTATAAGGGGGTTAAACAAAGGATACTATGGTTAATAATGAGATAAATTATTTTCCAAAAGACATTTGCTGTAGATATTTCAAAACTTATGACCATATGATCTTGTTATATGTTTTTGGGACACTTTTCCATGAATGTGACCCATATAATAACTTTTGTAAACAAAGAGGAAAAAAAGAACCTTTCTTCTTTTTAATATCTATCATGATTTTGAGTAGGAAAAAACATATGTTTGATTATAGATATTATTTTGAAATATTAATTTGTTTTTGATCAAATTAATTTATCCTTAATTTCTATATATGAAGTAATTACTTGAAATGCTTAAGAAATGCCAAAGTAGAAACAATTTAGTTAACAATAAAATAATATAAACGATAATAATTGTATTAAAAGTGAAGTAAATTGATTATATTATTGTGTTCCATTATTTTGGAGGAATAATATGTCACTATACATAGGTTTTAACTAAATATATTTTAATTTCATCATTTGTAATAATATTTTTATGTTCAATTTATTTGAAAAATGTCAAAATTGATATTAATGTAATTTTATGAAAAATTATATTTTTCAAAATAATTTAAAATTACTAAAAGTAATATATTCTTGAAATTGTTTTCGATTAATAATAAATATCAACTATGTTTCATTAATGGAAAAAAATTATTTTTTAATTGATATATTGATCCCTAAAAAGTATAAAACTATATTAATGTGTTTAATGTTAATGTAATGTTTTTACAAGTTAAATGCAATTACGTCAAAAATAATTTCCCACAAAAATTGGATTTATATTTTTTAAATGAGATAATTTATCTATAATTATTTGGTAGAAAATATCTAATAAGACACAAAAATTTATTCTTAATATATTAATTACCTAATTTAGAAAATTAGTTACTATAGTGAAAACCAAAAATGGTAAAAGTATGGAAACAATTAAGTTATAGAGAAAAATGATTAAAACATGTTTTTAATGTGTGTTGGTGGTTATTATAGACCCTATAATCCCTCCTCCCCAATAATTTTCAATTTTAGATACACTTTAGGTAATATTTACTTCCCCATTATGAACATTATTGTGTATTTCTAAAAATGAAACTCCTCATCAACTATAAATGGGAACTCACTCCCCTCACCTTTTCACACAATTAAATCAATTTAATTCAGAAATTACCTGACCATATAAAATTAAAACCCCCCTCACCTTATCCTATATTCCATATTTGGGTCATAAAGGAACACTAGTATGAATTTAGTGAAAACCTAAAGATGATATCCCAAGAACATGTAATTTCCTTCAAAGTGCTTCTTCATTTTACTACTTTCTCCCCCTACTTAAATTTTTATTAGATCATAATGACATCATAAAATAAGTCAAATCCACATACTTGGATTTTTTCTAATAAGGTAATGACCTTCAAACATATCCACTTCTATAAAATGTGTTTCAAAATAACCGTTCGTGTGTACGACTGATTACGACCTCACGAATGTTTGTCATTAATTTTTTCATTTACATCTCTCAAGGTTGGGTATGATTATGGATAATATATATATATATATTGATATAATAGTTATATATATAGAGTCATTATATCTTATATATATTTTTACCTTCAAATCTATAAGTGATATGATAAAGTCTCTCATGTGTACAAAGGACTACCACCTTGCGAAGTGATGTGATTCATCTTAAACTAACACTTCATATGGATGTTGATAAAGATTAATATAAGGATTATATGAGATACACACAACATAATTATTACATCCATACACATTTATCATTCTATAAAGATAATATGTATCTTTTTATTTCCTTTATTTTCACTCATGTAAAGATGATAAAATCATTCGTATATGTGTGGACTACTGCCATCAGAAAGCGATGTGACACTATTTTAATCATGAAAAAAATAAATGATATATATAATTATATAATATGATATTAAAGGTATTATTATCATTATGTAAAGGTAAAATTTTACTTATCTTCTTTCCATAATTATTGTTGAAAAATGGAGCCGTTAGTCATGCATATGTATGAGCTACTCTCTCCATGATTATAATGTTCTTCATTTTTCATAACCGTAAATAATTATTCATTTTAAAGTAAAATTCATGTAAAAATATGATAATTATGTCATGATTAATATTATGTAGATTATAGAACTATATAATATGAAAAAAATAGACATGTCATGATGAGAAATGCATAAGAAACAAGGAAATTAACACTTGAAACAATGAAAATAATGAAAGATAATTAATGAACAAGAAATATGATGTAATGAAAGGATAATATATAATATTATAAATATTAATTTGGTTCTAGTATAAGTTAATTACTTATATAAAACAATTATACACAAGGATAAATAACTTTTATTCAAATGGAAGCATGATGTAATTGATTTCGTCTCAATTTACATTCAATTAAAGACTATTGAATAATAAGTATCAATTCAATTTAATTTGGTGTATATAATTTAAAATTTAAATGTAATATCATGATTCATTCATAAATAATGACATTTTATGTTTCACTTCGAATCATTTCATTAGAGGGTATTTGAATTTAATATTACCAAGTGGTAATACTGATTGTACAATATTACTTTATTTGGTGATTATTAACATTCTCATAGGAAATCATATTATTGTAATAAATTTTCATTAAAAATTAATTTTTTCTTAAATTTCCATATTCATTTGTAATATATATTATTATTCAAAATACTATTTACCATTTATATATATATTTTTATTAAATATTATGTGATTAACATTAAAAATATTGATAAATCCATATCTTTTACTTAGTAAAGATATTTTATGTTAAAATATATTGACTGATGAATTAAACTTGTTATTTCTTATATGAGGTATTATTTGGTGCCACAGTGATTGGTTGGGTAGGAATAATATATTCCTTTAATGAATTAGTCTGTCTCCTAAGTCAAATTATGTTGGCCAAATTAAACGGGTTTCTACCTATAGTATATAAATTGTCTTGTGAAATGTGTTGACAGTAGATATATCATGATTATTGAGATCATGAAAAGTAATAATTAAGTATTTCCTTTGTTAAAATTTCATTTATAATTTTACATGAAATTTTTACAATTATATTATCATTAGTTTTATTTTATTATCACTTTATTCATTATATAGATTTATTATTAGTTATTTACCATTACATATAGATTATGACATATCTACTAATGTATTCAAGTTATGTAAATGGAATTTTTGTTCAATTATTCACTTATCCACACTGAGTATTATTCAGTGATTTATGAAATCCTTTATTTTATACAACCCTTACAAATAATATGAACCCACCCTTATATTGTTTCCTTTCACGAAGTTATAAAGATGAATCCTTCAAAAGAGTTTTCAAGGAAGATGAGAAATTTTATTTGTTATGTAGAATGTGTTATTTTCTATTCCAAATATAAAATGGGTATATTGTATGTATATAGTTCTAAAAACTCTAAAAATAAGTATTATATCAATACATTTTTTATTTACTATGTTTTAAATACCACATGAGATTCCTCTTTTTTTATTGATACCACTATGAACCTAGTGAAAGACCACTAATTACAATTTTATCAATTTAAAAAATTGATATATTTTACACTATAAATATTTCCTCAAATACTGATGTCTAGGCTCACCAACTCCTCTGACTCCCAGGAACCACTAAACTAGATATTATTTAATGAAATTTTAATTAGTCACATACTACATAATATATAGGTTGTTGAAAAAAACAACATAAAGAATAAGATATTATTTTAATCACTGAATATTCTCAGTTTCTAAGTGGATGATGAAAATTTTACTATATAAATTTATGTGATTAAAAATATAAACTGAAGATCAATAAGCATTAAATAAAATAAAATCATAAGAATTAATTGAGAATATAATGAACACCTTGTATTGTAGCTGCATACTAAAACCTGTATAAACACATTTAATTTTTTTTGATTAAGATCACTAAACTGACATCCAATAGGTATCCATCCTCTAGATTTATCCATGGGTTACACCTATTTTTTGTAATGGAAAAGATCCACCAACCACCATAACAAAGTAATTCCTTATTTGGATATAGAAGAAGATGATTACATCCAATGTAATTTTGATCCTTATGTAGGAAATATTAATCAAACAAAAAATACATATCATCACATAGGAACCCTTAAAGGTCCCTTGAGGATTCTACTTGAGAATTCTTTATATTAACGCATTCATTATACTACATTAATTAATACCTAAATTAGTCCATGCACCATATGCATCAATCTCTCTTTACATTATTTCTCATTTAATTCTCCATAAGTGATAGTCAATGTGGATGAAACATTTAAATGATAAATATTATCATTTGATCAGTATATTATTTTAATATATCATTATAAATCTTATGAAAATTTAAACATGTTGGTGGAAAAAAATACTTCGAGGATATTTATTAAGGATACAATGGAAGAAATGTATTATAAATATACTTATAAAGGATAAATTAACGGAAACATATCCTCAATATTATGTATATTAAAACCTCTTATAGAAACATATACGTAAGGAATTTAGTCATAGAAATACTTCATATGAAATATTTTATTTATGAAATATTCCTTTCAATATCAAATTTTTAAAAAAAATCTAAAAGACATTATTCCATTTCACCCTATATTATATTATATAAAATAACACACAAAATCATATGCAATAATTCGTTTTGATTTATTCTAGAACACTTTTAGAGAATATATCTTTTCCATCACCATATATTACATCATATGTAATACCTTGTGAATTTACACCCAAAAAACATTTACATTTACTCTTAAACACTTTTAGATTATCTCTTTGAGTCAAAATCAATAATTATTAAGTTTAACACAAAAACATGACCAAAAAGAAGATTGAATATTTTTTAAAAAATATGAATCACCAAATTTGTAAATATACGAAATGATAAAACTTTGTCAAATAATTAATGCCCCTAAATCTACATAGGGATCTAGTGTGATCTCCATAAATCACATACATCTCCCCAAATTCTTCTAACAATCACATGAAATTTTAAAATGAATTTTCATATTATCCATATTTTTAGTCAACTAGTGATCATGCGATACAGAGTATGTTAATGCCATATTTTCAACTAATATATTATTGAATATCTGAATATAAACTGAGAAAATAAATGAATAAATTCCAATATTTCGACCATTACAGATGATAAAATCATAATTACAACATTTTATAATAAATCTGAATCATTTAGAGTATCTAGGTGTAGTCTCACACTACCCATTATATCTTAATTGAAGGAGAATATGAAATACTTATTAGATAAGTGGAAACATTTAATCTTGGTTGACCTCTAAAATATTAAATTATATGAAACATACCCAAACAACCCATGACCAGCTAAGACACAATGGAATGTGAAATATAGGTATTGAAGTATGATGTTTCTAATGCAAGGTATCTTTATAACCATAGGTAATGGGGGATTTTATATGATTCATACACCCTAAGTATACCAAATACATAGTGTATGAAACACTATGCTATATAAATTGTTGGTTATTCATCACACAAAAAAATCATGTGTTCCTCATGATCATATTTGTTATATTATAAAGTAATCTTACTCACATTAACCTTATCATTTGATTATAACATATAATACTCGACGATGAACATCAGTTATAGACAACACAAAATCATACTATGAGAGGTCAATTACTATTACACATCATGAATTTTATATACATATATATGTTTATGAAACCAAAATGAAGGAATATTAAAAATTATATTTACTTTGATATGATTCATTCTATATTCTTATAAATATTCTATGAATATATGAGAAATCCATATATAAGAACATATCTATCAAATGTAATATGATAGAATTCCATATATAATTTTGGTTTTATGATATTTATGTTGTTTTAACACGTTTATTTTAAATAAAATTCCTTCTAAATATTTTTGTGGCCTCTTGATAAAATCCCCCCATTAAAATCCTCAATGACTAAATCTATAAAGGATTAATGATTAAATAATCGTGAGAATTTAGATTCATTATACAATTGTTCATATTTTGGAACCAATTTAAACTCCATTATCCCACAATATAAAATTATACAAATTATACATCTATTAACATAATAAAACTATTTCATTGTTTAACATAATCATCCTTTTTAACCCTATTCCATATTTTTTCCTCAAAATAATGTTACGATTTATGTTTTTGTTTACTACTACATCCTAAAATTCTATAGGATAATGTAAAATTAATTTTAACTATCTTATACCTAAAGTAAGTAAAGGTATTGAATTTATCCCATAGAATAAATGATTTTTTTTTATTTTTCCTTACTAAAAAATATCCTAAACTCTTTATGATATTAATTGAAAAAATATTTTAATTTTAGAATGGTATAATATTTTTGTTGTTAAGTCTGAACATATAATTCCCAATGATACTCACACTATCCATATAAATTTTATACCCCTTTTATAGTATCATTATATTATTCAAATAAATATTTGTGTCTTGAAAATAGCCCTTGTTTTCATTTAGTTTGAATATTTATTGAATAAACTATTATTTTCATATATATGGTATTCTATGTATTTTGAGAATTTTACTGTTAGTGGATTAATCTATACGAATATTACTCTAGTGGGTTTTTGGAATATATTCCACTCTATTTAAAACAAAATATATATCAAAACGTTACCCTAAATTTTGGAGCCACTAGAGGAACGATTGTCTTGCCAATAGGGAACACTTTTTTATTTACAAATATGCCTCTCAACCTCAATTTTAAAAGGGAACTCACTCACCTAAAATATTCACACCATAAAACATATTTTTTTTCATCAAAGAGATACCCAAATCACATCCCAATATACCTACCCTCCTCATTGAAGAAATATTTTGAGCGAACATCTAACCTAGTAAGGATCTAGCCAAAACCCAATGAGGATACTCGAAGAACCATTAATCTTTTAAAACAAGCATCATTATTTTACTGCTTTATCCACCTAATTAAATTTTTATTAAACCATATAGATATGATAAAGATAGTATATTAAGTATAGTATATTTTTTTACTATATTATGACGTAAAACCATCTATACTTAAGTAAAATTGGTTATGAAATCATCATTCATGTGTACAAAGGAATTCCACCTCGTATACTAATGTGAATATTTTTCCAATTTCAACCTATAAAGGATGGGTATGATGATAGATAAAATGTATATATATCATATTTATAACATATTTATACCTGTAGAGTTTCTATATCATATATATATATATATATTCAACTTCTATTTCATAGGAGATATGATAAAATCGCTCGTGTTAACAGTAGACAAGAGCCTCACGAAGTGATGTGATTTGTCTTTCACTGACACTTCACATGAAGGGTGATAAATATAATGTTATGTATTATATGTGATATAAATTAAGTAACTATTGTATTTACGAAATATTTTTATTACATAATTATAATATATATCATTGTATTTTTTTCTTCACACTAAATTAAAGATGATAACATCCTTCGTGTACTTGTGGACTACCACATCCGTGAAGCAATGCGACTCTATTTTCATCACCAAACCATATGATTTATATATATAATTATATATTGTTTTATTAATTATATTATGAACATTCTTTTAAGGTAAAATATTTCTTACAAATTTTCTATAATGATCATATCAAAATTGAAACACTACTCATGCACATGCATGACCTACCATCTCCCAGATCATAACATACAGTATTTTCCATCAAAATAATTAAATATTTGTTTTAAATGTATAATTTATGTAAAAATAGGGTAAATATGTCATTATTAATATTATATAGATGATTTAACTTTATAATATTCTAAGTAAACGAATCATTCATTGTGAAACACACATGAGAAAACATGGTAATTAACAACAAAAATAATAGAAATAATGAATGATTATTAATGAACTCTTAATAATATGTTAGAAAAGGATCATATATGATATTATAAATATTATCATGGTTATTGTTTTAATTAATAAAATTTTCAAAACCACTATACATTAGGATATAGATTTTTCAGTCCAAGGAATTGTGAACTAATGGATTTCATATCAATTTACATTCCACTAAGGGTTATTTCTTATTATACGCCAATTCAATTTTTGTGATTTATATACTATAAAATTGACAAGTATTATCATGATTCTGTAAAATTTTACTGTATTTTACGATTTAGTTTGAATCATTTCATCCAAGGGGATTTGACATTAAAATTTCCATGGTGTAAAATTGATTGTACAATATCACTTTATTTTGTGATTGTTAGATTTATCTTGAAAAAATTTCATTACATAAATAATTTTTCATTGTAAATTAAATTTAAAATAAATATAAATATTCTTTTATGATGGATATGATTATTTCCTAAATTATATTCAATCTTTACATATAGTGTTTAGTTTTAATGTAATTTTACTAACTCTAGAAATATTGAAAAATCCATTTCATTTACTCAATTAAGATATTATTTTTAATGCATGTGGATTCATGAATTAGATAAATAATTAGATATATGAGTAATTATTTGGACGTAATGTGATTTATGGGTTCAGTATAATACAGCCCCTCGATGCATCAGCAGATCTGATGAGATAAATTAAGTTACCCAAATTAAATAAGTTTTTAAATATTGTATTCAATTAGTCTTGTTAAAGGTCAAGATATTAGGGGAGTCATGACGCATGAGATCATTGAGGCCTAAAATTAATAATTTCCTCAAATAATATTTTCAGTCATTATTATCCATGATATTTTGACAATGATATTATCTCTTGATGCATTTCATTTAAAATTTATTTACTAAATGGAATAAGTATTTTTTATTTACCTTTCCAAATGAATTTATCATTATATATTAATGTATTAAAGTTATATAAATGGAATGTGTGTTTAATTATTTAACATTTCATATTGATTAGTCTATAATAATTCTTGAATGATTCTATTGTACATAACCTTTACTGAGAATTGTAGCTCAGCCTTATTTTGTTTTCTTTCTTATAGCTGTGAAGATGATTCATTTGAATGTTTTTCATGGTTGTTAGGAATTTTATTTTTTTTGTACTATGTTTTATTTTTTATTTCCAATGTAAAATTGGTATCACATATGTTTGTAGTCCTCCAGAATTTTTAAACTTATTTATTCCTTCAGGATATGATTCATTATATCAATGCCAATTTAATAAAGTAGGAACCATGTGCAAGCTATTAGGGTCGGGTTCAGTACATTTGGTATCAGAAAAAGTTTAGAAGAGACCATGAGAACAAGATATAGTAAAACATTTATAATATTATAAAACCCTATGATATAATTTAATGATAATTATAGAAGTAAATCCTAGTTTTTTGGTAAGGAAGAAATTATTTGTTTTTAACTTTTAATACATCCATTTTTAGAAATTAAAAGTTGAAATGGTTTTGAATAGATATAACTATGAATAAGAACTACAAAAAATGAATGTCGACTATGACTCTCTCATTACTTATAAAATGAAAACATGCCTTACTATGAACTTGTTTTGACACTCCCATGTTATATTCTTTAGATAACTCAAAGTTACAATAAAAACCATTATAAAAGATTATGAAAAAATTATCTCCTCAAAGAAACCAAATTTTATGATTTCGAGATAAAAAATTCACAAATTGTAATTTATGGTAACCAATACAGTGAATTTAGAAATATAAATTTTGATTATAAATTCAAAATATTTTCAGTGAATCATGTATGTGACTTTTTTTATAAATGTATATTAGATAGAGTTACGGTATTAATACTCATGGACAATGTATATATTACCATAATAAGTAAGCCAATATAGATGGTATTAGAACTGAGAAAATAATACATTTATTAGGGAAGATTAATCAGTTTATGTAAAATAACTTTTCCTGAATAGAGAAAAATATTCCATAATAATATTATCCTATGATGGAATGATTTATGTGACTTTCACCACCATCTTTTGGTGGGACTACTAATCCCATTATAGCCATAAAAATTAAGTATATAGTGAATATATTAATGTATATGATATGTATTAAAAAGTAAAAGCATACAATTTACTTGGAATTTATCAAAGTTAATGTTGACCAATGGTGGGTGTTTATCCAAAATTATAGGGAGTAATAGAAAATATAACTCATGGAATTAAAAAATTTTAGGGATACATTCAAAGATATATACTAACCTCATGGGAAAAAAACTAAAATGGAGATAAAATAATTTAGCTTATAAGAAAATAATGAAGAATGTGTTCCTGAGTATGAGGATACCTTTACACGGTTAGCTAGGAATGATATAGATCACAAACACAATATGGAGTGCATGACTGACCATTTACAAAAATGGATTAATCCGAGTCTTCTAAGGCATCTAGTATCTAAAAAATTTTCATCAGATGATGAAATTGTTTCATGTTCTATCAAGATATTGAAGGAATTGTAAAATTATCATGGATTCAATGGGAAGGAAGAGAATAATAGAACCATATATTAAAAATAGTTAAAGAGAAGAAAGGAAAAAATGATTTTTTCACATGTGATAATTGTGGAAAGAAACAACTTGTAACTTGATTGAAGGGATTGAACGATTTATATAAATGTGTATATCATGCAATCCATTATCATGGTTATAAGGGAATGAAATAAATTTCCAATTTTAAATTCTTTCACTATATGATGATAGGGAATTATGTGAATAAATGATCATGTTTCAAGGGAATATCCCTAAGAATAACTAAGGGATCGTGGTCAAAGTTATGATATTGTTACACCATAAGTGGATAAATTAATGTGATTGAGTATGTAGATCTGTAAAATATGTTTAAAAAGTAATTTTTTTAGGATATATTGGTTATAAGAATTATGAAACATATAAGAATTGTATGACAGTACTATTTTGTTAAATATATTAAATCATGTGTTAAATGGAATCGTGAAAAGTGATTCAAGGGAATGGTTATGATTGAATTAAATGTAACCCATAATATGTTTTAGATGTTGAGGTAATGATGTTGTAATAAAGATATGGTTGATATATAAAAAGTAAATCAGATAGTACTAACTACCTTGTAACTGCTTAATGATTCTTTGAAAAAGTAGTTTATACTATCATTGAGGTAGTTATCAAAATTTCTAGATTTAAGAAATAATACCAATAATACATGTTTCAAGAATACATATTTTTAAAATAGTTTTATTGAAATTTGGATTATTTCCATGATTTGGGATAATATATGATTATGGTATTCATATATTTCCTATTTGTTGATTAGGAGAAACTTTATATTGTATGTGGGATTAATAATAAGTTTATTTTGGAACTACAATGATCTTATTTCAAATGCTATCAATCATAACCTTTTAGAAGGGCTATATGGTTACAAATCTATAAAATTGTTTAAAAATTAATGCGGAAGAGATTTTTAGGACTAATGTCTTACTTAAATTAATGGGTATTTATACTTATTAGATAACCTGTACTAACCATTTTTTTGGAATATATTTAGAGATTTATAGAAAAAATTTTAACGCTTTTAATGATTTTATAATATGTTAAATGTAAATTTTAGTGCTTAAGGCATAAAAAAATCAAATTTGGATATTCGTTTCTTGGAGTAAGCAATGTATTTGAAAATGATGGATGCCCAACCAAAGGGTGAGATTATGTTTATGAAATGTAATGAAATCAAGTAGGAATATCTTCTCATGAAAACATAAAAATATTATGAAAATGTTCTTGGAATATATATTTTTCATATTACCATCATTAATGATGACATCAATGTCCTTTTCATGACCATTTTTAATGGTTTTGTGGTCAATAACCATCACAGGAAGACCCACTTTCTTATGATTAATGAACTCTATTACTCCCCATTAATACCAAGGCATTAATATTATCTTCCAAATTAAATATTTAATTTTCCACCAATTTTATCTTATTTAAAAATCTAGTATTTATTATTCCATATGATGTTGGTACTTTCCTCTCCCTCTAATTAAGAGGATATTTTATTAACCATTTTATAATGTGGTTTTTTCAAGAATGGAATTTCAAAATGTAAAACCCTTGATTACTGAGATCAAGTTTAAATTGAGATGATAAAATTTAATTAATTTTGGTAGAATGTAATACTCTAATACATTATATTAAATTTATTTTATAATAATTTTTTTTCATTGATATCTTGTAATGAGTGAAACACTAGGTTTAAACAAAAGATGACTAGGTCATGATTTTCACAATTAATTTAAAATAAAATCTTAACAGTTTTAGAAAATTTAATTTAAAAAAAAATCAGTTTCAAATTTATCATATCTAATTTATTATATGGGAAAGTGTTTATATTTTTCAGAATCATTAAATTTATTGATGAATAGTAAAAAATACATATTTTTAATCAAAAACATCATTTTTATTAGAATAATCAATAGTGTTAAATTAGTTTATGATTTTTTTAAATAAAATTAGTTCAATTTCATTTAAATTAATCTAATTTATTTAATTATAATCATTTTCATATTGATTTTTTATCAAAGAAATGTAAAATTCTGAACATTTTCTCTTAAAAAATTTGCTTTCTCATCATGTTTACAAGATTAATTTTAAATTAAAATTTTCTTATTCTTTGAATTAATTTTGAAAAAATTAATTCCATATTTTGAATTAGAAAAATATATAATTTATGTTTTGGTCAAATTATTTTTTGACAAAAATTAATAGTGAAAACACTAAAAATTTATTAATAGGGTTAAGGTAAAATGATATAACCAAGGGTTAAACAAAGATGAATAGGGTTAAAAATGACCATCAAATTTGGAAAAAACCCATTATGAGGAAATATTTCAACCCTTATATCCCTATGATATATTTTTATGATTTTTTGTGTCATTTATCCATTAAAGTGATTCATATAAAATTTTAAGTATAGAAAAAGACAAAAAAGTACATTTTTCTCTTTTAATATAAATTTTTTTGGAATAGGGAAAAAATAGGTTTAGTTATTGATATTAATTTGAAATATTATTTTTTATGGTTTTAATATATCCAAAAAAATTGAGATAATGTTATTACTTAAAATAGTTATAAAATTCCAATGCAGTAATTGTTTACAATATAATTAAATAAAACAAATGATACTAAATTTTTTAAAAGTTATTTAAATTCAATATATTATTGCGTACATAATTTTTTATATGAGTATATCATGGCTAAAAGTTGTAATTTTTTTTCATTTTCTGTTAATATATTTATATCTTTAAATTCAATTTAAATGAATAATGTTATGACTGACATAAATGTTATGTTATAGTAAAATATATATTATTAAATGAATTAAAATTACTAAAAAACCTATATTCAGATTTTTTTAAATAATATTTAATGTAAAATATTTTCCATTAATTGACTTATTGTTTTTAGTATTGAATTTATATAACCCTAAATAGTATAAAAACTTGATTAGCGGGGTTAAGGTTAAGGTGAGGTTTTTAAATGTTACATGCACTTATGTTAAAATTTATTTCCAAACCACATTTTATTTATATTTTTTTAATTACATATTTTGAATATAATAAGTGGTATCAAATTATATAATATGGATAAGATTATTTTTAGTATTAACGGATAAATTATCTGGGTTAGAAAACAAGTTACCACAGTGAAAATCCCAAATGGTAAAAGTTGGGAAACATACAACTTAATGAAACAATGTTTAAAAATGTGTTTTAATTTTATTTGGAGATATCTATTAAAAATATTATTCCAAAAAACCTTTAATTATAAATTTTTTATTCTTTTTAGGAAATAATGGCCTTTTAATAGTGAACACTTTTGTATTTACAAACATTTCACTCGTCCTCAACAACAAAAGTGAACCCTTACCCCTCTCTTATTCACAAAATAAAACCTAGTTTTCTTATAATATACCTGAAATAATAACCTTAATAACTTTATAACCTCATCCTAGAATCATTATTTTTTTAATAAATCCAACCTAGTAAGGCTTTAGTGCAACCCTAATGAGGATACCTGAAGAAGAGGTAATGTTCATCAATGAGTGTCTTTATTTTAATTCTTTCTCCAACTCATTAACTTCTTAACAAAACATTATAATATAATAATCTTAGTATATTAAATATAATGGTATTTATTATAATAATTTCATTAGCTACAACTATATACACTTCCATCTGATGATTAAAAAAAATCTTCATTCATGTTTACGAAGTACTATTACCACACAAACTGATGCTGTTCATTATTCCATTTCAACATCACAAGGTTGGGTATGATTATAGATCAAAATTATATAAGTATATTTTATTTAAAAAATATTTTTAACACTTTGGTCACGATATATTAAATTTCATTTTACCTTATATTCTGTAAGATATCTGTAATGTTTCTCATTTGTACGATAGACTATCGCCTCGCGAATCAATGTGATTTTTCATTCTCTAACACGTCACATAAATTATAGTAAATATAATTTTAATAATTATAAATTATATAAATGACATATTTATGAAATTTATTACATATGTATCATTATTTAAGGATAATATATGTAATTTTTTTCTTTCTTTTTCATTCATGTAATGTTAGTAACCTCATTCATGTATGTGTGGGATACTAACTTCATGAAGTGATGTGACTCTATATTCTTCACCAAACAAAATGGTTGATTTATATAAGTATATTTTTCCTATAATTTTGTCGGTGAGCGCATCAGTATCTTATTAGGGGGAGGACGCATAGCTGTTTCCCTGCATTCCCTCTTTCCAAAGGCAGGAGGCGTCTATTTCTTATTCATGGACATTTTCTCCATAATCAAAATAGGATGATGGGATGTTAGTTCATACTTCCTTGGATTCCTCCTAAAAATCATTACCTAGTTCAGGTCTCCTATATCGAATTCAGAAATTTTTCGTGAAACTCTTCCTAGTGCCATATCTTTATAGACACTGGTTAATTATGATGCTTCTATCAGGACATTCCAAGGGGTCCAGTCAGGGAAGAAACCTTCAATCGGGGGAGTAGTCATGTTGGACATTGTTGGCGTGTTTGGACACTGGAACAATGACGTGTTTGGGGTTTTCCCCTTATAATAGAACTTCTTGAGGGTGTGAGATTCTGAGGCAACCCACGTCGAATGTGGGGTTTTTTATTCCATAGGCATGCCTATGAGGTTTTCCTCAGGTTCACATGTTTAACACAGGGTATGACATGAGTTTAAAATATAATAGAGATAGATCATACTGATCAGAACACTAACAAGTGTGGATAAAATGGGTGAATCCCTTGGAGGGAATACTGATGCAGGGGATAACGCATGGTTAGTAGCCTGATTGCTACTAAGAGAAGTGAGAATGTGGATGACATGATCTCACCAAGATGTGGCAGACCAGGTTAGAATCAAGATGGATATGGATTATTAAGAGTGTATAGAGAACATGGTGGAGCCATCAGGAATGTGATAGTATTGTTAGGCATGAACCTTAGAGGGGCTACTTACATATCCCATAGGCTGTGAATAAAATTTTGCGTAGTTTGGTGAGCCGATTGGACACCTAAGGAGGCCACCCATGAGAACGGACGCATGGATGGGACCCAGAAAAAATATAACCTTTAGGTTGTAGCATGATATTTTTGGGACATAAAGG